>JAILYB010000185.1:600000-1179008 GCA_021437785.1 Rhodomyrtus psidioides | reverse complement strand
CACCGTTGCCTTTTTGAGATTGTCACTACTTGTCCTTCAGTATGATGACACCTCTTTACTATGACCACATTATGAAACGAGGGGAAGTCTAGTAGCACCGCCAAAAATTTTCAGACTAAGTTAAAAACTGAGAGATGTGGAAGGAAAGATGATGCAACTAGAAAAGAGATTCTCTGGCTAGAAAAATGTAGTTCTCAGGGTTTGCGTTGGTTGGATATGTGTGCTAATTGTGTTCATTGGTATGTGAACTTTGCTGGTTATACAGTGCATTATTGAGAAGGAGAACAACTTCAAGCAACCAGGAGAGAGATACCGATCCTGGGGCACCGGACAGGTACCTTTCAACCATTGTTTCCTGAGAAGATGTGTCATTTACTGGTCACTGAATGCGTTTCAACTTTGTCACCAGGCAAGAGCGCTTTATTTGCCGCTGGGTTGAGGCATTATCCGACCCCCGGGTTACCCATGAGCTCCGCTCCATCTGGATCTCTTACTGGACTCAGGTGAGCTATAACTATTTGCCCGTTTTGCTACCTTTGATGTTACCGAAGTTTGTTTAACTTTTCATGGAAATTGATAACGTCTAGAACATGCTCGAATGATAATGTGCTGATGGCCTATGATGCATCTTTGCGACAGGCTGACAAATCACTTGGTCAGAAGCTAGCTTCTCGTCTCAATGCGCGGCCAAGTATGTGAAAGCGAAGGGGGTGGTTCTGGGTGCAAGCTGTGAATGTAGAAAGCCTGTTGCTACTTTTGAAGGAGCATAAAAGCCAAGTGTTGGCATGTTTGTTTGCTGTGCTATACTGTATACTAGAACTTGTCATGCAACTCTTTGACCGGATGTTTCTACTCCAATAAAGACCGACATTTTACTTGCTAGCTCATTCCCTATGAACTTCGATTTCATTGCAACTCCTCTCCCTCTTCGTTGAATGGTTACTTGACTAATCTGCCCGTTTGAAGGGAAATTGTTTCGATATTATTATCATTATGTCATTTGTATATATATATATATATATACAAATGTATGGATTGTCCCAAAAAAAAAAAAAATCCTTATGCATTAAAAATGGACAAAAGGACATTTGGAGTGTTAATATTTGTGTACGACGTTTATGGATCACCTAAGTGCCAAATCAAATAAAAACGATAACTTAAGTGCTAATTTCGGCCAAATAATTATGGCATTGTTTTTAATTTTTTTTAATATAACGGGGATTTGTTAAAAGAAAAAAAGGCAATACACATGGCAAAAGAAAAAGCCAAAAATTTAAAAATAAATTCAACATAATTTTTATTTTTTTTTTAAAAAAAGCTAAATAACGTAAAAATAAGCTCATTTTTTTTTCTAACTTTTTTTAAATTTTTTAAATATTCGTGGACTTTTTTTTCAATTTTTTTTAGCTTTTTCTTTTGTTGATTGGGATCCTCCGACGAGCCACGTAGACGCCACATATGATTTCCGGTGATGGTCACCGGAATTGGCACTCAAATAATTATTTTTCAAAAAAATTGACACCATAATGAGCGTCGTACACAAATATTGACACTCCAAGTGTCCTTCCGTCCATTAAAATGTCATTGTTTTTGGTGAAAGACCCGCTTCACATGCTATTAGGATGGTTTAGTTTAGTTCGAGTTTTTGAAAAATCGAACTGAACTGAACCATAAGGGAATACGCCTTGAACTGAACCAAAACTCATTTCGAACCGAACTCAGTTCGGTTCGGTTCAGTTTGGGTTTCAGTTTTTTTTTTTAAACAAGCCTACATTATAACCTGTTGAACGAAAGCTATGAAGACAGTAGAAATTTCCTAATAAATAAAAGCATCATACTAAGCAAAAATTTCCTGCTGACTATGAAGACAATAGAAATGGAGCGATAAAGATTGAATTCTTCTTGCATGAGTGGACAAAAAGCTAAAGAAATGAGGAGCGATGAAGATTGAATTCTTCTTGCTTGAGTGGACAAAAGCTAAAGAAATGAGGAGGAAAGCAGACATCCAACTGCGCTCGATTCATCAACAGATAAGCCAAAACTTCTTTAAAAATTTTAGACTTCTTTATCAAATTACATTCACTCGTCTATAACACAAAGAAAAACCAAATACACAGTAGTAACTTCTTTTTAACCGAAACAAAAGTACAAGGCAATACTAAGTTTCTCGATTTGGCCAGACAAATCATTTCCAGCATAATCAGGTGCAGTGGACCCTTGATAGATGATTAAGTGCTCTGCTCCATCTTGGAAACATCCTGAATAGCCTAGTAAAACAAACCAAATGTTGAGCGAATTACAGCATAGATGCAACATAAAAGTTTTAGGGAAAACCTAATCTAAACTAAGACACAACTCTGCCCCCACCATTGACAATATCGTTTAATTGGTGTCCCATTTGAGTCTGCTATTGCTTGATTCAAATAACTAATGCTCCAATAAGTGAATTTGAGCACAAAAAATGGAACTGACACAAACCCATTACAGAGTTTCACATTCAGCTATAATTAAGCTTCCTGGAGTGACTTCTTGATGACTTCCAAGTGGAGCAAATAAAAAAAATTTAAACATCAACCTTCAGCAGAATATCGTGACAGAGAAGTAAAGGCACAACCACCCTCGAAAAGATTCATTTCCCAAACTATGTTTCCCTATCCCTCTCCAAACAGCTCAGACCACCAAATATATTGCATTTTGCTGTACAAAAGGAATGTTTTTTTTTATCACACCTATCAAATGAAAACTCCTAACTGATCCATACCCACAAAAGCAACTACTCCAGCATAAAAAACCTTGAGGAATCTTTAGAAGAACTGTTTCTACCAACTCAATTCTTGCTGTGGTAAAACCATATTTGGCTGAGAAAATTGTAGAAACATCAAGGAACAAATCAATACTTGAAAGAAGCAATCTAATTTCTACTTATGTATGATTCGACAGAGCCTGAAAGATGAAATTGGGAGAGAGAGAGAGAGAGCGGGGGGGGGGGGGGGGGGGGGGGGGGGGGTGGGGTGTGGGATGGAGATATGCCTGGCTCTCTAGCAATTGAAGTAAATCTCCCTCAAACCCACACACTAGCTGGACATGGACGGGCTCTTCTCTCCAGCGCACTGCCTGTCGATTGCTTCATCACCTGTAAAATTATAAAAAAGCCACGATTTATATCACGAGGCCCCGCCAGAAACACGGTCAAATCGAGATCATCAAGGAAAACGACTCCGAACCTTGATGCAATCGGATTCGAGCTCACATGCGCCGCTTACGGAATTAGCCCGGGCCAACAGACGTGAAGAAGAAGAGGGACTCGCAAGGAGTGGACGAGCGATGCCGGAGTGAGAGACAGGGGAACCACTTAAGGAAGCGGACGTTGGAGATTCAATCTGGAGAGCCGAAGCCGGCAAAACGTGTTTCAGCCTTTTAGACTGCATTTGGTCGCCCGTCATAGATTTTGCCATATCCTATCCTGTGTTTGATAAATCACAGTAATAGAGCCGGATATGTTCATATCATATCATATTCATCATTTGGTATATACGACATATCGATGTAAAATGAATTTGAAAAAGTACAAGTGAAAAATATAAGAATCTCTTATAATTCACTGTTGAATCTAGTAAACGAAAAAAAAAATATAAACATTCAACTTTTTTTTGAAAAGTTTTACCTTTCTCGCGACATTCGTTAAATCTCAACATGAAACACAAAGTTATGGAGAAGAATGAGGTTTGACTCTCTTTCAACTATCTCGTTATTTTCGTAAAGTTTTATAATAAACTAAAAAGCTACAAAGTAATCATGAAACTTTCATATGAATTAGAGATAGAGATGCTAGTTTTTTTTTAAATTTCATTACTCCTTCTCTTCAAGAATTAGAAAAATTATTTTCAATTTGATTATATTTACTTAAAATCTAGTTTCTTCTACTTCATTTTTTACTTATTTTTTAATTATAAATCTCTTTTTATCATTATTTTGACTCCTTTCCATCATTTCTTAATAAATTTTTTTATTAAATAACAAACTATACTATTATACCTAAAATATGTAATGATATAGATACTAAGTGTGCATGTGTGTGTGTGTGTGTGTATACAAACTATATATTATAAAAAAGAAAGAAATCAAATTATAAATATGATTTATAAAAAATAAAAATGAAAATTATTTTTTATATTGATTTTTCTTTCTAACATTAGAATTCAAATTTAATAAAAAACAATTACTATTTTAATTTTATTATATAAGAAGTTTGTTATTCAGAAAATAGCTTTTATATCATAAACAAAAGAAATCTTATCTACCTTTATCCCACCTCCCCTCCAGGATAATTATATCCAGGCTATATCCCCCTTATATCCTATCCAGAGTAGGAACCAAATACGGGATATGATAAATTTTATCCTATCCTGACTATTATCCTGACTGCCAAACGTGACTGAACCAGTGAACCGTGCGTAAATAGCTTTATACCTGAGCATTTTGGTTCAGTTAACTGGACTGAATAAAAAAAAAACCGAACTGCTAATTTTTTTTTTGGTTCTTTTAAGTATTCGAACTGAACTGAAAATGTGAAAAATTTTAGTTCGATTCGGTTCAGTTTTTGGTTCAATTTTGACATCCCTACATGCTATGCACTCTCTTCTCTTCTATCGTGAGTATGCTATGCACGATAGGCCAATTAGAGCCATGAGCTAAATCGCGTCGATCTACACGACACAAATATGTGCTCTTCGAATCGAAGATCTTGTGTTTGCATTATTGTCACGTCCCGCATTCCTTTTAGCGAGCTCGTCACATCCACCAGGCCAAAATGAATCAAATCCAGGAACCAACAAACGGCCTAACGAATGAAATGAAACACGCATGCGGAAGGAAAACAACAACCCAGACATTTAAAACATGGGGATTTGAAATAACACAAAAGCATATATATATATATATAACATCAGCATCCAGTTACATCCGACGGTAGGGAAAAGACATAAAGTAAACACACACGAGGTTGGGTCATAGGAACTAAGGGCTACCCCAAAAGATTACACTAAAGCCCTACATCAAAAGCCTAACTCCAAAAAATTACAGCCCAACAGCTTTCCAGGACAACCCAGGCTATTCAGAGGAACTGCTCGTCTCGTCATCAACTTCAGCTTTGTCTTCCTCAAGGTCATAGTCAGAAGATGTCTCAGATCGCACCTCCTCAGTGTTATCCTCTATGTCTTCCTCGTCAGTAGATATCTCGATCACTTCTAGGTATTCTTCAGTTGAAGGCGACTTGGACTTCTCAGGGATGTTCCTTGAAGCTACCACCGAGTTTTCGACATCGGAATCGATACGGGCTGGATGACATCAGGGCGGCACTATCCTCAAAGGAAAATCAGCAGGGTTCATCGGACCATAGGTGCTATTATCCCCAACGCGACGATACCATGCCTCGTAGCGGTGAGGCTCCAAACTTTCTGCTCCTCTATCAACCCAAACTGTGGTGCATTTCCTAATATACACTATCCCTTTACTGTCAGGAAACTCATCAAAAGTGGCGGTCATCTCTTTTGGATCACC
Source organism: Rhodomyrtus psidioides (assembly GCA_021437785.1). NCBI lineage: Eukaryota > Viridiplantae > Streptophyta > Magnoliopsida > Myrtales > Myrtaceae > Rhodomyrtus > Rhodomyrtus psidioides. Next base: position 1,173,449 of record JAILYB010000185.1, on the reverse strand, counting down.
AAGGCGTAACAGCCACATGCTTCATGGTTTGGGGTCTGAAAAATACGTCATACTACGGAGTGAGATTTACATCTCAGCAAGTGAAACCTAAACCTAGACTAGACCACTAGTCCCCCCAGACCATACAATGGAGCAAGATGCAGAAATTCATCAAGATAATAGCACATGTCATTCATATATCAAGCATCTCGATGTAATTGGCATGGTCAAGAATCATAGTCAAGCACATCATACACAATGAGACCAAGCTTCACGCACTAGCACAAAATGAACTCATAATTTTAGGATTATCCCAATGATATCACAATCCTCATCGCCAAGGGCTCCCGGGCCGCGATGTGTTTCTCAAGGGTACTTTGGCCATTTCATTTGCATAAGGGCACTCTGGCCATGCAATCACAATAGGGCACTCTGGCCATTTCATTTTCAATTGTCACACGATCACATTATACAATTTAAATCATAGAATTCACCAATCAATCAATTCATCAAACCAATTTATCCAGTAGTATCCTATGATTCGAGTAAAGATTTAAGGAACACTTACACTTCAATCAAAAAGAAAACTTCGATCCCAACGATCCTCTTAGGTCAGCAAGCTCACGGCCAAATGGAGCACACGCACGGTCATAGGGAAATTTCACCAATCCCACATCAAAACTCATTTGTTTCTCAATTCCATTTTGCCAACACTTCAATAGCATATCAATTAACATCCTAAGGTGCCTTAACGACCAATTTAAGACACGGCGACACCTCCACAAAGCCTTAAGAGGTTCGGTTCATGCAGCAAATACACAGAGCAGAATTGGTTCGACCCTAGTCACCCTAATCAGTCCATAAATCAACTCTAAACTTCAATTCCTCATAAAACCAACTTGCCATAACCTTAATCTACATGTTTAGGAAGATCGCCGAAGATTTCGAAGCAAAACAACATCTTAAAGTGCTTCGATCGGCTCGGTTCCTCTTGGTGCTCGGCGGTCAGAATTCCGCCTTTAATAAATCACCTCAAATCAGCCACGAAAACCTATCTTAACCCAACTAAACTTGAAATCCTAGATTAGCCAACTTGAGTATAACATGTCTAGATGATCTCACAGCAAGTTTGAAGCCAATCGAAGTTTCTAAGAGGAAGAACGATTGCTTTACCTCAGCTCGGTCAGATTTTATCTACTTTCGGATTTGGGGCTGGAAGGGACAAATGAACCCACCAATGGGCGATCTACCACCGGGGATGTGTAGGGGAGAGGCTGAGGAAGGTTTTGGTGGCCGGCACTCGGCCAAGGGGTAGCCGGAGGTGGCGGTCGAGAAGGGCGAACAGGGCGATCGGGACTGGTCGGCTGGGCAGGTTTCGGGTGAGAGGAAAGAGGAAGAAAAATGAAGAGGAAAGAGAGAGAGAGAGAGGAGAGTCACGGCTGAAGCAAAGAGGGAATGAGGTCTTCCACAAATTATTGGCGTGATCAAGTGACAAGATTGGTAGGTGGGGGTGATTAATGCTTAAACACACAATGAATGACACTTGTCTTGGTGCCAATAATATCATCTCTTGCATTGACTTCCTTTGACCACCCACACATCTCATTTTCGGCCGCCATGGGGAAGGATTCAAATGACCAAAATGTCATTTATTCACTCTTAAGGCAAGGGCAAGGGTCGTGGGGCAAAATGGTAATTTTGCACTTTTCGTCCGAAATTTCATTTTTTCAATTTTAATTTACCATTGATGAGGCGACGTCAAATTCATTTCAAATGTTGGAATTCTTCATTTCCATTTTCCAATTTCGAGATCTCATTTCGTGATTCATTTTTTGTCAATCGTAACTTCAGTTTATCTCGAACTAACGGGCGGCTTTTGTAGACGTTACGCGTATCGACTCTGTAATTCTCATCACACTTAGGATGACTCAAGTTACGGAAACTTTGGTTGTCATGTAATTGCGAAGGTTCATTGCTAGTTCCGACGGTCTCGATCGTCATAGTTCGATTTAGGAAAATTTTACAAATTATACTTTGGTTAAATGGCATCACCCGCGCTCCAATCGTATAACACTAGCAATTGATTCCTTAATCGTTATTTTGGCCTTTATTGGCTCTAAATGTTCCATCGGCAATCCTTATGGTCAAAGCGCCATTTTCTTTTTCGAGTTTCCTAGGTCCACGTACCTTGCCATACGTTAGCCTTTCCCTTTTGGTTAGTCTACTCAGGATTGATCAGATCCGAGTGAAATAAAACTAAAATACATTGATAGACATTCTTCGTTCAATAGTCTCGAAACAGTAGAAAATTCATAATGCCACAATTATCGGTCCATTTCATCTGCCCAAAGTGAGTGAATACTGAGCACCCCATTTAAAGGATAAAAGATACATTTATCTCATGAAGTCCCCTCTTTTTTTTTTTTTTTGGTAATCGAGGTTTTCCACGTGTAATGGACTATTCCTCGGAGTGATGGGGGTATTAGTGCCGATGCCACCGTTAAGTCCCCCAAGACGTGGCCGGAGAGATTCGAACCTGTGCCTTCATCAGTTTAATTATCTAATGTCTATGGATCTCACTAACTCAGCAAATGCCTTATTGGCGTGACGTCTCTATTGTTACTTCACTTATTATTCTTTTATTCTTTTTTATCTTTTATTTACCTCCAAACGAAATTAGCTTTGCGTGAGATCGTTGTTTTCGTTGTTAGAAGTGTCTAGTCGTAGTTCATGCTGTTGTTTGTTTCCCTTCTTTCTTTCTGCGTGTGTTGTTGTGACATCGTCTCAATGGTGCCCCCATCTTATTGCATGATTGCACTAAATTGAAATAAATCTTGCAACTCACGCGTCTTGATATTCTTTTTCAAATCCGGAACTCCTGAAATTTTTGTAATAGTTAAATGTGCATTCTTATAATATTCTGAGATTTAAATAATATTGCGAATTATGATGGAAAATTTTGCGCAAATGTAATCAGACAAATCATAAATAGCAAAGCACAGGAAAGAGGTAAATTTTTTTTGTAAGGTTTTGAAATTTTTGTGAGAAACTTGGAGAGGAGGATATAAAAAAAAAGGAAAACTTCAAAAAAGGGCTCCAAATACTTTCATTTTATCAAATAAGGGCCCGAAACTGATTTTGTTTCAAAGAAAGGCCTGCATTGCTCTTTTTGTTTCGAAAAAAGGTCTCCTTAGGGATATTTTCGTCTTTTTACATTTTTTGATTTTTTTTTCATTCTTCTTTTCTTTTTTTCTTCTCCTTTACCATTTTAATCGTTTTCCACCCACCATTGTTCTCTATCCCACCACGCCCTTCCCTCGCCCATACGAAGCAAGCCCATGCTCAGATCATCGCCCTTTTCGGGCACGCCGCCGCTGTCAAGAATAAGAAGCACCTCCTGTTGGAAAATTTCGTCAAATGGGATGAACAATGGAATCAGACTTTGAAGCGTGCAACACTCTCTTTAAGGATTTATTTGCCACACAACGTTACTAATGGTTTCCGGCAAATATCTTCAAGGATACAACAAAGTCTCAATGAGAATAGCAGATAGCAACTCTGATATTTCTCTAAGATCTCTCTATGAAACAATTGAAAATAAAGGCTGTATTTCTCTTGTGTTCAAAGAACAAAAATTGAGAGAAGAAATGAAGATGATTCTGAAAATGAACAGAACACTTGAATATATAATGAAAAATGAATACACTTTTTCGCGTCCGAAAAGTAGTTAATTCTCATGCAACTCTTTGTGTCCAAACAATTTATTCAATCATACATTTTCATGTATGAATCGATAGTTATTTTCGAAGAGACACAAAAATTCGAAAGGTTGTAAGAGTGCCTTAGAAAATAACCGATAATTGAATAGAAACAACCTTTCAAAGGTTGTCAGAATCCTTCGTGAACAGTCGTACTGTTTCACTAGAAAATAATGGTAAGTGCCAGGATCAAACAATCACTATTAGTAACTTATTTTTACCCATTAAACTTTATGACTAGTGATGTGCTAGTATAAGATCGAGTTACCATTACTGGCGATTTTAAGTAAAGGGTTTCAGCTCAATTTCTTTTAAAGTCACGTTTACCACATCTCTTGATAAAGCCTTTATAAAGAGATCATTCATATTTTTGTTTGACCTTAGATAGACAATTGTTATGGTACCCTCTTGAATTAATTGTCTCACGCACTTATGCTTTAAGCTAATAAGTCTAGACATTTCATTATAAGTGCCACTATGATATCTTGTCAAAGTAGCCTGATTGTCACAATGAACAAAAATATGAGGCATAGGACTATGCAATAATTTAATGTCTAACAGTAAATTTCTAATCCCACTCGGCCTCTTTTTCAATTGCCGCTAAAGCAATGAATTCTGATTCTATCGTTGAGTAAGTTATGCATATTTGTTTCTTGCTTGCCCAAGATACAACACATCCACCTAATTTCTTGTAATCCAACTAGCATCGGTGTATCCTTCTAATACAGCCGGATAATTATTATAGAACAATTACAAATATTTTAGTTCTCTTAACCAAAATTCTGTGACAACATTACAATGTTCTATATTTAGATTACTACTATATCTACTCAACTTACACACGAAAAATGTAATATCAAGTCTAATACAATGCATCGCATACATTAAAGACCCTATAACACTCACATATTTAAATTGTGCTATTGCTTTACCATAATCATAATTTAATTTCATACATGAATCAAATGGAGTACTCATTTCTCTAAAGCCAAGTTGTTTAAATTTATTTAACATCTTTTCAATATAATCAACGTTGGCTCAAAGGGTAACCCCCACTATTTTTTAAACTTCAATTCATAAGATAGTATCTACATCACCAAAATATTTCATATTCAATATGAAAGATAGATACTTTTCAATCCCAATGATTCCAATAATATTAGTTCGAAAGATAAACATTTCATCAATTAGAAACTACTAACCTTCTATCGAGGCTTATCTCTCTTTGTTTCCGAGACTTTCCACCATGCAAAGTAGTCCCTTTGTAGCATACCCTGTCGAGATTCATAGCAAATGTATTCGCGTTCTTCTTGGTGTCAGTAAAGTCAATTGTTGTCTTATTGCCAAATTCATTCAACGAATTGGCACTAGTCAAGTACACTGATATGAATACGAAATCCTCAGTGATCGTCAGCCGCTGCTTTATAGACGATGAAGATGCTACAATCTGTGACTGGATCAAGGGTAAACTTCAGCCATCGGCGCAGATTGAATTCGAAGTGAGCAATTGGATTTCAAGTGCGATTCCTTTCACTGTGAGGCTCTCAATCGCAAAGTAGGGTGGAACAAATCAATCCCCATGTTCGTTACATCGCCACAATCACGAGTGTCCCACCAACAACATAAATCTTATTGCTCAATATGCCTGTCATACAATAAGCTCTTCCAGAGGACATGAGACTTGCTTTACTCAATGCATTTAGAGTGGAATTTCATGGCCATAGCCATAATCATGACACTCGATAAATATCTGGGTTCGCTCTTGTAAAACTCGGCTAAAAACCTCCAGAAATGACCGCCGAAACATCAAACATAATAACTCAACCCTCACTCTTGGTAATAATTTATCCCGGCTATTGTTTTGTAATAGGACCATCAATGGGCAATTTGAAAGCCAAATCCGGTTGAGCCACGAACCATCGTGTCAATCCACAAAATTTGTACCCTCTTCTTCCTAAACCATGCCTCGCATTCCTTCAGTAATTTTCAGTCCACGGGTCTCGAACGCCTCCTAATGGATTCCCACTAGTTCCTGTTTATTACTATGAACTAATCTTCTAGAAAGTCTCAATGCCTTTCTAGCATATGAATCCACACAAAAAGACATTACCAGAGAAACAACACCATGCACGAATAGAATCATAACAATGAGGGAATTCCCGACACTTTACTTTCTCGAGTATCATAAAGCAAAGTTGTTGTGACAATAGAACGACTAACATCGATGATGTGCAACCATCATCAGCGTCCAAAGGGTGATTGTTGACACCTGATTTTTGACTATCTTTTATTTCAGTTTTTATTTCTAAAATTAATTAAAAATAGCAAAAAAAGTCAAAAAATTACAAAATCAACTTTGGAAGCCTTAGCCTAGCCTTGGGAACCAATTTTGAACAAAAAATATTTTTTGTATTTTTTAATATTTTTTGTTATTTATTTAATTATTAAAATAACCAAAAAATCAGAAAAATACCATCCGTGGTCAGAAAATTACAAAAAATATTTATAAATTTTATTTTAATTTCCTCTTTAATATTATAACTTCTTATCAGGGAAATTAGGCCTGGGTCATGGTGTTCCTTCACAAACATAAACCCGTACCGAGCCTGAAAAATCCTTTTCGAGTCTTTTAATTTTCAATTCTCACTTTTCATGAGCTATGACATTGAATTCTAAAGTTTTGAAATGCAATTGGGTCAATTTGCCCTCCAATTTGATCAATTTTAGCCAAAAGGGCTTAATTGCATAAAAATCTTTCAATTTAGTCCCCGGTTTTACAATTTTTGAAATTAAATTTCACACGGGCACACCCATTAAAATTAAACACCTCTACCCAACAGCTTTCATCATGCTGAATCCATTGGTGGGCTTAATTTTGGCTAATTCGATCGTTTAGGCCTTCGATTTGGCGAAATGAAATTTCGGATCCTAGGGACAATTTGGGGTTTTCACATAATGTCAATAAATTGATTCACGAAAATACCCATATTTGATGGAAAACATGTCAAGGAATCCGATTTTGCCATCAATTTCATGAAAAGAGGTCATTTGGGGGGTCAATTTGGCGATTTGGACGATTTGGCCGAACCGGGTCGGTCGGGTCAGACCCGACCCGACCCGGTCCGACCCGGGTCTGCAACAATGCACAGAATGTGCAGCAAACGTGCAGAATGTGCAGCAAAACAAAAAAAAAACAGGGGAAGATGGGGCGAACGTGAGGCGTGGGATTTTTCAAAGGAAAAAGGCGACATGGCGTGGGGGAATATGGCAGACGTCGGGGGCCGTGTGTCGCAGTGGCGTGGGCACAAAAAACGGGCCGGTCGGCCATGCGAAAGGGGAGAGATTCTCGGTCAAAACCGAGGGGAGCCGAGAGAGGGAGAAAAAAATTTTTGGGGAGGAAACCGACGGACAACCGGCAACCCAGGGTCTTCGGCAACGCTCCTCGACCATCACCGGAGCTTAGTGGCCGTTGGCGAGCTCCGAATAGGTTGGTATTTGCTCCCGAGCTTCATTTTTCTCAGTGCACGCCATGTGTTCGGCGAAATGCTTCAGTGAGCATTTTACTTCGGGGCTCTCGGCCGGACCTTTCCCGACCCCCTTTTGGGCAAGGCTCGCTTTAAAAATCATCTAGATCCAACTCTAAGCTTGTTTACGTGTTTATTTTGCATTGGAACCATGCCGGGAGCGATGGCCGGAGTTCGATGTGCTCGGGCCGAACCTAAAGCTCACACCGGCGAAGTCCACGGCCACCGACCGTCAAAGGACCTCAGGTAAGCCTCTTGATACTCATTTGATGCCATGTGAACGTTCAGAACCGATTTTAAACGAAAAAAAATAAAACATTCTGCAAGTTTACTTCGCCGGAGCCGGTTCGGTGGCCGCCCGTTCAAGGCTTCTCCGGCGTGTTCATGGCCCTTGTCTTTGCTGTACGTTAATGTTGTTGTCTTAGGGAGTCTAATGCCGAAAAAAGAAATAAAAAATTCGAAGATTTGGCTCGGTTTCGAAGTTTTCCGGCGAGAATTCCGGCGAAGTCGCCGGACTTTTTACTGTTCATCATCTTCTCCGGCGACTTCGCCGGCGGTCAACGGTCAACGGCCGACGTGGCATGCCACGTAGGCGCCACGTCAGCCGGGTGGGGGCCACGGGGATTTTAAGAAATAAAATAAAAACAGACGGCCACGATCGCGACACGTGTCGCGATCCTAGAATTTTGGAAAATAAAATAAATGATTTTCGGATAATTAAATAAATTCAATCCGATGGCCAAGAACGTGCCAAGTGGCTTTCTGTGGATCGTCCGATCATGTCCAAGATCGGACGCACCACAATTGGACACGTGGTGCATTTCTGATCGTCCGTTTTGTAGGTTTTTCTAAAAAAAGAAAATAAATTAAATTTTGATCCGACGGCTATGATTGAGCCACGTGGCTCTCTGTGGGTCTTCCGATCGAGCGAGAGATCGGACGCACGAGAACAGGCCACGTGGCACGATAGAAACCGTTAGATTCGGGAATTTTCAGATAATTAAGGAAAATACATAAAAAAATACCAAAAAAAATAGGAAAATGTTTAAAAATATAAAACGGTGTCGTTTTAGGCCGGTTTCAACCCCTAGGGTCGGGCCGGGTTTGACCCGGCCCGGAAAATATTTTTAAATTATAAAAAAAAAATTCAGAAAAATAATAAAATAATCAAAAAATCAATAAAAAATGAAAAATCATGAAAAATTCAAAAAAAATTCGGAAAATTCAGAAAATCTCTAAAAAATTCCAGAAAATAGGAAATGGCCACATTCAACTGGCCACGACCTATTCCGGGTCATTTAACCCCCGATCTTTCTAGAAATGACGGTTTTGCCCTTTCGGCAAACCGTCTTCCAAAAAAATTCTAAAAAAATCCAGGAAAATCCCAAAAAATAGGAAATGGCCACAAACAACTGGCCAAGGCTCATCCCGGGTGTTTTAAACCCCGAACCTTCTTAAAATGACGGTTTCGCCCTTTGGGCGAATCGTCTTCCAAAAATTGAAGAAAAAATCAAGAAATTCCAAAAAATTCTCAAAAATGGGAAATGGCCACAATCAACTGGCCATGGAATATTTTGGGTAATTCGGTATCCAAACCCTCCAAAAATGACAATTTTGCCCTTCGGGCTAATTGTCCCCGAATCTTCCTATTTTACCCCTAACCCTAAATCACGTCTTCCCTAAGCCCTTATGGATATACCAGGAGGCCAATGATTGGAATTGATGTGCATTGACATGATTTATTTATGCACTTGACTTGCGCTCTCATTTAAATTGATTGTGATTGATAGGAATAGTATCCCAATCTGCATGAAACCCTGACTCATACCTATCTCACCCAAAATTGCGCCTGCATGAACTCTTAGTCAGGAAAATCACTTACGTTAGGTACCGAAAGGGCGTTGGTAATGACACCGACGTAACCAAGTCCCCGAACCCAAAATCTCTAGTTCCGCAGAACTGATTGATCTCTCCCAATCGGTCAGTAAGGTTTCCGGTCTACCCTCCAAGAAAGACCGGTGGCGACTCCAAATGCATGCACAATTTGCACATGCCACCACGACCACATTGAAGGTCGAAAGCGATCGACTCTTATCGTCGAATCCTTTGAGAAATACTCCCGCCGCGATTTGGTATGGGCCTGGGAGGGCCCGCGCCGATCCAAAGCCCGCGATCGGTAATCCACTAGCCGCGTCCGATTTCGGACGGGTCGCGACAGCTGGCGACTCCGCTGGGGACGTTGTTCTAGAACACTTGGTTCTGGACCTCAAGTGGACTTAGGCCGTAATTAAAACGTTGAGTGATTTTTCTAACCCTGCAGGCGCTCTTGAAGGTGAGGTAAGTCCGCTCACGATAGGTGTTATATGTTTTTGCAGATTGGAGTGATAAGGGGTGTAGTGTGTGATTAACATTGTCTTATGCAGGATGGGCGTAGGAATGTATGTTATATGGATGATTTGAAGCGTTGATTGATATATAAATTGTTGCGCATGATTCACTGCATATTTGAGGATCACGACACTTTGCACAAAGCGCCCAAACCCAGGCCGCGAAATCACCTTTTCAGGTAGCCATAGATCAGGGATCGATATGCGACGCTCTAGCGTGGATCGCGCTGGGGTTGACCATGTTCGATCCCACTCTCTATCCAAGTCGAGACTTTCATCCATTTGTTGTGGATTGCGCTCATGGACGAATTTATCGACTCGGATAGGGGGAAGCCTTTAGGTTTCATGCCTAAGCCATTTTAATTTCTAGAGTCAAGCCTCACTTGTCTCATGCGCATGTATATGGATGGTTGGTATACCTAAAACCAAAAAAAAATCATTGGGTACCTTTCATGGTAAGGTCCTACCATTTCTATTTAAATTCACTTGCAGCCTTTCATTTTGCACAACATGTTGCATTCATCAAATCCGAGGGTTGAGTTCAATTCCATTATAGAGTATGGATAGAGTAGAGATGATCTCTTCAAGTCGGTCCCACATCCCAGACGTATTCAAGTATGAGTGACGCGTCATCCGCCATCAGACTGCCCGGACATTCAACGGAGTCTACCCTTTTCGAGCTGTCCGAGAAATGATCCAGTATCTTACCGGAAATTGAAGGACATGCAATAACAGCAAATTCGAGACACCTGCCGGGCATCATCAAAAGGGCATCTGACGAAAATAAAGATCCAAAGGGCCGAACCGAAGACACCAAGCGTTGTCCCTTGAAGACCCGACTTGGGGCATCTCTTTAGGTTCTTAAGGGCTACATTCCAATTGTCCCTTTTCTTTTATCAGGATCATCGAGTCTGTAAGGAGCACCCGTCTGTGGGTCTCCCATCTATCTTTTACACCTCGATTCCTAAGTCTTGTCTAAGTGTCTTGACATTGGAATGTGACACTGGAATTTCTCTCAACCACTCGGATTTTCCGGTTCAATTGCGTGTCTCGCCGAGATGAAATTTTCGTTAGAACTCACACTTGGCGTGTTTAACCCAAGTACGAGAATCTAGCATTCATTTCATGGTGCGCCGGACATGGAATTGAAGCGGTCTATAGCATGCATCATTGGTAATCCTTGGTAATTAACTAAAGTCGTCCATGTTTCCTAAGTTCAAGAGGGGACATGATATCCAAATTACCTTCGGGAAATCATTTCAATTTGGATGTCCTACCTCTAATCGAATTTAGGACACATTGGAATTGCATTTTTATCTTCTTGGAAATTCCACAGATTTTCTGGGGATTTACCAAAAGTGATAACCATGGATTACGCTCCTTTTAGTTTTATGTTTTCTCTTGAAAAACATCGATAAGAATTTTTCACATGAGATTAAGGCTTGTGTAAAAGTCCTTATCTTCGTTAATTACAAGAAAGCATAAAATTGAAAGGATTTATGCTTTACTTCCCTTTCTAACATAGTCCTGTCATTCGAACAGGTGTTCTCCGGAATCAAAAGCCAAGAACTTGTGTGAAACTTCAGTCACAAGTTAAAATGGATCAGATTGGCCTGGAGAAGCGCTTGGCCGCACTGGAGAGTCAGATGACTCAAGCATTGGCAATGATGAGGACATTCCTCCTCACTACACAAGGGGCGTCCCCGACGACCTTCAATCCTGCTCTGACCACCCGACCAAGTTCAACTGGTGTGCCAGATGTTGATCGAGCCATGGAAGTAGAAGACTTCTCCAAAGGCACACCCATGATGACTAACCTGGAAGAACAACATAAAGAAAAGTATGGTGCTATGGAGGAAAATGAGATGACTGGAGAGGATCTGTTCGTCACACACCTGATTCGGGAGAAAAACTATAGTCACCAGCAGGATGTTGGAGGTCGTGCGAACCCGATCCCCGCTGAAACCCGTCCATACAATGTCTCTTCTACATGCCCCAAATGGAAGATGCTTGAGATTCCCCAATGGCCGGGACTTGCTAGGAGATATGGTGGTATCGATTGCCCAAGAACTCATATCCAATACTATTTGGAGGCGATGATCGATTTCGATCATGACGATTCGCTTCTTGTCCAAAATTTTCGGCATAGCCTGGTCGGTCCCCGCGTTAGAATGGTTCACGAGGCTTGATGTCGAGGGCATCCGAGAATGGAGCGATTTGGCTAATCAGTTTCTCCAGCAATACGATTTTAACAGGAAGGCCACCCCTACCAGAATGGATCTGATGCACATGAAGCAAAGGAGAAATGAAAGCTTTAGATCATTCACACAAAGGTGGAGAGTAAAAGCAGCCCAAGTCCAACCTCCGCTGGACGAAGATGAGTTAATAGAACACTGTCTGAAAGCTCTTCCCTATGATTCCTTTAATCGGTTGGGTACGGCTCATTACCAATCATTTTCACAACTTGTGCATGCCGGTGAAAGGATGGAATGGGCTAAGCGCGATAGTATGATCAGAAACAAAGAAAGTCGCGGAGAGCTTTCTCAAAGGAGTAAAGAACCGGTCAGGGAAACGACGACCGACTATCGAAGAATGACGTTCACGAGTCAAAATTCTGAACACGTGGCAAGACATCAGCCGCCTGATTTCATTCCTCACCAGAGACAACCAGCACCTAAGATAGAGAAATCTGGCCAGTCAAGTAAGAGAAGTCCCACATTATTCACACCGCTCCCACTTCCTATGTCAGAACTGCTCCATCGGCTTTTGGAGGAAAGGTTGGTAGCCAAGAGGCCACCAAGGGTGAAACCGCCAAGATTCCAGGGGTTCGACCTGAATCAGACCTGTGCATACCATATGGGGGAGAAGGGACATAATGTTGACAATTGCCGAACTCTACAATATGATGTGCAGGCTCTCATCGACTGTGATATACTAGTGTTCGATAGGACAGGACTCAACGTCCGGCCTGACCTTTTGTCGGATCGCAAAATCAGTGACGTATCCGAGGTTGGACCGGAAAGCGATCTAAGGCTTATCACCAACGCACCCGAATCACGTGAGGTACCGACTACATCTTCTCAAAATCCGGAGAAGCATACCACCTCGATGGGGCGGAAAGAGCCATGCTTAACCGAGATGGGTAGTAGGGGAATCATCGGTAGGGTTGAAGACCCCGCTTTTACAACTTCCTTCGCAAAGTTGAGCTTAACCTCTGAAGGATATGCGATAGAGGCTATGAGGGAAGAGTCATGGGAGAACATGCGGCAAAACCAACAAGCGGACAGGGTGTACGAAGACAACCCCATCAATGACCGCGCCGACCCGGCTGATCGGACAACTGATGATGGCAAACTACATGGATAAGGGAGTCACTTCCTCCTTTCCATCATCGCTTTTTAGTCTATTTGCATTTTAGTTCATATATAGTCTCGAGTGCAGTCTCCTTTAAAAAAAAAATCAAAAATCAAAAATAAAAAATAAAAAATGGGGACATGGGGGAGCACCACAAATCGGTCAATGACGACAAAAAAAAAGGAGAAAAATTCCTGAGACCTGATTTCCCACATGTCTCATGGTTTTCAAAACCTTTCGGGGTAGCGAAGATATCCGATGATAAGAGGATCAGCCCCCGTTCCCCACCTTCTAATCAAATCTTTCAAAATGTATTTCTAAGAAAAATTCGTCATGTATGGACTCTCTTTTCCATATTTGGGCTAACTGCCTTCATGGCATCTTAGGTGTGCCGCCCAAAGCATAGAACGCCCAAGAGAAACGGAGTGGTGCTTCAGGAAGATTGAAGCTGGTCGACAACTCGAGCCACCGGGATGGACATTCGAAGGCAGACAAATGAGTCGACTTCTCACAAAAAAGCATACCGGGGCAAAGGCCCATCGAGATGAAAAGGGGACGAGAAACCACAAATGGCATATATCCCCAAATTAAAAAAGAACTGCAAAAATAATGAAGGGGGTCAAAGCAGTCAACTGGGGCAAACCCCACTTAGCCAGGGCAAACGCCACCTGACCCGGGGCAATCGGATCAAGGATAAGGACGTGTCGTTCCTAATTGATTTCCAATCAGATATTGGCATAATATCTCCTATCTCTTCCTCTCAGGTGAAAAACAGATCGAGAAGAAAAATCCATCTGCGGATAGACAGGAGGGACATGTTTTACATGGCAGACATTTGCCGAAAATGCCCTCATCTGACCACATGCAAGATGATGGTGGAGCGATGGATAAGATGGTTGAAGACCAACAAATAGAAACTTGCATTCCCTACAAAAGGAAGAGGAAGGTGCCTTCATCAGATGTCACCCCCATTGGGTTGGTAAAAACAAGATGGATCAAATCAGGTTGAACCCCAAACAGACAGCGTGAAGAAGGAGAAACCTGATTAGGATCGACCCTCCTAAGCCAAAAAAGGGTGTATCCGTTCCAGATCAAACTAATTTGTTCATAAGTTGATGTGGTTTCCCATTCTTGCAGGTGATGATAAAAGTGAATGGGACCACCGAAGAATCTCCATCGTCTTGGATGCCCGAAGATGAAATAAAAGACTATTAAAGCGTAAGGTGAATGCGACAGAACACAATGAAGGAAACCAGGGCCTGTGAAGTAGCACTTCAAGATGTTAAAGTATTCAACCACATGTACACCCGTGCTTGCTGATGTCAAATAGCAAGAAGCTCGAGGGATGTCATGAAACGATGACAAGGCAGAAGGTGCATGAAGAAATCAAAACGCACTGATGAGACTAAGAAGTGTCGGAACATCAAATGCTGAAATCTTCGAAGGATTGTATGAGCATATCATCTGGTATCCCAAAAGAGAATACAGAGTAGATACCAGGCGTCAGAGAATTTGAAAGGTACGGGATGCCAAAATCACCTGACACGGAGTGGATCGGCTCCGACTAAGTGGGAATGCATCAACACGGCATGCTTAAACTACCCATAAATAAATCAGTCAGCCCCAGACAACGCATTCAGTTGCTGGAGGCAAATCACTCTCTACCCAGAAAGGGTACCGAATGTAGGATATGCCGAATTCACCATGGGGATACGTAGGGGAAGTCCTTGAAGCAGTTATCACCCATGAATCATGATGAAGCAGGAGTAATCCATCAAAAGCAAAACGCATCAAGCCCTTCTAAATGAGAAGGAGAACGATACGGAACCATCGATTCTGGTAAAAGGACGTGTCGTTCCAAAATGACTATTTTCTTGATATGAGAATAATGTTTCATTTCTTTTTCCTTTCAGGTTGGGAACAGAAGCAAAGGGCCCAAGAAGCAATGCCCTCAAATGACAAACAGGGAGTACCCTTTTTCATGGCATCTCAGACATGCACTTTGGCTAAACATTTTTAAGAGCATTCTAATAGCTCAATTTGTGAACAAAACCTTTGAGAAAACTTGAAGAAGTTTATCATCATTTAGAAATCTCTGTGAAAAGAGCGCTTGAAAAGAAAACTTCAAGTTTTCCAGATTGACATATCTGATCAAAATGCTTTCTCTGAATAGAGTGAAAAGCACGAACTCATGTTTCGTTGCTGGCACACATAACATGCATCATGCATATCATGCACATATCCTGCATACAGAGAACCCAAAGGGAGAAATGTCGGTTCCCGCAGGATAAATTTCAAGGGTAAATTGTATCGACTCCAATAGTCAATTATACATGCCCTTTACTCATGAGATTTCTTCTTTTCAATAGGGGAACATCGAACATCTCAAATGGCGACTGTGATCGAGAGAATCACCAAACCGCCACATGACAAATCCCCAGATTGTCAGGCTGTCTAGGGACAGAGAAAAAATAATCGAAGAATCTGGCAATCGAGATAGATGACCAGAATCGACAAAAATTCATGAGAGCGGGCTCCCCCACCTGCTTCAAGGAGCCAAGCCGGGGGCAAATTCTCACGATCCCCCATGAAAGTGCATCGAACCAGGGTTATCAAACCCAGAGATGACAAACACCAAGACAAGCCTCACTGGGGCAAAATACTTGGAAAACACTGCTCCTTCAAATGTTGGAAGGACGAAGTCTCGAAGGGAATACCTCTTTCCTGAAATTTCAAATGAAGCCAGATAAATCCCCACACCTGTCTCTTCATATGCAGGTGCATGAATGTCTTCAAATCGGATTGAAAATCGTCCAGGAGCATGGGAATGCCAAGGCACGCTGCCAAGATGAACACCGCCCAACTAGGGCAAAGCAGTTGTCGACGTGATTGGGGATCGTCTCACGAACAACACCCACAAATACAGACGAGATGAAGCAGCATCCATCATCCACATCAAATGAGAAGCGTTAATAATCGACGAAGGAAAGGAATACGTCAGTAAGGCGTCATCAGGAATCCCAAGAGGGAAGACATCCCCAAAGAGGATGGAGATTATAGCAAAACGCAGGAATGAATTTAGCTGGGGCAGGCATCACCTAGCCATGATGAACCAAGTCTAACCGGGGCAAGTGAATCATTTGTGCGCCGGACAAAGGAAGGACGTTTCTTCTCTGGCAAAATCCATGGACGCAATGACAAAGTCGTCCACATCAGAAGCAAACCCCAGGATACAAACCTGGGTGGATGGTAACTTTGTATCGTTCCAATTTGATCTCCCAAAGATTCCATACTTAACGTGAGCTTGCTCTCATTCGGCAGAAAATTGGTGGCGCCAGAAAGCCACAAAAGAAAGGATCTCACCGACATGGAGGCGAGAAGAAATATCAGTTTTAGGGGGCAGGTTGCCAGGAAATGGAACCTTGGAAAATGACGTAGAATACATCTAAAAGCATGAGTTGATCTAATCCAATGCAAATCCTAGAGAAGGATTCGTTGCCAACCAAATGGTAGATCATGGCCAACTTCTGCGAACCTCGCGTCTTTAACGCGAAGCGAGAGGATCCGCCGTCAGGATGAACAGAGAATTGTTGGCGCCAGAAAGCCTCAAAAGAAAAGAGCTCGCTGACAGGGAGGCGAATAGAATCATTGGCCTTGGAAGTCAGGATTCCAGGAAATGGTCTTTGATTATAAGACTGAGTGGAGGGTGAAAAGTATCGCTCCCACATTACATGCTTTGACATGCATTCTGATAAAAACTTCCTTTTTCCTTGAATAAAAGGAACTCTGGGAAGGGACGTACAATGCGTCCAAGAACATGAATGGATCTCCTCCAGTGCAAATCCTTGAGAAGGATTCATTGCCAACCAGATGGAGGAATCATGGCCGCAAGATAGATGGCCAATTTCTGCAAGCCGCACGTTTGTGTTCAAACGGAAACACAAAACAGAATAAGGCGGTATCGTTCCAATCTATCTTGAATTTCGGAATACAAACTGACACCTAATTCTCGTCTTTGACAGGGGCTCGCCATCAAGGCGAAACAGGTTTTCACATCCCAAATATTACCCATTGGAACACATGACCAAGGGTAAGATGTATCGTTCTAATTTTTTGAAAAATTCATGAACGTACAATAACATGTTTCTTCCGCATTTTCAGGGATCTCCAGCCGCGGGGGACAGGTAAGTATCCCTCTCCCCAATCCATTGAAGATGTTGAATAAAAAATAGAGAAGAAAAGAAAAGCTTTCAGAATCTAATGTCTAGAAAAGACATAGAATTCAAATTTCATTGACATTCATGTTTTAAAACAGGAGGTTGTCTGAACATGAATAAGAACATGCATGGTGCATCATAAAATCCCCTTGACGGTTAAAATTTTTGGAGAAAACGAAAGAGATTTTTCCAATCAAAAGTTGTTCAAAACTTTCAAAAGGATGTTTTCTCAAAAGACGAGAGGCAAAGCCTAATCCAAACACGTCCTATACACACTTGAGAGAGAAGTGGAGCGAATCAGATAGCAAAATCTGAACCTACGGGAGTAGGGATTATTCGCAGCAATTACATGGATTGGGACGACGGAGGCATCCGTTTCATATCCCCAAACACTACAGGTGACTATTGACAACCCCTTTGAACGGCGATTTTCATTCTCAACCCTGTCAAGAACCACCCCACATCGGGGCAAAATGGAGGTCAGTCCAGCAGCATCAGGAGAAAATGGTTAGAAATCTTCTAGCTCGGACTAACATTAATCTTCGTGTGTTGTTTATATGGTAATCCAAGTGCCATAGGATGATGAGAAGCATTCATTTCTCTATCCCACACACCGAATCCTTTGCATAGCCAAGTTGAGCCTGCAAAATCATTTCATAAACCCGTTGGTGATCATTGCACATTCCAAGACGGATGCATCATCACTTCAGAAACGGAAGAGTTCAATGTCGCGACCCGTCCGAAAAGCGGACGCGGCTAATGGATTATCGATCGCGGGTCTTGGATCGGCGCGGGCCCTCCCAGGCCCATACCAAATCGCGGCGGGAGTATTTTTCAAAGGATTCGACGATAAGAGTCGATCGCTTTCGACCTTCAGTGTGGTCGTGGTGACATGTGCAAATTGTGCATGCATTTGGAGTCGCCACCGGTCTTTCTTGGAGGGTAGACCAGAAACCTTACTGATCGATTGGGAGAGATCGATCAGTTCTGCGGAACCAGAGATTTTGGGTTCGGCGACTTGGTTACGTCGGTATCATTACCAACGCCCTTTCGGTACCTAACGCGAGTGATTTTCCTGACTAGGAGTTCATGCAGGCGCAATTTTAGGCGAGGTAGGTTTGATTCCGGGTTTCACGCAGATTGGAAGACTATTCCTATCAATCACAATCAATTTTAATGAAAAGCTCAATCAAGTGCATAAATAAATCACATCAATGCACATCAATTCAAGTCAAAGGCCTCCTAGTATAGCCATAAGGGCTTAGGGAAGGAGTGATTTAGGACCAGGGGCAAAATGGGAAGATTTGGGAACGATTAGCCCGAAGGGCAAAATCGTCAATTTTTGGAAGATTTGGATACCGAATTACCCAAAATATTCCAAGGCTAGTTGTTTGTGGCTATTTCCCATTTTTAAGAATTTTTTGGAATTTTTTTTCTAATTTTCTATTTTTTTTATTGATTTTTGAATTTTATTATTATTATTATTATTTTTATTAAGGGAATCAGGTCCGGTTCGGGTTTTCCCGGACCCGGACCTGGACCTGGATCGGGCCCAGTGACCTGATCCGGTCTGGGAGGCAGAACCGGATCCAGGCCCGTTTTTTTTCCAAACAACGGCCCATCCCGTCCAAATAGGCTAAAAGGACAAAAGCCTCTTCAGCCCTCTTGACCCAGCCGCCCAACTAAAGCCCACCTGCTTCCTTCCACGCCGCAACAAGCCCAAATCAAAGACCCACGTAAATTATCCTAGCAGCCCATCATGACACTGTTCAATCGTCTTCCTCACACGACATCTTCCTCCATGCTTTCGGCGCTGCGACAATGGTCGGACACGACGGGGCTGAGGCGCGACCACCGACGCCGACTTCTTCGGCCGTCGGACTTCCCATGTCAGTCCAGCCTATCCTCCGAGTTGACACTGTTTAAACATCGCCGGCTGAAACGACGGTGTGGTCTACCGATCACGAAGTCCGGTCTCTCTGCCGCATGGTTGAAGCGCCAACGTTCGGAACCGGCTCCTTCATCATACTCGAACCGACATCTTCATCTGTCGAGCTTTACCTCACCACCAGCGTTGATCCTCTCCGAACTCACGCCTTGTCATGCACGATCAACATACTGAATCTTCTCCAAGGCTGTGCCTCGCGGGGACTTCACTGGAACAGCTCACTGTCCACTCCAAGATAGTCTCCTCCTTCGCGCCACTAGGATTCGCTCGCCCCTCCTAACGACGAGACCGACGCTCGGCAAACCTCCTCGTCGACACACCGGGTCTTCTCGTTGCTCGTTGCACCATCGACAAGAACTCTGTCCGCGAGTCCACTGGTTTTCCGTCAGTTTCTCACTTGCGAGCCTCCTCAACTGCGTCGGTCTCGCCTTGGCTTCACGCTTCTGTTCTCCAGCACTGAAACGGGCGGTCCTCGCGTCATGACAGAAGATGGCATCAACCCCGGTCGAAGATCGAGGACTGCTCAGTCCTCTCGACTGATCCTCAACCGCGCCAAAATGGCGCGAGTGCAACCAAGATGAAAGGAACTCGACGTTCGCTAAACTCGACTTTCAACCGACCACACCAACGAGAGTACGTACGGGCGAACACAAGCTTGTAGCAGTTAAGGGAAGCCACAGTTGAAACAAAATGCCCGAGGCAGGTGGAGGCGCACGTATTTTCGGAAACAAATAACTTGGTTCACCGTGTGAGGGAGATGTGACAGGGTGTATGCGGGTGAAGAAAACACCAATCTACTGGGAAAGGGAATACACAAAGAAGAAAGAGGAAGTTAGCTTACCTGGTTGAAGGATGGAAGCTTCGTCAGAACTTCTCAACGCCCACCAATATCTTCTCTGCACCTCGTGGACCATGAAGGAGCGCTCCTTTCGTAGTTCGGAGACTAAACCTTGATATCATGTCTTCTGATGTTAGCTTTACAATCTGTATGCAAAAGGTTCCCCAACAAGTGATCCTGTCACTGCTGGAGTTACTGATGTTCTGCTCATGGGAGAAGACAGACGAATGTCTTGTTCTGTTTGTCACAGTGAATGCATGAATCACATAGTCTGGTGATTGGGAAAAAAATGTTGGGAATGAATCTTCAGTACTTTGATCTATAATGGTTTGGTCCTTTCCATCAGACGCGTGTTGAGCACCAATCACTTGGAAAAGCCAAAGCTTAGAAAGTATTGCGACAACCACCAGGTTCCCTTGAAGCAGAAAACGAAGACCCAGCCATGATTCGGTGCAAGTCTGAACTTGGTAGTGATAAGGGTGGACCAACTTTTTCATTTGCAGGAGCCCTCATCTTTTTATTTGCGTCCCGGCCTCCTGGGAGGTCTAAAAGCTACATTTTTCAAGAGGTATCTCACCCCATCAAAAGAAGCAGAATAAGTGCGGAGAGATTTTTTTATTTATTTGCTTTAACCTTCACTCTCTTTGGTCGGGTCCTTTATCCCTTACTATTATTATTTTTTGCTCTTGGAATCTAGAGAACGAGGGCGTGAATCCCTTTTCTTTTCCTTTTCAATCATGCTCGTCGAGTGCTCCTCTCGATTATCAAAATGGTAGTCTACGATTCGCATTGAAGAAAGATCAATGGTGTCGCAGTCGCTGTGCGATATCGGCAGACATGGAATCGACTTCGCAATATCGGCGACCTGCCCTATGTCATGGGGTTAATTAAATGCAAATGCAGTGCGTGCAAAATAAATAAGAGAGATGATTTTGTTTAGAACTAAAATTAGTTCTAATTTTTTTTTAATTTAAATCTTTTTTATGTGAAAATTGATGGAAAAGAATAATCAAAATTTATGTGTCAACATTCAAGACTTAGGGTTTGCGAAGAAATTCCTAAGTTAATGCTTAAAGTTGTTAGACCTTTGGTCACATGTCTAACACGATCTCCCGAAGATGAGAAAAGCGGGATTTCAAAAGAAAAATGAAAAGGAAAAGATGATGAGAAAAATCCCCAGCATCAAGAAAAAGTGAAGTGCCTGGTAAAAGCAAGGCCGATGCTTGAATGAACAATCTGCATTGATCCCCAATGAAACACGTCAGAAAAGGGGAGGGAAAAATTCAAAAGGAGTCAGATTCAAAAGACTACTCCTCAAAAGGTGTCAAGCGCGGAGCAAAGACGCAGACAGAGTTGTCAGTCTCTTAATGCGGCCAAAGACGCTCTCTAAAAATTTGTGCATACCTCAAAAGCGGTCGTGCACCTCAAAAATTGAAGATGCAGAATGGAAAAGACAGGTGACAAATTTGCAATGATCACCAATGTCAATCCCCTCATAATTTCCGGGCCAAAAACAAGCCTTTTTCGGTCCCCAATCCTACCAATGTTACAACCCCGAAACAGTCTTCTCTGATTAAGACACTTGGGTTAACATATAGCTTAGCTCGAAGAGGTACGAGCAAGACTATTTCTTTCTCATTTTGCAGGGTTCTTGACTTGTAAGCCCGGAGCAGATGGTGAAAGCTTTCATTGAATGGCCTTGACTCGAAAGCGGGTCCCCATTGAAGACCGATACCCAAGCCTAACATTACGGTCCTGTGGAAGACCTCCCGACCGATCAAAATGTATGCGCTGCGAATGAGCCTAAAACCTAGGCACATGTTAGTTGGGAATTGAGTGCGTCCCTTATAAAAAAAAACCACTATCGCAAAACAGGTGAGAAGACCTCCTTGTCGAGAAATATTCCAACTGATGTTTTGAACAAACTCTTTTTGGAATTTTCAAACCATTGATCCAGATTTTCCGTGCCTGGGATTTGTGATCACATTTGCATGTTGCAAGAATGCTTTGGATAACCTCCAGCATCAAAATGCAAATTTCATGATTAAACTAAAGTCATGCGGCTTCGGCAAGTGGCCAGCCATCGTCTTCCCAAAGATTACTAACATTTTCTTGGTGAAGAAAAATATTTCAGGCTCAAACTTCTGCAGGATACCTGGAGAACCCAGCTCCCAGAATGTTGCCTCAACAAAATTAAGGTAGATACCGCCTGAAGGGTCAACTTATGGTAGAAACCGCCTGAAGGGTCAAACCATGGTAGAAACCGCCTGAAGGGTCATATCAAGGTAGAAACCGCCTGAAGGGTCAAATCAATGGTAGAAACCGCTTTAAGGGTCAACTCAAAGGTAGATACCGCCTGAAGGGTCAACTCAAGGTAGAAACCGCCTGAAGGGTCAAATCAATGGTAGAAACCGCCTTAAGGGTCAACTCAAAGGTAGATACCGCCTTAAGGGTCAAACCAAAGGTAGAAACCGCCTGAAGGGTCAAACCAAGGTAGAAACCGCCTGAAGGGTCAAATCAAAGGTAGAAACCGCCTGAAGGGTCAAATCATGGTAGATACCGCCTGAAGGGTCAAATCATGGTAGAAACCAGGTAATCCCATTGTTGACACCTGATTTTTTTTACCATTTATTATTGTGATTTTTATTCTTTAAAATTAATTAAAAATATCAAAAAAGGTCATAAAATCACAAAATCAACTTTGGAAGCCTTGGTTTAACCTTAGGAACCAATTTTGAACAAAAAATATTTTTCGGTATTTTCAATATTTTTCGAGTTTATTTAATTATAAAAATACCCAAAAAAATCAGAAAAATACCATTCGTGGTCAGAAAAATACCCAAAAATATTCAATAATTTTGTTTTAATTTCCTCTTCAAGTGTGTCACTTTAAATCTCAAAAATTCGGCTCGGGTCACTATGTTCCTTCACAAACATAAACCCGAACCGAGCCTAAAAAAAATCATTTTCGAGTCTTTTAGTCTTCAATTCTCACTTTTTATAAGCTATGACATTGGATTCTAAAGTCTTAAAGTGCAATTAGGTCAATTTGCCCTCCAATTTAATCAATTTTTACCAAAAGGGCTTAATTGCACATTTTTCTTTCAATTAGTCCCCGGTTTCACGGATGTATACGTATGCTCTACGTATTTATACGTCATACGTATTTATACGTTATGCATATTTGTACTGTTTGGTAACCTCTTTAACTCTTGTAATAATAATAATGGTTATTATTTTTAACACCTTTGTTAGTGCCCTTTTTTTTAGCATTTTTGTATTGTGAGTGCTATTGTTAGTGCTATTTTTAAATAGCATTTTTGTATTATAAATTGTGAGTGCTATTGTTAGTGCTATTTTTAAATGACATTTATTTATCATAAATTGTGAGTGCTATTGTTAGTGCTATTTTTAAATGTCATTTATTTATCATAAATTGTGAGTGCTATTATTAGATAGAATTTATAATTGTTAGTGCTATTTTTAAATAGCATTTTTGTATTATAAATTGTGAGTGCTATTGTTAGTGCTATTTTTAAATAGCATTTTTGTATTATAAATTGTGAGTGCTATTGTTAGTGCTATTTTTAAATGTCATTTATTTGTGAGTGCTATTTTTAGATAGAATTTATAATTGTTAGTGCTATTTTTAAATACAATTTATTGGAAGGTATTTTTGGCTATAAAAGGATGGCAAGAGTTTTGAGGTTGAGGGGGGAGACATTTTGTAGAGTGTGCAAATTTTTGAGAGCTTAGAGAGAAGAACACAAACACTCTCTATATTCTCATCATCTTGAGTGAGCAAAATATACTAAGTTCGGAATATTGATTCCGCATATTGCTAGCACAATTGTTGTGGAGTTATTAGTCGTCTCCCCGTTCGTCAATTGGTGGTGCGTCCGAACTAGATGCCTAACACTTGTGGAGGCTGAGATCGAAGAACATCGAACCGACACCTCCGTTCAAGCACGCTACGAGAGGTAATCTATTTACTCCCTTTGAGGCTTTGTGATTTTTTTTCGATTGAAATGCACGAAGTACGCCTCTGGAGATACATGTATGGGTTGTTATTTATTTCCGCTACGTGTTACGTGGATCCCAACAGTGGTATCAGAGCCAATCCTTAGGCGTTTTCGTGCATTTAATTGATTTTTGCAATTTTTGCAATACTATGGCCAATATGTATTAACGAATTGTTCGTCTTACATGGCTAATGGAGGTTGATTGTTTTTATATGATAAATTAATCAACGTAGCAAAAATTGAGACTAAATCAATTTTGAATCGAAAATTTATGGCTATCTTATTTTACGTAAAAATTCTGAATATGATTCAACATAGAATTTTTATTGTGTCTTCCTAAGTTTTAAATTGTGAATTTATTACTTACGTGGAAGGGTGGTGATCATGGAAAAATCCCTAATCAATGTGATTGATGTATATATGAATGTATGATGATTATTTATATATTTGGGGTTGTAATTATTAAATGGAGGCTGCGTACTCCTTTTATTTTTCATGTAATCTTTATTTTTAGCATAGTCAATTGTTGATGTAAATGCTACGAGGATTACGTGGGGGAGCCTTTTAAGTCGGCGAGCTCTTTGGGGCCCAATTCTTGAAGAGTTCAAGAAACCAAGAAGAAGCGAAGAGCGGCTCTCCGTTATTAAAATATTAAAATGATTAAATGTGGTCTCATTGGCTCGAGACCCATTAAATCATAATTCCATGATCACCACGTAGGATAGATGTTTATGTGATTGACATCTATTTATTTATTATGATTACGTGAGCATGTTAAACTGGTTAATGTGCAAAGTCAGACTTACCTCACCCAAAATTGCGCCTGCATGAAATCCTAGTTAGGAAAATCACTCGCGTTAGGTACCGAAAGGGCGTTGGTAACGACACCAGCGTAACCAAGTCCCCGAACCCAAAAACTCTGGTTCCGTAGAACTGATCGATCTCTCCCAATCGATCAGTAAGGTTTCCGGTCTACCCTCCAAGAAAGACCGGTGGCGACTCCAAATGCATGCACAAGTTGCACATGCCACCACGACCACACTAAGGTCGAAAGCGATCGACTCTTATCGTCGAATCCTTCTGAAAAATACTCCCGCCGCGATTTGGTATGGGCCTGGGAGGGCCCGCGCCGATCCAAGATCCGCGATCGGTAATCCATTAGCCGCGTCCGCTTTCGGACGGGTCGCGACAGCTGGCGACTCCGCTGGGGACACTGTGTTCTAGAACCTATGGTTCTAGACCCCAAGTGGACTTAGGCCGTAATTAAAACGCTGAGTGATTTTTCTAACCATGCAGGCGCTCGTGAAGGTGAGGTAAGTCCGCTTACGATAGGTGTTATATGTTTTTGCAGATTGGAGAAATAAGGGGTGTAGTCCGTGATTAACATTGTCTTATGCAGGTTGGGCGTAGGAATGTATGTTGTGTGGATGATTTGAAGTGCTGATTGATAAACTGCTATGCATGAATTGCATTGTGATGATCACAACACGTGGACACACACAACCGCGCCTAAAACCCCGGGCGTCGCCTATAAGAACACAATAGAAGGAATTGAAAATGGAATCTCCGTGAGGAAAAACGCGGGGTAATCCACTTTTCAATTCCGCTCGCTTCGAACTATGGATCGAGTCCCAATGCAACGATAGCTGTGCAATGGAATCGGCTCTTTCTAGAACTCGAAGTGGGAACCTTAACCTTAGGTGCCAAACCCTCTGATTTTTAGAAGTTCACCATAACTTGTCTCATGCGCATGTCTTTGGGCGGTTGGTACACCTAAAACCGCACATAAGTCGACGAGTTTGGTTGGTAAGACTCTCTATACCTCGAATCTATTACAGTTCATATAAATATAGGCATTTCATTCATTGCATTCTGGTGATTAGATTAAATGCCATTTCAAGGATAGATGTGTGTGTTTTTCCCAAACGTCCTTGATAGAAGACGAAGAGGATGATATCCCATGACAAGCACCGAGTGAGCAACAAAGGAGCCTACTATGGACATTATTGAGATATCGTCCAATGAAGATGACGAGTTGGGGCAAGTGATCCGGAAGTCACAGATCGAACTTGGGGCATCCTTAAACGTTAGGATCACATTCCTTTGTTTCATTTTCCATTGCTAGTCCTCTTGTATAGGGTTTACTTTTATCGAGGCTTTCTCTATCTCACCCCTTAGAGTGATTGTATTAGGGATCTATTGGTGTATACATTTAGATGGAACTTGGTTGTATTTCTTTTGACAGGTCATGGGAATGTGATAGTGGCATTTTCTCTAATCATCCGAATACTCCCAAGTCAAGTTTATAATTCCTTTAGAGAAAATTAAAATTGGAAATCTTGCACGACCTTTTTGGTCATATAGGGTAATCCAACCCCAATTTCGCTAGAAGGAATTATACACTTGAATTGGTCCATGCATGTTTTACGTCGCTGGTAATCCACGATAATTGATCGAGAATATCGGCGTTGTTTTGAATTTAATGACGAGATAGATGTCCAAATTACTCTCGTTCTTAACAAAACGGCCTTGATTTGGATGCCGTATCTTCAATTAAATTTAAAACACATTATTATGCCTCGCACTTTTGAGTAATTCGTTCCTCTCGAAATTGATCAAAAGCGATTATTGTGAATTACATTCCTTTCAATAGTATGCTTTCTTTCGAGGAATATTGATAAAAACTTTTCGCGCAAGATTAAAACCCTTGTAAAAGTTCTTGTCCTTATTAATCATGGGCAAGCATAGGATTGAAAGGGGTTTTTGATTTCTTTTTCAAATTATTCCTTCTGATTCTGTCTTTTTATTTGCAGGTAAAAAAATAGGTAATAGAGAGAAATCTTTTCCTGGACAAGTCTAAGGCTATTATCTCATCTGATCATGAGCGAGTTATAAAATCAGGACATATTTGCTCGGCTTACTGATATTATGGTTCGGCTCACCCAAGTTGAAGATGTTCGGATGCTCGAAGAAATGAACCATACAGAAGTTAAAACACACACACAAGAGTTCTCATTTATTTTGCTCAGTGGAGGGTTTTCAAAAGCAGGTCATACAATTCGGGGTAGAAAAGTAAAGCCGAAGTGAGCCCTAATTAACGACACGAAGGAGCCCAACTGACCCTCCATGTTATTAATGCTCTGCTCATACTCCCAACTCCGCATGTCATGGTCGGCAAGCCTGAGGAGAAGACTTTTGCATTCTCCCTTAACTTCGGCGACCTTGGCCTCATGTTCTTCGCCGATTGTTTCCAGGTCTCGAACCAGTCCATTCCCGCGAGCTATGTCCGCTGTTATTTTGTCGAGCCGTTCTTCCTGCCAGTCGCTCTGAAGCCTCAACAGGACATTGCGGCGGTCATGCTCGCCGGTGGTCAGGGATAGGGCCAATTGCTCCACCAGATTTCTCCTCTCGCGAAGCAACGTCGCGACCCGCTCATTAGCAAACTCGACGGCCTTTTTGTAACTATCGGCCAGATAGTTGGTCAGCACCAAATGATCAGATCGATCCTCATAACGAGCTCGCAAGACGCGAGCCACGAGAACCTCCCGATTAGCAGCACGATAGGCCTCTAAGGAGTGTGCAAAGAGAGTCGGGAAAATTCTATATTCCCTCCCCAGTGTAGTACCTTCGAGAGAAGTGGTATCAAGGTCCTCGAGCAGGACACGGATTTCATCCTCGGTCGCAGAATGATCGGTTATGTGTGCGTAACCGCGACCCAGTAGGTTATAAAGCTTTTCCCACTGGGCCAAGACATCAGTTGAAAAAGTGCGTACGGGAGAGGAGGCCATTTGCGTTGGGTTGGCTTGAGAATAAGACGAGTTTGACAGAGAGATTAGAAGGAAGAAGCTGATTATGCGAGAACGTTAACCTTCCATACATTAATTCCTCATTTTATAGCAACTCGGGGATGATGAAGGGTCTCAGTAATAATGCCGGTGGAGCCCAGTTAGGGGGTAAAGCAGGAGGTCCCCTCACGAGAACCATTGGATTCGTTTCGGTCCGCGATTTCCGGCTCATCAATTAAAAGATGTAAAAGATTTGTCGGGATCACCATTATTAGAGTTAGGTGGGAGGTAAGCGCAACTATCGAAGAGAGCCCTAACAGGATTTGGCAGTTCCATCACGATTGAAAAGCTAAGCGAGAAATTCAAAGTCTTGAGGGGGAACGTTTGCCTAATGATGCTTGAAGAGCGTCTCCTGAACATACGAAGTCACTCGAAGAAAACTTTATAGGGAGTGAGCATACATGAGAGAGTGGAGAACTCTGAGTGGGCAAGAACCAATCAAACATTTCTCAATCCAACATATTTAAGAGGTTATTGTCAGCTGCTAGAGGCGACTGACTCAAAAATCTCAGAAATTGAACTACAGAGGGATCTCGAAGATTCCAAGATCAAGTCTAACGCCAAAACCATGGAGCCCAACACTTCTGGCAACGGAAATCAAGATCACGGCGACGACGACAACGACATCCACGATGTTCAACTCGGGAAAAGAAGACGTCCTCACCAATACTCTCAGGAGGAAACCCAAATGCTGGAAACCCTTTTCAGTAAAAGCCGTTACATGAAAAAGAAGTGGAGAATTGAATTGAGCCGGGAGTTGGGGATTAATCAGTCGAGGATCCAGTTTTGGTTTCAAAATAGGAGATCCAAATCGAAGGCTCAACGCAAACGTCAGGTGGTCGAGATTTTAAAGGAAGAAAACCAAAAGCTGCGAACAGAAAACATGAGGTATGAAAAAGCTCTCAATATTACCGTTTGCCCTCATTGCGATAACCTCGTCGCCCTCGGTAAGATATTCCCCGATAAGCCTCACGCGATGATTGAAGACGTTCATTTACCACCCTACTCCCTCGGGGCATCTCCTGCTCAACCAGATTTTGCCGGAGTCACGCATGAGCAGGATGATCCTACGAAGATGATACAAATGCCTCCTGGGGGATGGGATTTGCATCGCTTTGATTGGAGTTACAGTTTCAAGGAGCTGGATGTTACCGCCGACCAGCTCAAAGCATATCAGCCTCATGCACAACAATTTTCGATAGGGTCGGGTCTTGCTGGAGATGAGTTAATCAGTCGTCAAGCCATCGATGCAATTTTGGGCCACAATAAGAGGAGGTTCGCTTGGCCCCCTGAATTGCATTCCAGATTCCTAGACGTGGTTCACCAAATGGGGATCGACTCAGCAACTCCGACGCGCATATTTAAGGCCATGAATGTACCGGGGCTTAGTAAGGAGCTGGTCAGGAATCACCTTGCTGCCTACAGAAAGCTATTAAAACAACGTCGAGCGGAGCTAAATCGGGAGGAATCCGTCTCGAGCTCAAAAGCTAGGGGCGACCGCCATTGTAATGCTCAGGCATCAAGAGATACCCGGCCAAATCTAAGCATCAATCAAGCTAGCAACCCGACCATCGGCAAACTGAAAGCTGATCAGAATGTCCGCCCGGGCCATTTCAACATTTCTCAAGAGCGCGTGTCACAAGTACAGCGAGTGCGAACTCCTCCATTCGAGCAGCAGTCGGCTGGTGCTCTGCCTGCCGCTGGTCAACCCACGACAGACGATTTCTTCGATGAGGGGCTCGATGCCTTGTTCAATCAGTGGGAAGCTGGCATGCTTGGACAGCCATGATCTAGCACCTGACTCGGGGCACGATGGGTCGGTCACTACGAACACCCATAGAAAGAAGAACATGTTCACGAGTAGATCACTCATTTTATCGTTGTAAAGTTCCTACGGGAACATTTTTCTTTAATGACTATAGTTAAACCAACGCTATCGACGAACATCGTCATGCTCAGTTGTGATGATCCCTTGTTAGATTAAGTCTGAAACCAGAGACGGTCTTTAAAATTTTGAGTGGCCACGAACTCATTCCTCACCAAGCGCCCGGGATGCTGAAATGAAGAGTAACAGCATGCACAGGGAAAATGCCACTTTCGTTTGAACGATGAAAAGGGGTTGAGAGAAGATCATAGCGTTAATTCCCATGGAGCTAAATGAATTAAACGGAGTCATTAATTGCGGGTCCACCGCTGCTCCCCACGTTCTCGGGCCTAGCAAATCATAAAAGGCGCCGAAAGATTGTAGACCCACCACTTTGAAGACTAAACTAGGGGACGAGCGCAATACTCGATGAAACCGAATCAATGCAAGAGAGTTTGTGATCCTATCACGAGGAAAAAGAAAGGGGAATACAGACGATGAGTAATTGCAGGATCTCGGGAGGAGCGCTTGCTTGCTGGTCTTCATATGCAGCCTGAAGGATGGTTCCAGGACACGCACAATCACTTGAGAAAATTTCTAGAGTGAGCAAACACGTAAGAGCGAATTGAGAAAGCTGAGTGAACTAGATCAGCCCGAGATACCCCGATCCATCATGTTTAAAAGTTATTCCCATCTGCTAGAAACGCCCGACCTGGACATTTCTGAGCACGAACTGCTGGGAGACTTTGAAGATCCTGGAGCTGAATCCTGCCCGAAGGCCATAGAGACTGACTCCTCCAGCGATGAAATTCTAGGTTTCAGCTACGAAGAAGGAGTATACAATGATGACCGGAGTCGGAAAAGGAAGCAACTACAACGCCACACTCCAGGCCAAATCCGAGAGCTCGAAGCTTTCTTCAATGAATGCCCCACTCCAAGCAGACAACAGAAAATGGAGTTGAGCCGAAAAATAGGATTGGAGCTTTCGAAGGTCAAGTTTTGGTTCGCCAACAAACGAACCCGGTTGAAACAGCAATACGCAGACCATGAGTTACTGGTCCTGAAGGAGGAGAATGAGAAGCTTCAAGCTGAAAGCGCGAGATATAAGGAAGCTCTGACCAAGGCCACCTGCCTTAATTGTGGTAATCCTGTTGTCCTCGGCGAGGTATTCCTCGATGAACCGTCCCTGTTGACGAATAACGCTCAGCTGTTACCGTATTCTCCACAGCATTTTCCGACACAACCAGATATCGCCGGAGATCTGCATGAGCAAGTCAACACCATAGGATCAACACCAACATCCTCTGAGAAATGGGATATGAATCATCACAGGGGGAGTTCTCTCAATGACGAACTCGCTGTCACAGCCAGCCAATCCAAAGTCGGTGAGTCCCTCCCTGGACAACTTTTGAAACGACTAGATCCCGTAGAGAATAGCTACCGAAGTATTGACGATATTTTGGATGATAAGAGAACAAGGTTTTACTGGACCTATGAACTTCACACCAAATTTGTTGATGCAATTCGAGAGCTGGGAGTTGATTCGGCTAGCCCACTACGCATACTCGAGATTATGAATGTGCCGGGGCTCTCTAGAATTAACGTCGAGTCTCACCTCAAGTACTATAGGAGATTGCTAAGGGATGGAAGGATAGCGTTAAACCATCATAAAGCCAGTTGGAGCTCAAGTGCCGGGCAGAGTTACAACCACGATGATTGGAGAGCCGAGAGCACCTAACCGTGTTTCAGCAATGACGGGACCAGCAGTCGTGTCAGCGACTCCTCTAACCCAAATCAGAATGTTCCGCCGAGCTATCTCAATACTCCTCAAGAGTATATACCGCAGTTCCAGCACATAGGGATTCCTCAGTTTGAGCGCGATTCGGTCATTAATGCTGTCCCTGAAGCGGATCTGGCATTGGTAGAGAGTGCACATATAAACCTGCCGGTCATTGGAGGAAGTTCCAATTCGAGGGGTCAAGTTGCTCACGGCGAGAGCAAAGAGAGGAATCCCTCGCCTGCAGTTGACGACAGCCAATCTGGGCACCAAAGGCTAGAAAGAACAGGCGATTTCCTTGAGGAGGAGCTGGACACTTGGATCAATACTCTTCAGGAATGTATGTCTCGACCCCAACAGGGCAATGATGAAGGTTCCAGCTCAAAGACTCCAGTTCCTCACAATGAAGGCGATGAAGGAAATCTGCCCCCAACAATTGTTGATACCCAACTTGAACATCAATGGCTCGAAGACCCGAGCAATTTCCTTGGCGATGAGTTCAATCTTTGGCTCGATCAATTTGGAGCCGGAGGGCCATCGCAGTGGTGACGCAAGGCAGGTGACCAAACGTCTGATGCAAGGCATGGTTACTCGATGAAAAATGCTTAGACGAAAGGGGTGGAACACTCCTATTGAATATGTTGTTGATCGCACTGTAAGGTTCCCACGGGAACATCTTTCATTAATGTCTAGAACTAATTGCGCGTGAGTGTCAACATCACCCTTTGAGCATCTTCAAGCCGAGGGCCGTGGATTAATCGTTTAATCCGTGGAGCAAGTTCCCCGAACAATGACTATCACCCGCGGAGTATAATGGGATCTACCCCTTCAATACGAAATACGTTTGGCCGCGAAGCCACCTATTTGGTAAAACGATGTATCGTTCCTAAACGATCTTCAATCGAATACCGAAGTAATGTCTCATTTCTTTCCCTTCTCAGGTGATAAACGTGGATAAATCACTCAAGGAGCCATTTGTTCGAATAACAGAACAGACGTTGCCTAACTGGGGGCAGATGAACCATTGATGTTGCAAACACTCCAAGAATGGATAGGCGGATTTGATAGATGTTGTTCATATCAATATGCAATATCAGAACGGGATGAGAACCAAGAGTAAAGTTGTATCGTTCCAATTTGTCTTGAATTTGAGAATATGAATTGATACTCGTTATTTATCCTTGACAGGGGAATCGCCTTACAGACGAACAGGTTTTCACATCCCATGTATTACCCGTTAGAATACATGACCAAGGGTAAATTGTATCGTTCTAATTTTTTGAAAAATTCGTGAACGTACAATAACATGTTTCTTCCGCATTTTCAGGATCTCCAGCCGCGGGGGACAGGTAAGTATCCCTTTCCCCAATCCATTGAAGATGTTAAATAAAAAACAGAGAGAAAAAGAAAAGCTTTCAGAATCTAATGTCTAGAAAAGACATAGAATTCAAACTTCATTGGCATTCATGTCTTAAAACAGGAGGTTATCTGAACATGAATAAGAACATGCATGGTGCATCATAAAATCCCCTTGACGGGTAAAATTTTTGGAGAAAATGAAAGAGATTTTTTCCAATCAAAAGTTCAAAACTTTTAAAAGGACGTTTTCTCAAAAGAAAAGAGGCAAAGCCTAGTCCAAACACGTCCTACACACACTGGAGAGAAGTGGAGCGGATCAGATAGCAAAATCTGGACCTACGGAAGTAGGGATTATTCGCAACGATTACATGGGTTGGGATGACGGAGGCATTCGTTTCATATCCCTCAAACACTACAGGTGACCGTTGATAAACCCTTTGAACGACAGTTTTCATTCTTAACCCTGTCAAGAACCACCCCACATCGGGGCAAAATGGAGGTGAGTCCAGCGGTATCAGGAGAAAATGGTTAGAAATTTTCTTGCTCGGACTAACATCAATCTTTGTGTGTTGTTTATATGGTAATCCAAGTGCCATAGGATGACGAGAAGCATTCATTTCTCTATCCCACACACCATATCCTTTGCACAGCCAAGTTGAGCCTGCAAATTCATTTCATAAACCCCTGTTGGTGATCATGGGATGTTTCAAGATGGAAACTGCATCACTCCAAGAACGGAAGAAATCAAGAGATGGGATTTATAGAAAAATCTCATATCGGCGTTTAAATGTGCTATGATTCAAGTTGTATATCTAGCACAATTTTCTGAACATCGTAGTTCCAAAGGAAAATAAAAGGCGGGATTTCAACAAAGAAAAAAATCCCCAGCATCAAGAAAAAGCAAAGTGCCTGGTAAAAGCAAGGCCGATGCTCGTGAAAACTGTTTGATTGATCCCCAATAAAGCCTAGTTGGGAAGAGAGAAAAACCCATAAAGGAGTCAGATCAAGAAGACTGCTCCCCAAATGATGTCAGCCGTGGTGCAAAAACACGGACAGAATTGTCAATCTCTTAATACCACAAGAGACGTTCTCTAAAGGACTTGTGCACACCTCAAAAGCGGTTGCACACCTCAAAAATGGAAGATGCAGAATGGAAAAGACATGTGACAAATTGGCAATGATCACCAATGTCAAATCCTTCGTGATTTCTGGGCCAAAAACAAGCCTTTTTCGGTCCCCAATCCTACCAATGTTACAACCCTGAAACAGTTTTCTCTGACTAAGACACTTGGGTTAACATATATCTTAGCTCGAAGAAGTACGAGCAAGACTCTTTCTTTCTCATTTTGCAGGGTTCTTGACTTGTAAACCCGGAGCAGATGGTGAAGATTTTCATTCGATGGCCTCGACTCCAAAACGGGTCCCCCTTGAAAACCAATATCCAAGCCCAACATTACGGTCCCGTGGAAGACCTCCCGACCGATCAAAATGTATGCGCTGCGAATGAGCCTAAAACCTAGGCACAGGTCAGTAGGGAATTGAGTGCATCCCCTAAAAATCATCACCTCAAAACAGGTGAGATGGCCTCCTTGTCGAGAAATATTCCAATTGATGTTTTGAGCAAACTCTTTTTGGAAATTTTCAAACTGTTGATCCAGATTTTCCATACAAGGGATTTGTGATCACATTTGCATGTTGCAAAAATGTTTTGGATAACCTCCAGCATCAAAATGCACATCTCATGACTAAAGCTTAAGTCATAAAATTTTGTCAATTGGACAATTGCTGTCTTCTCAAAGATTACCAATATTTTCTTGGGGAAGAGAAACCCTTAAAAAAAAATCCTTTTCAAAAT
Organism: Rhodomyrtus psidioides; assembly: GCA_021437785.1. Lineage (NCBI taxonomy): Eukaryota > Viridiplantae > Streptophyta > Magnoliopsida > Myrtales > Myrtaceae > Rhodomyrtus > Rhodomyrtus psidioides. Next base: position 1,138,722 of record JAILYB010000185.1, on the reverse strand, counting down.
CAGACAGTCTCATTGGACGTGGAGAACCCTCGTCATGAGACCCCTTTTCAAAATTCAGGTAGTCTCATCGGACGTGGAGAACCCTCGTCATGAGACCCCTTTTCATTTAGGCAGTCTCATCGGACGTGGAGAACCCTCGTCATGAGACCCCTTTTCAAAAATCAAGCAGTCTCATCGGACGTGGAGAACCCTCGTCATGAGACCCCTTTTCAAAATTCAGGTAGTCTCATCGGACGTGGAGAACCCTCGTCATGAGACCCATTTTCATTTAGGCAGTCTCATCGGACGTGGAGAACCCTCGTCATGAGACCCCTTTTCAAAGTCAAAACTGATGGTAGACACCGCCTGAAGGGTCAAACAAAGGTAGATACCGCCTGAAGGGTCAAATGAAGGTAGATACCGCCTGAAGGGTCAAATCAAGGTAGATACCGCCTGAAGGGTCAAAATAAGGTAGATACCGCCTGAAGGGTCAAATCAAGGTAGATACCGCCTGAAGGGTCAAATCAAGGTAGATACCGCCTGAAGGGTCAAAATAAGGTAGATACCGCCTGAAGGGTCAAATGAAGGTAGATACCGCCTGAAGGGTCAAATCAAGGTAGATACCGCCTGAAGGGTCAAAATAAGGTAGATACCGCCTGAAGGGTCAAATCAAGGTAGATACCGCCTGAAGGGTCAAATGAAGGTAGATACCGCCTGAAGGGTCAAATCAAGGTAGATACCGCCTGAAGGGTCAAAATATGGTAGATACCGCCTGAAGGGTCAAATCAAAGGTAGATACCGCTTGAAGGGTCAACACAAGGTAGATACCGCCTGAAGGGTCAACACATGGTAGATACCGCCAGAAGGGCCAACACAAGGTAGAAACCGCCTGAAGGGTCAAACCAAGGTAGAAACCGCCTGAAGGGTCAACTCAAGGTAGAAACCGCCTGAAGGGTCAAACCAAGGTAGAAACCGCCTAAAGGATCACATTAATGGTAGAAACCGCCTGAAGGGTCACATATGGTAGAAACCGCCATAAGGGTCAACTCATTGATAAATATCGCAGTAAGGATCAACACAAAGGTCTGATCCACCATACGGATCAAAATCCTTGGCAAATTCCAAAGCGTGGGATGCGCCTTCCTTAGGTTCCTACCAATTAGGAATCCCATCATGGTATGACCTACCATACAGGTTAGAGCTTAATCTCCCTAGGATATTCTGAATGACGAGTCCTAGGCATCTTCTTGAAAGTCGTCGCAACCGGCAGCATCCGACAGGTGAGCTTCAGGTAAGCCTCTCTCACTCCGGCCCATGTTCAAATTGTTAGAGCAAACCGGGGATTGATTTGAGCTTTTATCAATAGGCTTAAGGATCCGATGTCATAACATTTTTTCTCTTATTTTCCCAGTTGAGTCGGTTAGGAATCAGGTGCCACCTTATCTTTGAGAGAAACCTCTAACGAGATTCCTCTCAAAGAGGGGCAGCTGTTGACACCTGATTTTTTTTACCATTTATTATTGTGATTTTTATTCTTTAAAATTAATTAAAAATATCAAAAAAGGTCATAAAATCACAAAATCAACTTTGGAAGCCTTGGTTTAACCTTAGGAACCAATTTTGAACAAAAAATATTTTTCGGTATTTTCAATATTTTTCGAGTTTATTTAATTATAAAAATACCCAAAAAAATCAGAAAAATACCATTCGTGGTCAGAAAAATACCCAAAAATATTCAATAATTTTGTTTTAATTTCCTCTTCAAGTGTGTCACTTTAAATCTCAAAAATTCGGCTCGGGTCACTATGTTCCTTCACAAACATAAACCCGAACCGAGCCTAAAAAAAATCATTTTCGAGTCTTTTAGTCTTCAATTCTCACTTTTTATAAGCTATGACATTGGATTCTAAAGTCTTAAAGTGCAATTAGGTCAATTTGCCCTCCAATTTAATCAATTTTTACCAAAAGGGCTTAATTGCACATTTTTCTTTCAATTAGTCCCCGGTTTCACGGATGTATACGTATGCTCTACGTATTTATACGTCATACGTATTTATACGTTATGCATATTTGTACTGTTTGGTAACCTCTTTAACTCTTGTAATAATAATAATGGTTATTATTTTTAACACCTTTGTTAGTGCCCTTTTTTTTAGCATTTTTGTATTGTGAGTGCTATTGTTAGTGCTATTTTTAAATAGCATTTTTGTATTATAAATTGTGAGTGCTATTGTTAGTGCTATTTTTAAATGACATTTATTTATCATAAATTGTGAGTGCTATTGTTAGTGCTATTTTTAAATGTCATTTATTTATCATAAATTGTGAGTGCTATTATTAGATAGAATTTATAATTGTTAGTGCTATTTTTAAATAGCATTTTTGTATTATAAATTGTGAGTGCTATTGTTAGTGCTATTTTTAAATAGCATTTTTGTATTATAAATTGTGAGTGCTATTGTTAGTGCTATTTTTAAATGTCATTTATTTGTGAGTGCTATTTTTAGATAGAATTTATAATTGTTAGTGCTATTTTTAAATACAATTTATTGGAAGGTATTTTTGGCTATAAAAGGATGGCAAGAGTTTTGAGGTTGAGGGGGGAGACATTTTGTAGAGTGTGCAAATTTTTGAGAGCTTAGAGAGAAGAACACAAACACTCTCTATATTCTCATCATCTTGAGTGAGCAAAATATACTAAGTTCGGAATATTGATTCCGCATATTGCTAGCACAATTGTTGTGGAGTTATTAGTCGTCTCCCCGTTCGTCAATTGGTGGTGCGTCCGAACTAGATGCCTAACACTTGTGGAGGCTGAGATCGAAGAACATCGAACCGACACCTCCGTTCAAGCACGCTACGAGAGGTAATCTATTTACTCCCTTTGAGGCTTTGTGATTTTTTTTCGATTGAAATGCACGAAGTACGCCTCTGGAGATACATGTATGGGTTGTTATTTATTTCCGCTACGTGTTACGTGGATCCCAACAGTGGTATCAGAGCCAATCCTTAGGCGTTTTCGTGCATTTAATTGATTTTTGCAATTTTTGCAATACTATGGCCAATATGTATTAACGAATTGTTCGTCTTACATGGCTAATGGAGGTTGATTGTTTTTATATGATAAATTAATCAACGTAGCAAAAATTGAGACTAAATCAATTTTGAATCGAAAATTTATGGCTATCTTATTTTACGTAAAAATTCTGAATATGATTCAACATAGAATTTTTATTGTGTCTTCCTAAGTTTTAAATTGTGAATTTATTACTTACGTGGAAGGGTGGTGATCATGGAAAAATCCCTAATCAATGTGATTGATGTATGTATGAATGTATGATGATTATTTATATATTTGGGGTTGTAATTATTAAATGGAGGCTGCGTACTCCTTTTATTTTTCATGTAATCTTTATTTTTAGCATAATCAATTGTTGATGTAAATGCTACGAGGATTACGTGGGAGAGCCTTTTAAGTCGGCGAGCTCTTTGGGGCCCAATTCTTGAAGAGTTCAAGAAACCAAGAAGAAGCGAAGAGCGGCTCTCCGTTATTAAAATATTAAAATGATTAAATGTGGTCTCATTGGCTCGAGACCCATTAAATCATAATTCCATGATCACCACGTAGGATAGATGTTTATGTGATTGACATCTATTTATTTATTATGATTACGTGAGCATGTTAAACTGGTTAATGTGCAAAGTCAGACTTACCTCACCCAAAATTGCGCCTGCATGAAATCCTAGTTAGGAAAATCACTCGCGTTAGGTACCGAAAGGGCGTTGGTAACGACACCAGCGTAACCAAGTCCCCGAACCCAAAAACTCTGGTTCCGTAGAACTGATCGATCTCTCCCAATCGATCAGTAAGGTTTCCGGTCTACCCTCCAAGAAAGACCGGTGGCGACTCCAAATGCATGCACAAGTTGCACATGCCACCACGACCACACTAAGGTCGAAAGCGATCGACTCTTATCGTCGACTCCTTCTGAAAAATACTCCCGCCGCGATTTGGTATGGGCCTGGGAGGGCCCGCGCCGATCCAAGATCCGCGATCGGTAATCCATTAGCCGCGTCCGCTTTCGGACGGGTCGCGACACCCATCGGACGTGGAAAACCTCCGTTTTGGGAACCTTTTCAAAAAATCAGGCAATCCTAGCATGACGTGGAGAACCCTCGTCCTAGGACCCCCTTTTTCAAAAATATGTAATCTCATCAGGCGTGGAGAAACCTCGTCATGGGACCCCTTTTCAAAATACAGGTAATCTCATCAGGCGTGGAGAAACCTCGTCATGAGACCCCTTCCCAGAAAAATAGGTAATCTCATCAGGCGTGGAGAAACCTCGTCATGAGACCCCTTCCCAGAAAAACAGGTAATCTTATCGGATGTGGAGAAACCTCGTCATGGGACCTCTTTTCAAAAGAACAGGTAATCTCATCAAGCGTGGAGAAACCTCGTCATGAGACCCCTTCCCAGAAAAACAGGTACTCTCATCAGGCGTGGAGAAACCTCGTCATGGGACCCCTTTTCAAAATTCAGGTAATCTCATCAGGCGTGGAGAAACCTCGTCATGAGACCCCTTCCCAGAAAAACAGGTAACCTCATCAGGCGTGGAGAAACCTCGTCATGGGACCCCTTTTCAAAATTCAGGTAATCTCATCAGGCGTGGAGAAACCTCGTCATGAGACCCCTACCAGAAAAACAGGTAATCTCATCAGGCGTGGAGAAACCTCGTCATGAGACCCCTTCCCAGAAAAACAGGTAATCTCATCGGACGTGGAGAAACCTCGTCATGGGACCTCTTTTCAAAAGAACAGGTAATCTCATCAGGCATGGAGAAACCTCGTCAGGGGACCCCTTTTCAAAATACAGGTAATCTCATCAGGCGTGGAGAAACCTCGTCAGGGGACCCCTTTTCAAAATTCAGGTAATCTCATCAGGCGTGGAGAAACCTCGTCATGGGACCCCTTTTCAAAAGAACATGTAATCTCATCAGGCGTGAAGAAACCTCGTCATGAGACCCCTACCAGAAAAACATGTAATCTCATCAGGCGTGGAGAAACCTCGTCATGAGACCCCTTCTTAGAAAAACAGGTAGTCTCATCAGGCGTGGAGAAACCTCGTCATGGGACCCCTTTTCAAAATTCAGGTAATCTCATCAGGCGTGGAGAAACCTCGTCATGAGACCCCTTCCCAGAAAAACAGGTAATCTCATCAGGCGTGGAGAAACCTCGTCATGAGACCCCTTCCCAGAAAAACAGGTAATCTCATCGGACGTGGAGAAACCTCGTCATGGGACCTCTTTTCAAAAGAACAGGTAATCTCATCAGGCGTGGAGAAACCTCGTCATGAGACCCCTACCAGAAAAACAGGTAATCTCATCAGGCGTGGAGAAACCTCGTCATGGGACCCCTTTTCAAAATTCAGGAAATCTCATCAGGCGTGGAGAAACCTCGTCATGAGACCCCTTCCCAGAAAAACAGGTAATCTCATCAGGCGTGGAGAAACCTCGTCATGAGACCCCTTTTCAAAATTCAGGTAATCTCATCAGGCGTGGAGAAACCTCGTCATGAGACCCCTTCCCAGAAAAATAAGTAATCTCATCAGGCGTGGAGAAACCTCGTCATGAGACCCCTTCCCAGAAAAACAGGTAATCTCATCGGACGTGGAGAAACCTCGTCATGGGACCTCTTTTCAAAAGAACAGGTAATCTCATCAGGCGTGGAGAAACCTCGTCATGAGACCCCTTCCCAGAAAAACAGGTAATCTCATCAGGCGTGGAGAAACCTCGTCATGGGACCCCTTTTCAAAATTCAGGTAATCTCATCAGGCGTGGAGAAACCTCGTCATGAGACCCCTTCCCAGAAAAATAGGTAACCTCATCAGGCGTGGAGAAACCTCGTCATGGGACCCCTTTTCAAAATTCAGGTAATCTCATCAGGCGTGGAGAAACCTCGTCATGAGACCCCTACCAGAAAAACAGGTAATCTCATCAGGCGTGGAGAAACCTCGTCATGAGACCCCTTCTCAGAAAAACAGGTAATCTCATCGGACGTGGAGAACCCTCGTCATGAGACCCCTTTTCAAAAATCAGAAAATCCCCTTGGACTTGGAGAACCCTTGTCCCGGGAACCTTTTCAAAAGATCAAACCATCCCAGCGGACGTGGAAAACCTCCGACTCGGGACTCCTTCTCAGAAAAACAGGTAATCCCATCGGACGTGGAAAACCTCCGTTTTGGGAACCCTTTCAAAAAATCAGGAAATCCCATTGGATTTGGAGAACCCCTATCCTGGGATCCTTTTCAAAAGATCAAACTGTCTCGCCGGACGTAGCAAACCTCCGACTGAGAAATCCCCTCTGGCCCCGCTAGTCAGCGCCATGGGATCCCCTTTCAAGCCAAAAATATCCCCTCTGTCACCGCTAGTCAGCGTCATGGGATCCCCAAAGCTCGGGGTGCTCGATAAATCTTTCTGTGAGTGTTTCCTTTCAGTAGCCGGGAAAGGTTTTCGAGGAACAAAGCCTGGGATAGTGTGTCAGAAGCTACGATGGCCTATATTAAAAAAAAAACAAAACAAAACAAAAAAAAACAAAACAAAACAAAAAAAACAAACAAACAAAAAAAAGAAGAAAACAAAAAAAAAGGGAACAAGCCCCTCCCTTTTCCGGCATCCTGAGAGCGCAGTGATAAAACCTCAGACTCCGCATGCGCAGGATCCAATGGGCAGACTTCAGGTAAGCCGCTCTCCCTTAGGCCCACGTTCGAATTGCAAGAGTAAACCGGTGATTAATTTGAGCCTTCATCAAAAGACTCAACAGTCAGATGTCATAGCATTTCTTTTTCCCCAGTCGAGTCGGTTAAGACTCAGGTGTCATTTTGTCTTTGAAAGCAACCTCTGACGAGCTCACTCTCAAAGAGGGGCAGCTGTTGACATCTGATTTTTGACTATCTTTTATTTCAGTTTTTATTTCTAAAATTAATTAAAAATAGCAAAAAAAGTCAAAAAATTACAAAATCAACTTTGGAAGCCTTAGCCTAGCCTTGGGAACCAATTTTGAACAAAAAATATTTTTTGTATTTTTTAATATTTTTTGTTATTTATTTAATTATTAAAATAACCAAAAAATCAGATAAATACCATCCGTGGTCAGAAAATTACAAAAAATATTCATAAATTTTATTTTAATTTCCTCTTTAATATTATAACTTCTTATCAGGGAAATTAGGCCTGGGTCATGCTGTTCCTTCACAAACATAAACCCGTACCGAGCCTGAAAAATCCTTTTCGAGTCTTTTAATTTTCAATTCTCACTTTTCATGAGCTATGACATTGAATTCTAAAGTTTTGAAATGCAATTGGGTCAATTTGCCCTCCAATTTGATCAATTTTAGCCAAAAGGGCTTAATTGCATAAAAATCTTTCAATTTAGTCCCCGGTTTTACAATTTTTGAAATTAAATTTCACGCGGGCACACCCATTAAAATTAAACACCTCTACCCAACAGTTTTCATCATGCTGAATCCATTGGTGGGCTCAATTTTGGCTAATTCGATCGTTTAGGCCTTCGATTTGGCGAAATGAAATTTCGGATCCTAGGGACAATTTGGGGTTTTCACATAATGTCAATAAATTGATTCACGAAAATACCCATATTTGATGGAAAACATGTCAAGGAATCCGATTTTGCCATCAATTTCATGAAAAGAGGTCATTTGGGGGGTCAATTTGGCGATTTGGACGATTTGGCCGAACGGGGTCGGTCGGGTCAGACCCGACCCGACCCGGTCCGACCCGGGTCTGCAACAATGCACAAAATGTGCAGCAAACGTGCAGAATGTGCAGCAAAACAAAAAAAAACAAGGGAAGATGGGGCGAACGTAAGGCGTGCGATTTTTCAAAGGAAAAAGGCGACATGGCGTGGGGGAATATGGCAGACGTCGGGGGCCGTGTGTCGCAGTGGCGTGGGCACAAAAAACGGGCCGGTCGGCCATGCGAAAGGGGAGAGATTCTCGGTCAAAACCGAGGGGAGCCGAGAGAGGGAGAAAAAAATTTTTGGGGAGGAAACCGACGGACAACCGGCAACCCAGGGTCTTCGGCAACGCTCCTCGACCATCACCGGAGCTTAGTGGCCGTTGGCGAGCTCCGAATAGGTTGGTATTTGCTCCCGAGCTTCATTTTTCTCAGTGCACGCCATGTGTTCGGCGAAATGCTTCAGTGAGCATTTTACTTCGGGGCTCTCGGCCGGACCTTTCCCGACCCCCTTTTGGGCAAGGCTCGCTTTAAAAATCATCTAGATCCAACTCTAAGCTTGTTTACGTGTTTATTTTGCATTGGAACCATGCCGGGAGCGATGGCCGGAGTTCGATGTGCTCGGGCCGAACCTAAAGCTCACACCGGCGAAGTCCACGGCCACCGACCGTCAAAGGACCTCAGGTAAGCCTCTTGATACTCATTTGATGCCATGTGAACGTTCAGAACCGATTTTAAACGAAAAAAAATAAAAAATTCTGCAAGTTTACTTCGCCGGAGCCGGTTCGGTGGCCGCCCGTTCAAGGCTTCTCCGGCGTGTTCATGGCCCTTGTCTTTGCTGTACGTTAATGTTGTTGTCTTAGGGAGTCTAATGCCGAAAAAAGAAATAAAAAATTCGAAGATTTGGCTCGGTTTCGAAGTTTTCCGGCGAGAATTCCGGCGAAGTCGCCGGACTTTTTACTGTTCATCATCTTCTCCGGCGACTTCGCCGGCGGTCAACGGTCAACGGCCGACGTGGCATGCCACGTAGGCGCCACGTCAGCCGGGTGGGGGCCACGGGGATTTTAAGAAATAAAATAAAAACGGACGGCCACGATCGCGACACGTGTCGCGATCCTAGAATTTTGGAAAATAAAATAAATGATTTTCGGATAATTAAATAAATTCAATCCGATGGCCAAGAACGTGCCAAGTGGCTTTCTGTGGATCGTCCGATCATGTCCAAGATCGGACGCACCACAATTGGACACGTGGTGCATTTCTGATCGTCCGTTTTGTAGGTTTTTCTAAAAAAAGAAAATAAATTAAATTTTGATCCGACGGCTATGATTGAGCCACGTGGCTCTCTGTGGGTCTTCCGATCGAGCGAGAGATCGGACGCACGAGAACAGGCCACGTGGCACGATAGAAACCGTTAGATTCGGGAATTTTCGGATAATTAAGGAAAATACATAAAAAATACCAAAAAAAATAGGAAAATGTTTAAAAATATAAAACGGTGTCGTTTTAGGCCGGTTTCAACCCCTAGGGTCGGGCCGGGCGCCCGAGAGGCGCGGGCCGGGTTTGACCCGGCCCGGAAAATATTTTTAAATTATAAAAAAAATTCAGAAAAATAATAAAATAATCAAAAAATCAATAAAAAATGAAAAATCATGAAAAATTCAAAAAAAATTCGGAAAATTCAGAAAAACTCTAAAAAATTCCAGAAAATAGGAAATGGCCTCATTCAACTGGCCACGACCTATTTCGGGTCATTTAACCCCCGATCTTTCCAGAAATGACTGTTTTGCCCTTTCGGCAAACCGTCTTCCAAAAAAATTCTAAAAAAATCCAGGAAAATCCCAAAAAATAGGAAATGGCCACAAACAACTGGACAAGGCTCATCCCGGGTGTTTTAAACCCCGAACCTTCTTAAAATGACGGTTTCGCCCTTTGGACGAATCGTCTTCCAAAAATTGAAGAAAAAATCAAGAAATTCCAAAAAATTCTCAAAAATGGGAAATGGCCACAATCAACTGGCCATGGAATATTTTGGGTAATTCGGTATCCAAACCCTCCAAAAATGACAATTTTGCCCTTCGGGCTAATTGTCCCCGAATCTTCCTATTTTACCCCTAACCCTAAATCACGTCTTCCCTAAGCCCTTATGGATATACCAGGAGGCCAATGATTGGAATTGATGTGCATTGACATGATTTATTTATGCACTTGACTTGCGCTCTCATTTAAATTGATTGTGATTGATAGGAATAATATCCCAATCTGCATGAAACCCTGACTCATACCTATCTCACCCAAAATTGCGTCTGCATGAACTCTTAGTCAGGAAAATCACTCACGTTAGGTACCGAAAGGGCGTTGGTAATGACACCGACGTAACCAAGTCCCCGAACCCAAAATCTCTGGTTCCGCAGAACTGATTGATCTCTCCCAATCGGTCAGTAAGGTTTCCGGTCTACCCTCCAAGAAAGACCGGTGGCGACTCCAAATGCATGCACAATTTGCACATGCCACCACGACCACATTGAAGGTCGAAAGCGATCGACTCTTATCGTCGAATACTTTGAGAAATACTCCCGCCGCGATTTGGTATGGGCCTGGGAGGGCCCGCGCCGATCCAATGCCCGCGATCGGTAATCCACTAGCCGCGTCCAATTTCGGACGGGTCGCGATAGTGATGAGTAATGAAATCGATGAAGAAATCTTGGAACAAAAAATGATCGGAATAGTGCCATTCTCATCAAAGATCAGTATCTTATTGAGAACTATTTGACACATCTCAAAGAATTTCTCATAATTCACTCCGGTTATTCATGTCTTCTGTCACAAGCCTGCATTTTTTTTTAGGCAGTGCAAGATTCTAACGCCATTTAAAGCATAAATGATAATCATCAATCATGTTTCTTCCCAATGCCTATGAAGCCTCAATTGACGCATTGGGAAATCCATAGTTGTCGCGACCTAAAAATTTGGCTTTTCAGGTTAATGGATTGCTAAATTGTTTAAACCTAGCTCGGACTCTCCCATATCTATACCAATCTACGACTTTCAATCATTTCGCGCAAAATCTATTTTTTTTTATTAGGAGTCGCCACTAATCTGTTTACGGCAGGTTGATTAGACACCTGAATAAAACATTGGGAGAAATGCCTTATTTCTGTAAACCAGAGATTACGAGCCCGGGGACTTGGTGTCGCGACCCCCCCTCGCAGGTATAGGCAAGTAGGGAGCTAATGGGCCGCCCGATCGCTGGCTCGATCGGACGCGGGCCTCTCCCAAGGTCCATTACCCAAATCGCAACGGCTGGATATACGCGGTCGACCTTCAGTGTGGTCTAGTGACATGTGATAAGTGTACATGCCAAGGAGTCGCCACCAATCGTTTCGTGGAGGGTACGATCGGAAACCCTATCGAATAGTTGGGAGTAGTCTATTCGATTCTGCGGAAACCAAAGAAGTGGGTTCGGGGACTTAGTTACGTCAACTACTAGAGTTGACGCCCTTTCGGTACCTAAGCCGAATGAGGTACAGATCATAAATCTAGGAGTTCATGCAGATAGGAATTACTACCCTATCACTCACAATCAATAGAAATAAGTGCGCAAATCAAGGATCCAATGCATGCGGATAAAACACATGAAATCAGCATGGTATCCCTAATGAGGCCCTATTAGCCTAAAGAAATATCAATCAAGGCTTAGAAACGATTTTGGCACGATTTGCCCATGAGGGGCATAATTATAATTTTGAACAATTCGGGGACAATTCGCCTTGAAAGGGCACATTCGTCGTTTTAGATGAATTGTGAAGTCAAAAGACGGGGGAAATAGGATTGGCCATCAATCCAATCCATTTCCCATTTTTCGGGAATTTTCAGGATTTTTCTGGGATTTAAAAGTGATTTTACCCTTAGAGGGGTAAAGTCGTCATTTTGGATAAAGATGAGAACTGAAAATATTAAATATTAGGGTTGGTCGTCCACCTGACCCAAACCCTAACTTTAAGCAATTTTCAGAGCTCGATTGGAACAAGAAAGACGATTTTCCCAATGAGGGGCAAAATCGTCATTTTGATAAAAGGTACAGGACTCAAAAACCCAAGCCTGAGAATTGGCCGCCTACCTGACCCTAATTCTTACTATGGAATTATCGGCCTTATCTCACACATACAGCAGAGGCGACTTACCCCTAAAGGGTAATATCGTCAAGTCTCGGAAGAACGGATAAGAAACCCCAAAAATAGGGTTGACCAGTTGTCTATGGTCAATCCTCGATTTTTGGGGATTTCTGGAGTGTCTAGGATTTTTTCACAATTTTTCCACATTTTTTTGGAATTTTCTGGAATTTTCTAGCATTTTTTGGATTTTCTAGGATTTTTCTGATTTTTTTAAAATATTTTTTTAAATCATTTTCGGAATTTCTTTAAAAAAATGTTATTCGGGCCGGGTCGACCCGACCCACTCGGGTCGGAACCTGGCCTAGACCTGGACCCGCTGAGCCAACGCCTCTCAAAACGACGCTGTTCCAACTTTTTTTATTTTCGAATTATTTGGATCTGATCCAAGGGTGCTAATTGCGCCACGTGACAAATCTGCGCCCATTGGATCTGACTATCAGAACCTACGGTCCAGATTGGGCGAAGACTTGATCAGGGCCGTCTGATCGGACTACTTAAACCTACGGCCGCGATTAGAACTTGAGACTTAATCTGAACCGTCCAATCCTACTAGCCTGAACGACGTCGTCTACTAACTAACCCATACGACGCCGTTTCAACCATTTTTTTATTCCGTTTTAAAATCATTTTCGAATTATCCTAATTTCTAATCGGACGGTCACTATTTGTTGGACTCGATTAATCTCAACCGTTGGATCTCCCCGTTTGAACAACAACCTCCAACGGCCGAGCTAACTGTACTGACACGTGGACCAATGACCTACCGCCACCTAAGCATTTTGACTCGTTGACTCGCCAAGTCAGCATCGTCTTCAACCTCTCGACCCGACGAAATGGACGGCTGAGGAACTCCGGCGTCGATCTAACGGTGAAACCTTGATGAAATCGCGTGAAACCACCGCCAATCGACTCGAAATCGCCTCTACTCTAACATATCTAGGAATTGCAACATCTCATTCGCTAAATCATGAGTATCAAGCATAGTGCCGAGTATGGCCATGGGAGTTCGATTCCTTGATTAACACAAAATCATTGCAATTCTATCACAGGATAGCATCAATTGATGTTCAGGAGACTTACCTCGAGCTCCGATTGAGCTTGCTCGGCCCAGATTTGGCTGGGCAAGAATGAGCAGGGGCCGGTTATGGGGGGCTAAGTTTGAAGACTCGATTCGGGGTATGTGAGCAAAGTCAATGCAAAATGAAGATGCCACAATGGTCAGTGATGTTCAAGGAGTGAAATGCACATAGTAATTGAAAGAATGGGCAAGAAGTGCAAGATCTGCCATTGAAGCTCGATGAAGAACTCGAAGCTATGACTAACCTATTCTCGCGATTTCGCGGGGCGCGGCCGGCGGCGATCGCTTCCTGGCGCTCTGGGCGAACTTCAAACGGTCTTCTCTGGCTTTGGTTTGGCCGGAGACGGCCCAACCGGCGCCTTGCAATTGAGCTCGAGTTCTCGACGACAGGGGGTCGGAGAACGAGCTCTCTCTCTCTCGCGCGATTCAGTTCCCCTCTCCCTAACTGAATCAACCGTCCCTCTCTTCGCGAAGGCCCTCTGCCTTATATATCATTTTCAGTTTTGGGCGCCGAATTGGGTAGTTGAAACAGGCGACCTTTGCACGTGAGAACACGTGCGAAATGGTCACCGGCGACCTTTGCACGTGAGAACACGTGCGAAATGGTCACCGGCGACCGGCTTCTAACGGGCATCAAATGGAAATTCCGTTCGGGGTCTTTGGCGACTGCATTTGGCATGAATTTGGGCGAATTTCATCCAAATTCTGTCGTCATTGACTTTCACGGGCACCGCGGCCTTGACCGGCCGATTACTCTCCGTTCCGGCGGCCATTGGTCGTGATCTTGGTGTCAATCGACAGGGAATGTTGTGACGAATGAAACCCCCACTAGTTCTTCTTTAATTGCTGCCGATTGCTTGGTCAATTTCCTCGTTGAAATTCAACCTTGCACTGTTCATTTGTGCGCAGGCTTGATGAAGACGATGACACTGTTCTGGACCGGTTCGACCGGTCGGACCGGCGGTCTGACCGGTTCTAATTTGGGATTTTCAAAATTAATCCAAATCTGCTGGGAATTTTTGCAATTAAATTTCAGAATTGAGCTTAGGGCATGGATTTTATCTAAAAATGTGGTTTGCCCAAAATTTCACCCCAATTTCTATAAAAACCCCAAATTTCTATTTAATTGCAGAATTAGGGATTGTGCAATTGAAGGCTCAAATGATCAAATTGGGCCAAATTACCTATGCCGATCAATTCAAAATGATGAAAACCATTGGACAGCATGTTTAATTTGCAATGATAGCCTTTGAATTGAAAGTAATTTCAATTATGCTCCAATTTCAAGGACTAAAATGTAATTAATTTTGCAATTGAGCAATTTGTCTGAACAATTAAGTCAAATTGAAATAGGGGAAAATTAGATTGAATGTCAAGATCCTAGAAAATGCTAAAATTGTAAATTAAAAGACTCAATTGATATTTTTTTTCTCAGATTCAATAGTACGGGTTACAAAGGAACACCTATAATTGAATCTGATTTTGGATTTTTTGTGAGGTCAAAAATGCAATAGATTAAAAAGAAAAAATATTGGCTATTTTTTCATATTTGTGTGACCTCAAATGTTATTTTTCCTGATTTTTTGAGTATTTTTCTATTTTCTAAAAAATACTAAAAAATGTGAAAAATATGAAAAATTATTTTTTGGTCAAGAATGGTTCCTTGGGCTTGGCCAAGGTCACCAAAGTTGATTTTGTAATTTTTTGACTTTTTATGGATTTTTTGTGATTTTTCAAAATATAACTGCAAAAAGACTTGGTCAAAAATCAGGTGTCAACACTTGGTTACGCTAATTTTTGCTATCAACGCCCTTTCGGTACCATTTTCATGAAAAATGTCTTGATTTGGCAATTTCGATGAAAATTGCAGAGGTGCCATCTTTTGATTTTCTTTTTATGATTTTTTAGGGTTTTCTTTTTATAAAACGCAATGCAATGCAAATTAACTATACGATGCATGAGATGCTATGAAATAAAGGAAAAACATAGTAATTAAGAAAAAAAATACAAAGTGGCCAATGACATGCATAATCATCCGAGCCGTAAGCCTTTGAGTCCAACTGGAATTGAAGGGGCATTGTCGGGGACAACGGCTCGTCAATGCTTGTTTGACCCGTTGTTCTTCACATTGGCACGACGCGTCATGGGTTGATGTAATCTCAATATTGGAATGTGAGAGCCAATTGATGACTAGACTTGGCATGAAAAGAAACTCGGAATATCTGCACACGAGTAGTCAAGCATGGACGAGTTTCATAAACAAGTGAAAAAAATGAAGTAAAGTAGCAAAATTGGCTACGATTGCTTCAAGTTAGGTATTGTGGAAAAATGGCTTTGACAATGAGGGGACATCTTTGAGGCGTTCATGATGACCTGTGAAATTCAAAATAAAATTCAACCAGGAGAACAGTGAAGTCATGAAGCAAAATCCAAGGAATAAAAAAAATAAAAAATAAAATAAAAGACACGAGCATGTCCGAGAGAAAACTTTTATTTTCTCTCCCATCCTTTCACATCTTAAATCACCACAAGTCTTAATGAATTGCATGTCAGCCGATTATCCCTCCTCTTGTGTGTGTGTGATTGTGAGCAACCACAATTTTTTAACTATGAGAACCTGCAAGAAAAAAAAAAATAAGGCAACACAGAACATGACTTATTATGCTTCTTGCTATCTTGCACATCGGACAGTAACTGTTCAAGGAGAGGTCTCGCGACTAGGCTTCCTGTCCACGGATAACACTTTCCACTAAATTTGACTCATATTGCTGCGAGTCTTCTTGTCTTCCCATTTAGGTCCTGCAAAAAACAACATGAAAATAGGGTAAACAAGGATCGCTTGGCACAAGCGTGATTGTTATTCGATGGTGGATCTCGGCTCATAGTGAGGCTCTTTCAATGAATCGTCCAAAGCTGGCCGTCAATTATTCACGATGGGGGGCTGACTTTGCTGTTGTGATCAATTGAGGGACTCAATAGAGACCTGCAAAACAAAAGGAGAAAGCACCCAGGTAGCTCAACGATGATGGGTACAGCAGCTTCATCTACGTTGCCTAAAAACATGGAGCGGCTATGGCTATCACAAATCGCTCTGAAACGACAATGGAGCGGCAGTGGCTCTTGGTTGATGCAAGCTGCGAATAGAGAAGCGACAGCTATCATCGTCGTTCGTTGTTCAGAAAGTGAATCGATGGGACAAGAGTAGTGCACGAGCGAGATGAGGCTCCGACGTGAGGGACGATTCCTCACACGCTTCTTAGCCGTTTTTTCAGAATTCCCTTCTTTAGTCTGTGACCTTTCCTCCTTATAAGTGAAAAAGGTCTCTTGTTAAGGGAGGAAAGCAGATTTCATTCCCTCTTGTGGCATCCTTTTTTTGCCCTATCCACGCATGAAAATCCCTTTTTAAAAAGGTATATCTCCTTTCTCTATTCCTTTTGATGACAAGTCCAGCTCTCCCCATCAATTTTTCCATTTTTTGATGAAAGTTTTTGCTGAATCGCAACGTTTTTTCCTTCAAATTCTGCTTGATCAGTGTTCCCTCATTTAGCTGAGTAAGATCCTCTAGAGGCCCTGTCTCATGAGCTGGACGAACCCAATTCAATCCCTTTTTTTAGTAGTGAGCGACATCAATTTTCATAGCTGATGTCTCTCGGACTTCTTTGGAAAGCCTAGATCCGTTGTTGAATTTTGGGTCTGGATTGCCGCAAGAAGGATTTCTTTCTTTTCTTCTTCTTCTTTTTTTTTTTAAATATCTTTTGGCGATTATTTCCCAATTAGCTGAGCATGTGCGAATGTTTTGGGAATCCATGCAAGTTGCTTTCTATGCCATGTGACCAAAATCTTGATAAGAAAATGCATATTGTTTCAAACTTTGGTCAATTAAAGGACAATGTGTTTGAGCCAAACCTTATTTCACCGTAGGTTATTCCGACCAAATTCGGAGCACCCGCCGTCGATGGAAATGCAAAATGCATGAATGAAGAAATTAAAACTATATCAAAATGCAAACTATATGAAAATAATTTAATGTATTATTTTTTGTAGGAACTAAAATTAATTCCTGATTTTTTTAATGTAAAAGTTAATAACAAAAGAAAATCAAAATTTAGTTATCAACAATAGTAAAATTGATACTTCACTAAAAATTAAATAGCTTCTTTTTTAAAACAAAATTCAACAAGTAGTAAGTATCACCTTGTTAATTGGATCAAAGATAGACACTTTGGTTATCTTCGACGATCGGAGTAGCGAGATCCCATCCATATCCCAGACTATCAAGTACTGTCGCATGTCAAATTCTATGTACACGTGCTTCTCCACCGGCCTCCTCACCATGGTAGAACACAAGTTTATACGCTGCCAAACTCCCTGCATAGGACGATGTTGTTGCCGTAAAGATGTACAAACTCCGCCCAAAGATTTCTGACTCCATTGTTGCAAAATAAATCCTTAAAATTGTTGAAAAATTTCATCAAATGGGATGAACAATGGAATCAGACTTTGAGGAGTGTAATACTCTCTTTAAGGATTTATTTGCCCCACAACATTGCTAATGATTTTCGGCAAATATCATCCAGGATACAACAAAGTCTCAACGAGAATAGCAGATATCAATTATGATATTTCTCCAAGATCTCTCTATGAAACAATTGGAAACAAAGGCTGCATTTCTTTTGTGTTCAAAGAATGAAAATTGAGAGAAGAAATGAAGATGATTCTGAAAATGAACAGAACACTTGAATATATAATGAGAAATGAACACACCTTTTTGCGACCGAAAAGTAGTTAATTCTCATGCAACTCTTCGTGTCCAAACAGTTTATTCAATCATACATTTTCATGTATGAATCAGTAGTTATTTTCGAAGAGACACAAACATTCGAAAGGTTGTGAAAGTACCTTAGAAAATAATCGATAATTGAATAGACGTAACCTTTTAAAGGTTGTCAGAATCCTTCGTGAACAGTCGCACTGTTTCACTAGAAAATAATGGTAATTATTAATTGATGCCAAATTTAGTCCACGTGCGCACTCACATCTTTTCGATGTGGGACAAGGCACCTCTTAGTTTATTTTTTTACAAACAAACCACCAACACCTCCTGGGCCACCTCCTCATCCACCTCTCCTCTGTAGCATCGAGCCCCCATCTATATGACATGATCTGATGCCTCATTCGGCGATCTCCCCTTCGAGTCGGTCTTGCGGCGAGGAAGGTTCGCCTGCCCAACCCAGGCGAGGGCAACTCTCGCCCTCACCCAACGTCGGCCCAGGCGAGGCCCACTACGGTTCTTGGTGAGCGATGAAATGGACGTCGCATAGAGAGAGAGAGAGAGAGAGAGAGAGAGAGAGAGAGAGAGAGAGAGAGAGTCTAGGACTGTAGGGGGCAGCAGAAGGATTGCAGCTGGCTCGGGCCGATCCAATTGTAATAAAAATCTACACACAAGTTGAGGATCGAATCAGTGTCATTGAGCAAGGACTGTGCAGTGGTTTTGGTGGTGAAGAAAGGACAACTGCGTTCGAAAATATGGATCTTGGGGGCAGAACAAAGGCTACCCATCTCCAGTACGCGAATAGCTCTGAACGCACCACTACCGGCGTCGGGCGATGGTTGCCATCGCCAGTGTCGGGCAAGGATTGCCCTAGCCTAGGATGGGCGGGCGATCCTCGCCAGACGCCACCTTCCATGGCCAGTGGACCGGATTTGCATGGAATTCAGTGGTGGTCGAATTCGACCGATCTAGCGAGGGCTCCCCTCGCTGGCGGCCGCGCGACCGGCCTTTTCATGGGTTGGGTGAGGCTAGTCCTCACGGCTGCTGGCGAGGCCACCCAGCCCATGGCCGCCGGTGAGGGAAGGGATTAAAAAAAGAAAGGAAATAGTAAAGGAAAAAAGGAAAGAAAAAAAAAGGAAAAAGAAAGAAGGAAAAAAGGAAATAAATCAGAAAATGTTAAAAGACCAAAAAACCCCTGGTCAGGTCATTCTCTGAAATAAAAAAGGCACTTCAAGCCCTTATTTGACACAAAGTTCACTTTGAGCCATTCTTTGAAAAAATAAAGGAATTTGGGGCCCTTTTTTGAATTTTTTCCTAAAAAATTTCTTATGTTCCATGTCTGTCTTTTCTGTATGTTCCGAATAGAGCATAAAGCCCAATTTATTTATTTAATTTTTTTTCGTTTTAGAAAAAAATCATTCGGAACAACTATGAAAGAATGGGAAATATGTAGCCTTGTTATTGGGGAGATCTTATTATAAAGGATTAATACTACGGAAAATCCCAAACACGTACACATGTAATAAATTTACTCCAAACTATTTTTTTTACCACAAAAAAATTCAAACTGGTACATTTGTGACAAATTTACTTAAAACCGGTACACCTGTTATAACTTTGCCCTTCGTTAGTTTTTGTTAAATTTAACAATCAAATTGCTAAGTTGATGACACGTGACAGTTGACTTGTGTACTAGTTTGGGATTTTTACTCTTTGTTTGTTGCAGGCTTATCAATTTGGAATTTTTTGTTATATTAACTCGATTTAACAAATGATAAATTTATCACAGATATATCAGTTTAGAGTTTGTGGTGGTCAAAAAGATAATTTGAGATAAATTCTCCACAGGCGTAACAATTTAGGATTTTTCGCGATTAAAAAAATAATTTGGGGTAAATTTATCATAGGTATACCAGTTTAGAGTTTTTCATGGTATTAACCCCTATTGTAAAAAGTTGTAAACGAGAAGGAAATATTTGTTCTTGAAGAGGCGTGTTTTGCTATAAAGCTTTTACTGAAGGTTGATCTATCTTTACATAATTTAATAGCTATCTAAACAATTAGAGAAAGGCTTCACTTTATTTGGAGAGATAATTGTAGAAGTATATGCCATGTCAATCATTATAATCGGCTGCTACGTAAGCATGCTTGATAATAAAATGCTCGATTTCAAAATATTAATGACCTTTCTTTTTGGTCGGAAAATATTAATAACTTGTTTCATAATAAGAAAGGAAGGATGGATTTAAGTTGTACCTTTTTATTTTCTTTTCTTTTTTATGTATTATTGTATGTGATTTTTTTTTTTGGGTCAACGAGTATAGGAAGTTCAATAGGGGTACTATTTAGGGCTTTATATATATATATATATATATATATATATATATATATATATATATATATATATATAGAGAGAGAAAACATTGGATTTCTGAAAACTCAGTGCCACTGGACGCAAAAGAACGAGACAGGGTAACACTAATATCCTGACAAATTTCGGTGGGCTTCTGTTTTGGTCCATAATGGAGATAGCGAGAGAGATCATGTAAAAAAGACAGAAATTTTATACAACCTTAATTTTGACGTTATAAAATTTTAAGCAATCATTTAAAAGTCATAACTTCTAAAAATCATTTATTCAATTAATATTGGTCACTTGTGTCGCCGGAGATTCATAAGTCACATACATTATTTTAAAAGAAATAATTGTCAGACTTATCAAAAGTCTCTATGGCAGTCCAAATTTACCCAAAATTAAGAAATAATGTTCAGTTGTTTACCTTATAAAACCGAACCCTAAACCTCAAATCATCCCCCAAATTGAGAAAGTAGGTCTAATTTTCTTCCCAAAACCCTAGCCCCAAAATTCTAGTTTCAATTTGAATTGTGCACCGGCTATGCGACCCGTCACATCCTATTCCAACTAAAGTCGCTGGTGAAGCTAAACATTGTTGAGAAAAATCCCTAGATAATTTTGAAATTGACAAAATAATCCAAGTTCTTTTAAGTTTCGAGATAATGTCGTTGAATACTTGTTTTGCAGATTGTCCTTTGGTGTGGGGAAGCACAGGATTGAATCTGACAAAAAAGTTTAGCTCAGATGTTGATTTCTGAGGGACTCAGATGCTGTGTCGAGCTCAGACGTTAGAATGATGCTCAAGTTCTGAGAGGAGTATTCACGTGCAGTAATCAGAACTTGAAGAGGACTTCGAAATGTACTTAATTGATGGATTACAACGTATACAATCGAGCTGGATCATTCTTGAGGATTCTCGGGGATAGAGATCAATCAAGGATGGGAAGTCAAGGAGATACACGCGACTTTCCAAATGAATGAAATAATCTATGGAAACCCAAGATCATAATTGCATGAGCGATTTGATCCGAATGGGGGAGATTTTCCTTTGGTGATCCCCAACGGTTACGAGATCTTCTTTTGGTATTTGTCTTGTCCAAACGGGAAGTTTTGAAGAGACCTCTTCTGGAAGCCTTGCAACGGTTAGATTGGAGGCGGAGCAGTATACAAGGCATCTCAAGGTCGGAAGGAAAACATATCGGCGTTAAGAGAGAAAAGTGTTCATAATTCTTAGATCGAGAGTATTTTATTTTATACACACTTCTTGATTAATTCATTGTAATTATGAGGAGGTATACATAAGAGTGTTGAGCATTAGGTGGGGTATCCTACGTCTCAAGGAGATCACTATGCTGTAACCTCTCAAGTAGTTAACTAGTGGAATCTAGCCGATTGGCTGATAGCCGAAGAAGTGGACATAGGCTTAACAAAAATCGAACCACTATAAACCTTATGTACAGTCTTCTCTATCCCTTACTCTGATTATATCATATATCTTGTGATAGATGAACTGCATATGAATCGTTCATAGTAATACACTGTGTTTCAATCATCTGAGACATCATAATAACGCATGTGCAATTTGAATTCCGCGATAAATACTGAAATTGCACTATAATCACCTATTCACCCCTTCTAGGTGATAAAGCTAGCCACATCAAACACGAGTCTCATTAATGGGGTTGCCGTCGAAGTTGGTTGTAGAGGAAGGAATGGTGGATGCTTTATAATGCGAACAGATCCCCTGCCTTAAAGGCAGGGGTGCCTTAAATCTGACAAGATCTGAGTTGTCCGTTTAAAAAATGGATGGCCCAGATCATTTTTTCTTAAAAAAACCCATAAAATTTATAAAATAATTAGGCAAGTTTTAAAAAAATATTTTTTTTGTTAATAATTTTTTTTAGTTGGTTTTGATTAGACCTGGCCGGTTCCGATTTCAAACTTTTAATTTTATTTTTAAAATAATAAAATAAATAAATAAATTATTAATTATAAAATATAATCAAATTGTACATTGTAATAAATTTGGAAAAAAAGAGAGAGAAGAGGAATGTGTTTGAACTTAATTAATTATCATTAAGCGTCTACATATCTTCTTGGGGATAGAAGAATCAAAGCCCATGTAATTCTCTTACCTTTGATAACCCTCAACTTACCTCATCGTCAATCGTCGCTACCCGTTGTTGTGGTGGGGGTAGTATCTCCACAGTCATCACTGAAGAATTCGTGTTCTCGATTCAACTCTTGTTGTCGAAAATTAGCATTTGTTCAATCATTGACACAAGCTTGAATCTCCACACTTTCTGACTTATTCTGGTCCAAAATTAATTCTCCAGCACTAAATGCTTGTTTACTGTCATTGTTGAAGAAGGAGTCGCTAATATTGTTTCGCGATGAGGGAGAGAATTGGAAATTGAGTTGAATGGTTCTTCCACCACTCAAGAATCTTGAAATCTGCTGCGCAGTGTTCGTAATCACTAAACTCAAAAGCAATTATTAAATAGTTTTCCAATTTGAAAATACTACCTATTGATGTCTCTTTCTATTTTTTTACCTACTCTTAAGCATTTTATACCATCTACTAAGTGATATACCCGCATTGCTTTCTGAGACACTATGTTGGGCATATCCACATCCACTGTCACTTAAACCATATCTATTACAAAATTCATTAGATAATGCTATTATAGCTTCTTTAACCGCTAATTGTATAATTGAAATATTTATTACTTTATCCAAATGTAAACAATCATAATAATAAGCATTCAGATAATCTAATAAACCATCTAATTTAGTACGTGGATCGAAAACAATACCAACTAAATAGACAAGAGGAATGTTCAAATAATAATGCAACCATTTTTCTCGCATTACTAAAATAATAGAAGCTAATTCAGTATCTTTTTCATATTCATTAAAAACATTAGCAATATTAACACACTCTATTAAAAATAAATGCATAGTAGGATAATAAATACCAGATAAAGTATTACTAGCATCATTAAAAACTTTCAAAAAATCTATTTTTTTTTTTGCAAACGTCCCAATGTTGAGGGAGTAAAACAATATCGTGAACAGTATTTGAAATAAAGGAACATAATAAATCTTTGTAATCAAAAGTTTGTAAAAGCATATCATAGGTAGAATTCCAACGAGTCGGAATATCTTTTGGAAACCTTTTTGCCTTTCTCTCATTTTGTTTACAAAAATTTCCCCACGCTTTTATAAGATGAGAACGGTTCCATAAAAATCTAATTGCACTATTTATTGGGTGGAGAGAAGTTACAAGAACTCGTAAACCATCTTGTACACATAAATTCAAAATATGACAAGCACATCTAATGTGAAAAAATTATCTGTCAAAAGAGGGTTTACACGTTTTTTCTAACTCGGGAATGAAAGTAGTATTTGCGGTGGCATTATCAAAATCAATTGAAAAAATTTTATTAATCAAATCATATTCTTCTAAACCTTGTTTACTTAGTCTATAAATATTATGAGCCGTATGCCTTTCAGAAAAAAACTCGAAATGCAAGAAATCTTTTTTGAATAACCCAATCATCACCTATCCAATGGCATGTAACACCCATATAAGAATTAATATTCCAAGAAACACTCCAAATATCACTACCTATATGTACACGTCCATTGAACGCTCTGTAAAAATTTGTCAAATCATTTTTTCATTTTATATAAACTTGTTTAAGTTCGCGTATAAGAGTAGTTTTCGGAACAGATGGTGCTTGCGGAGCCAGCGTAGTGTTTACCAAATATCTAAAATTAAAATTTTCACCAGTATTAAACGGAGCATGCTCAAGGGCAACATATTCAGCTAATGTTTGTTTATAAAGTGCATTAGTGAAACGGAATAAAGGATGAGGGTTGGGATTGACGAACCCGGAAATTTGTTGTTGGCTAGTGTCGATCCCCGCTTGCGTTGGATATTTTTTTGTCAGATGCCGACGAAATATTCCATAGCCATCTCCTTTACGAAGTTTGTATGTTTGCGGACAATATTTACAGTTTATATCAAACTTACCTTCGTTTTCATTCCAAACTTTGTTGAAGTGTAGCTATAAGTCGGATTCTCGGTTCTTCCGTCTCGGCTCCTTTGCTATCGACGATTCTTCGACACTAGTAGAAGGATAAAGACTTTCTTGCGTTGGGACGTGCTCGACGTTGGGATTGGGAACATCGTCGTTTTCCCAACATGCATATTCACGAGGATCATATTCACGAACAGGATAATCGGATTCTCCCATCGGGCTCTTTCCCTATTCCAATATTTCTACTTTCACTTGCCATTTTTTGAGAGAATTGATCAGAAAGTTGATTCAAAGAATTAATACGAAATTGAGAGAGAATAGCGGATTGAGAGAATTTGACTTGAGAGTATTGGAAAGAATTGAGAAAAATTGTGAGAAAAATAAAGAGTGATTGAGAGATTTTTATAGATTTTTTTTAAAAAAAGAAATTGCAACGGCCCGATGGCCCGCGAGGAAAGAGCCTTTTGGCTCTTCCCAAGTGGGGGCGAGGCCCACATATTTTTTTTAATGTAGCGATTCAGAACTATTCCGAACCGGAACCGACCCTTGAAGGCCAGTTCAGGTTCGGGTTCGGAATCGCGGACCCCGTTTACGGGCCGGTTCTTGGTCTGCAGTTTCGTTTGGCCATGTCTAGTTTTGATAATGTCGGGGCAAATATCGTTTAATTCTTGAGTTAGAATGTCACGCCCCGAACCCGACGTGCTCGCGAACATCCCACCAGGCCGTTATCATTCAGTGAAACCTAGGATCCTTCGACCCCCAACCTCAAAGACCTCCAAGTGGCTTAATCATGCGGAAGCGAGAAACAACTCCATACATAAATAAAATAAGATGACTTAGGACAAAATGTGATACTCTTCTCATAAACACCAATTACAAGTTCAGAGGTTACAATTCTAACTTCAAGGTAATATGACATCCCTAAAGTCTCAAAAGCATAAATCTATTTTCTACAATTACTTCCTCGAATACTCATCTTCATCAAGCTTGTGTTTCCATCGTCAAGGACCTGAAAATGTTAATCCCATGATGAGGTGAGATATAAATCTTAGCAGGCTCATCCTAAACCTAAACTAGGCCATTAGTACCTCCAGACATATTTTAAAAACAACATGTACTAACTCATCCAGAAAATAGTACATGACACTCAATGCATCTTAACAAGTCATCACAATTGGCATATAATAAACACAACTCCAAGACATCATAATATCAAGACCAAGCTTCTCGTACCAGCACCATAACACTTCCCACTTGAGTGGCTAGCTCCGCGTCAAAACCTATGTAGCACCGATACAACACGGACATGGGGACACGATACGACACGACACGCTGACACGACAGTTCTCCAAAAATAGAGAATTCCGACACGGCGGGACACAGAATATATATATATAACGAGCCTGGCATGTGAAAATATCAAAATTTCCCTTCGTCCAGTGTATCAAATTTTATTTTAGTCTTGAATTATCAAATGACCGAATTGCCCATCAATAATTCATTCACAAGAGACAAAAAAAATTAAACCCAAATGGGCCCCACCTCAAGTCCACTCTTACCTAACCATCACATCCCTCCATCAACTCTCTCTCTCCTCTCTCCTGCTCACTCCCTCCCTCTCTCTCTCTCTCTCTCTCTCTCTCTCTCTCTCTCTCTCTCTCTCTCTCTCTCTCACAACTCACGATCTCTCTGTGCTCTTTCTCTTTCTCTGCCTTCTTCTTCTTTGTTAACTCCCCTCCCACTCCCAGCCGAGACCACCTCCTCCTCCCGTTGTTTCGTGCGCCACAACCACACCATCACCGACCACGACCACCTCCTGCCACTCCTTGCCGCCGCCACTGACCTTTCGACATTGCCGCCAGTCGCCGAACGGCCGTGAGGAAGGCCGCGGAAGACTTGCCCTGTTTCTGTCTTCCCTTGACCCGAGACCCCTCTCCTCCTCTCCTCTGATTTTTGTGTGACGCTAGCCCCGAACCACACCACCACCACCTCGTCGCTCCTCCGCCACCCTATCGCCACCGTCTCGACCACCGTATGCCGTCGGAAAGCCCCAGAACAGACCCGACTGTTGGCGACACAGCAGGACACGGCTATCTTTTTCTGTTGAGCAGCCGGACACGCGATCCCCCGTGTCCGGCCATGTCGGACACGCCACCATGTCCGACTCGTAAAAATCCTCCTAACAGCCGTGTCCGTGCTACATAGGACTCAAAACGCCTTAGGCTCATCACAATTTCAATTTCCATGGCTATGCCCGTGTCGACACGCATCAGGCTCATCATGATTCCAATTCCAATGGCCAAGCCCGCGTCAACACGCATCAGGCTAAATCAAGATTTCATTGGCAACCTGCGTTCTGACGCATCAAGTTTCAAATGCCATTTCAATACTCGTGTCGACACGTATCAAGACTATCCCACGCTTTGACGCATTAGGATATCAATTCTCTTTTCAATAGTTACGCTCGCGTCAATACGTATTAGGCTCATCACGATTCCAATTTCCAATGGCTATACCCGCGTAAAGACGCATCAGGCTAAAACTAATTGGCAACCCGCGTTCTGACGCATCAGGTTCCAAATTCCATTTCAATACTTGTGTCAACACGTATCAGGGCTATCCCGCGTTCTGACGCATCAGGATACCAATCGACCTCGCGTTCTGACGCATCAAGGTTCGATTTTCCATTATAAGCCATGCTCCTCAATTAGCCATGCCTTTCAATTCAATCGGTTAAGACTCGTTTTCACAAGACATGTTTCTCATCAAACAAGGGTTCACAAGCCAATCAAGCAACTAGCTTTCTTTAACATGAGAAGCAACCATAGCCAAATCACATAATGCATGGCATAATTCACACAGCAAGGCACACATACACACAAGTCATTCTCTTGCCACTTCAAGCCTAATTTCACACAATTGTCCCTCAAGGATCAAATGCCACATGGCCATGCGAGGACTCATATCAATCAAATGTCCACATAACCATTTCAGCCATGGATATCACAAGTTCGTCTCAAAGCAAGCAATGTATCACATGGCTCATACAATCACAATTGGTTTCACTCAATTCAAACATATTTCAATGCACAAATCTCATCAATTGAGCCTCAAACTCATTCATTAGTACCCTAACGTCCTAATAAGAGTTTAGAGGTCACTTACCTCTTCAATTGAGCTATAATTTCCAACCAATGACAGCCACAAAGCTCGGTCCTCAACCGGCCAGAACAGAGCAACAATCAGCCCTAAGGAAATTTCCATAAATCATCAATTAAAGCTCTTCCAAACTTCATTCCACCATACAATCATCTTGCTAATACATCAAACTACACCCTAGGATATCTTACCAAGGATTTTGAAGCAAGGAGATACCCCGGCAAGCCTTCAAATGGCTCGGTTCACTCAGTCAAATGCGGGGCAGATTCGATCCCTAGGAAAATCACACAATCCAGCCATTAATTCTCTTATAAACCATATTCTGTCATGCAATAATCTCTTTAACTCATCAACCAATGTCCCTAAGTGTCTTACCAAGAGTTCCATAGCAACGCGACACTTTCAGGAGCTTCCAAAGGGCTCGGTTCCAACCGGCGCACATGGTAACAGATTCTGACCTTGCAAGATTATCCCATTTCATCTATAAAAATTCACTTTAATTACAACAAATCCCTAACCTCAGCTTACCAAACACTTATACTTTGTGTTGAGAGAGTCTCACCGAAATTTGGGAGCCAAATAAGCTCTGTAAGCCGACGAAATTGAGCTCTCCCTCAAACCGGATTTCAAACTGACCCGCCTGACGTTCGTCCTTTCAAACAGACTTACGAAAAAAAATGTTGGGCCAAATTGAGCTCATAATATGTCTTTAGAACCACAAGATAATAAGCTTTCTAATGGCGATAGACTCACCTCAATCAGATGTCGTACGACGAAGTTATGGCCGGAACAGTGAGGCTGTCGGAACAGGGCAGCGAGCTGGTTGGGCAAAAGGTTCCACGAGCCAGAAGGAGGAACAAGAAAAAGAGAGAGATGGAGGGGTATTCAGCCGAATGGAGAGAGAGAGAGAGAGAGAGAGAGAGAGAGAGAGAGAGAGAGAGAGAGAGAGAGAGAGAGAGAGAGGAGAAAAGATTTCTCACACTTCTATTGGTCAAAGGTTGTAGAATGGTAGGTGAGAAAAGACCAAAATTAATGCTAATTGCTCCTTTAATCCAAATAATGACACTTGTCATTTTCTATAAATATCCTTGGCTCAAAAGACCCTTTTGCCCACATCAATTTCGGCTACATGGGGGAATTGGTAAAAGACCAAAATACCCTTGTTCTACTCTTAGGGTAAGGGTATCCTACTAGGGGCAAAATGATAATTTCACACTTACCGTCCGAAATTTCATTTTTTCAATATAAATTATCTTCGATAAGACGACATCAAATTCCTTTCTAATGTTGGAATTCTTTATTGTCTAATATCAAATTTTGAGACCCCATTTCATGTCAATAGCCTCGAAGAGGGTCGGAATCCGAAATGTCACATAGAAAATATTGGTTTTTTTTTTCCAAACCATGCCTAGAAATCAAAGTATTTACCAAACGAGGTATTATTTTTTTACTGGACCAGGGGCCGCTCGGCAGTCACACTGTCGAGCGGGTCACCAGTCCCCCGTTCGACAATATTATTGCCGAGCGGGGGGCTTTATTGCCACACAGCCACCTTTTTTTTTATTTCATATTTATCAATATTTAATTACTTAATATATATAATTATAATATTACGTCTATATTCACATATGTAATATAGATGTCAAATAGAAGAATTGAAGAAATATCGTGCAACAGAGATATTATAATATTATAAAAAATTCACACATCTAATAGAAAAATCATGAAAAAACGAACTTAATAAATGTGATTGTTGAGCAATATTATAAAATTACAAAAATTTCATCAAACTAATCTACATAATTGACACAACTGTAGTCTATTCCCGGTCCGATCTGTATGCACAAGTTTGCATGTTGTGGCTTGATTTTCCACACTTGCTGCAATGGTTACGCGAATCGCTACCGCTCGGCGTTTTCCAATCCATCTCGTTACGTATCTGGGACACACGAGGCATTCCTTTCTTCATAATACGCCTCGGATCTTGCACTAATGGCAACTCATTAAGCTCATCCCAGTAATCATGATGGCCTGCCGAATTAAACATGTACAGATAGCATTGAAGAGTTTTGTCCAACCTATAGCATCTATGAACGCATTGTGATCAATCGCATGTAATTGACATGTTGCAAGTACGTGGGAATAAGGAATTTTCAATTGTTGAAAATTTTCACATGTGCATGTTTGGACGTCTAGGCACACTTTGTATTTGTTGCCCCCAGATCCTCTGCTCCTATCATATCCAGTTTTCACTTCGTAAACCCCTTTTTCAGAGTCGAAACATCCGACGTGATACTTGTTTACTTTTTCACTATTATTTAGGAGCGTTTCACCCGCAAACTGCGTATATACCCATCCGTTAACCTTCTGCATTGTGTACGTCGTTCTCCTAGTGTCGAAATAGTAGGACAACTGGTAGAATATCTTCTCGATCATGGCTGTTATTGGCAGACCACGAATGGGTTTGAGCATCCCATTGATCGATTCAACTAAATTTGTGTTCATTGATCCATATCTCTTGCCTCCATCATAAGCCTTTGACCACAACTCTTTTGGAATCCGATCACACCATTCAGCTGTGGGTGGATCGAACTCCCTAATTCGGTTCATGATGAAATCGAACTTCCGCCGTTGATTCGGGTAAGCTGTCTATTACAATAATAATTAGCATAATATACAAAAAATTATGAACACGTATTTTATTCAAATTTATGCATTTCAATGTTTACCTACTATCTCAAAATGCCTTTTGCCTTCGTCATTTTTGAAAAGCCTTTTGTAGTTGTTGATAATGTGACGAACGCAATATATATGGTGGGCATGTGGAGGATGCCACTGTGCTGTCTCTATTGCTTGTCGAATCCCGTGATGCTTGTCTGATATCACACAAATATCATCCCTTCTGGTGACATATCTTCGCAACATATTCATAAACCACTGTCAATTGTCACCATTTTCCCAATCGACTACTGCAAATGCCAACGGGAAATTATGATTGTTGCCATCGAGTGAGGCCACACAAAGAAGCGTTCCTCGAAATTTCCCGTACAAGAAAGTACCATCAATAAATATCACTGGACGACAAGCTTTGAAACCTTCAATTGTCTGCGCGAAGGTCCAAAACATCCGTTCGAAAATCGTGCAGCTCTGATCCTCGATCACGAAATGAGAACATGGATTCTCTTTCTCAATTGCGTTCATGTACTTCTTCAACCTACCGTATGACTCCTCCCACCCTTCAAATTCTTTGGCAATCGCCAATTGTTTGGCCTTCCAGGTTTTACGGTAAGTAAGTTGGAAGTTCAACTTGTCTTGAATTGGGGCGCTCTCTGTGACTGCTTGCTTGGTGTTCGCCTGGCCAACTTATGCGGCACGCAGATAAATTTAAGTTGGTTGAGTCAAAATTTTCATCATCTTCCAGACTATGACGATAACATCACCGTAGTTCAGCATGCTAGAGCATTCGTTCTCCGCCTACTTGGAGGAACTATTTTCATGGACAAACCAGGTGCTTGGGGTTAGTTTACTGTTTCTCCCTCTACTGCCGAACATCTAGGCCCCTACGCAGTACAGTTGGAGTTCAGCAGCACTAGCGTGGTTATATTGGGAGCTATGCCGTGCAACCGATCCGACGGCCAAGCAAATGGGTGGTACCCTACATGTACTACAGATTTGGGCGTTGGAGCGCTTCAGATGTATCTCCCCTAGTCTGACTTACGGTGATCCTTTCCTATATGCACCTTACGGTAGTCGGTGTTGACACCTGATTTTTGATCAGTCTTTCATAGTTTATTTTTAAAAAATTCATAAAAAATCTATAAAAAGTTAAAAAAATTAAAAAATCATCTTTGGTAGCCTTGACCAAGCTAAAGGAACCATTTTTGATAAAAAAAAAATAATTTTTCATATTTTTTAATATTTTTTAATATTTTCCAAAAATAGAAAAATACATGAAAAATGAAGAAAAATAGCGTTCGATGTCGTAAAAATATAGAAAAATAGTCAATATTTTTATTTTAATTTCTTTTACATTTTGAACTCATAAATAGTCAAAATTTAAGTTCAATTGCATGTGTTTCTTCACGACGCATAGAGTTGAATTTGACAAAAAAATGTCATTCGAGTATTTTAATTTGTAAATTTCTACATCTTTTTTAGTCTTGACGTCCAATTAGATCGACCACCATCTACAATAAATGCCCCTTGCTGAATATTTTCGTTTTTGTTTCACATGATTTCATGGTGTAAAACGCCGAGTGGATCCCCAAATATAATCGGGTCGGCATGAGCTCGATAGCTCGTCCAAGACCAAACCAGGGCACGGCGAACCCCATGTGAGTACTCTCGAACTCCTTCGATGCTTCCTAATGCTTTTCTTAGGTTAGATCGTGTGTAGAATGGCTAGGACAGCTAAATCATTCTTGAGCTGTGATTGATAAATAGGACCTTACTAGGAATGCCATGTGATTTATTTGCATATCTAGATTCCTTGAGTTGGGCATTTTATTACTGATTGTGATTGCTAGGATAATCACTCTTATCTACATGAATTTCTAGATTTAGGGTTCATACCTTACTCATCCGCATGAATCTCAGGCTAGAAAATTCAGTCAACTTAGGTACCGAAAGGGCGTCAACTCTGACAGTTGGTGTAACTAAGTCCCCGAAACCATTTCTCTGGTTCTCGCAGAATTGAATAGAAACTCCCAACTATTCGATTGGGTGGTCCAATCATACCCTAAAAAAATGATTGGTGGCGACTCCATGGCATGCACACTTAGCACATGTCACTAGACCACACTGAAAGTCGATCACGCATATCTCCGTTGCGATTTGGGTAATGGGCCTTGGGAGAGGCCCGCGTCCGACCAGACAGGACGGCCCATTAGCCCTCGAGAGCCCGACAACCTCAAGAGGGTCGCGACAGTCGGTACGTCACATATTTCCTTTTCATTGTGTGCGTCATTTATTCTTTTCAATGCGTATCATACATGAAAATCTAATGTTTTTCCGTTTATGCAGCTGGAGCCGAGGACGAACTACAATTGACGTCCTCACACATGCTTTATAACACCTGCGCTACCAACTTGATAAAATGACAAATGAGATGTAAGTAATGCGAGCAACGAACAAGTTTAATTTAATGTTACTTTTGTAAATTAATTTTCCGTTTAATTTGATCTATTTCATTACGATAATAGATTACTTGGATGCCCTACAAGGACATTGAAGAAGAGGACCTACCGGAATACTGCCTGCAGGGACAAAACTGTTGGAAGGCGAATGTTCCACTCATCTGTCACTAGATAGTTGAGCGGCACCATCCAGACCGAGTATTTCGGCAGTTTGGTATGAAGCAGCTAATACCTATACATCCCTATAATCAAACTATCTTCCATCATTTTGATAACACGCCACCTAGGACGAATTGGGAGAATAAGCATGAAGGGTGGATCAATTTATGGAATGAACGTGATATACATATAGTTAAAGGCAGAAGAACAGTGCTACCACTCCACTTCCATTGAGGATATATTGAGTGGTTTCGTCGACATACACGGAAGTGGATTTCTGTTCCGAGAGCCGCAATGGATTCAACAGTTCATGCAAACTCTTTCAATTTAATTCATTACTTATTTTTTAGTATCATAAATTATTGGCATTTTATAACTTTCGTTAATTTTCATTTCATTGCAAAGGTGATGGCATCGAACAAATCATGCATATCATGGATTCGGTGGGTCCATCTCCTAAGGCTTAGCAAGAAGTGAAGAGGATAGTTAAGGCAATGCTATATGCCCACAAGGAGGAGAGGCAGCTAACAATGTCACCAGCACCCCAGCCAGCAACTACCGCGGCACCCGCTGGGTCAAATGAGGACGATGACCCCCTTCAGACTGATCAGCCGACCTAGAGGACCCAAAGGACTAATCGGCCGACCGGAGGACCCCTCGAGATCATCCACTAGATGATGTCGTCCCCTATTCCATGGACTATCATACGGAGGATATCGCTCCCTAGTTCACTCCGGAGTTTAGCCATCATTTCAATGCAGGGTTCACCCAGTTTGCCAGATCATTTGGTAAGGGATTAGCTTATGCATTTCCTCACGATTCACATCCCCGACTCTGGCTAGTTGTCCTGCAGAATATGAACCCGATTTCTCTCAATTTTATCCAGTCCCCCCTACAGTAGGATTTGACATATTTCTAGAAGATATACCTTCGTCATCGACACGTCCTGCTCAATCGGATCCTCATTCTCGTCGGCATAACACTAGATCTCCCAAATCAACGGAGACAACCTCATTGCGGAACATGAGGTCATGTAGGAAGACAATGTCATTAGTAAATGTAATTGATGTTACTGATTGTTATTTTTTTATTATGAACATTCCATGTTTCTTTTACATAATTACAAATTCATTTATTAAATTTATATATTAAGTAATTAAACATTGATAAATATGAAATTAAAAAAATGGGTGGCTGTCGCGACCCGTCCGAAATCAACGGACGCGGCTAATGGATTACCGATCGCGCGCTTTGGATCGGCGCGGGCCCTCCCATGCCCATACCAAATCGCGGCGGGAGTATCTTTCCAAGGATTCGACAATAAGAGTCGATCGCTTTCGACCTTAGTGTGGTCATGGTGGCATGTGCAACTTGTGCATGCATTTGGAGTCGCCACCGGTCTTTCTTGGAGGGTAGACCGGAAACCTTACTGACCGATTGGGAGAGATCGATCAGTTCTGCGGAACCAGAGATTTTGGGTTCGGGGACTTTGTTACGTCGGTGTCATTACCAACGCCCTTTCGGTACCTAACGCGAGTGATTTTCCTGACTAAGAATTCATGCAGGCGCAATTTTGGGTGATATAGGTATGAGTCAGGGTTTCATGCAGATTGGAAGACTGGTCCTACCAAATCACAGTCAACATAATGAAAGCGCAGGTCAAGTGCATAAATAAATCATGTCAATGCACATCAATTTCAATCATAGGCCTCCTAGTATAGCCATAAGGGCTTAGGGAAGACGTGATTTAGGGTTAGGGGTAAAATGGGAAGATTCGGGGACAATTAGCCCGAAGGGCAAAATTGTCATTTTTGGAAGATTTGGATACCGAATTACCCAAAATATTCCATGGCCAGTTGATTGTGGCCATTTCCCATTTTTGAGAATTTTTTTGGAATTTCTTGATTTTTCTTCAATTTTTGGAGGACGATTCGCCCAAAGGGCGAAATCGTCATTTCAAGAAGAGTCAGGGTTTAAAACACCCGGGATGAGACTTGGCCAGTTGTTTGTGGCCATTTCCTATTTTTTGGGATTTTCCTGGATTTTTTAGAATTTTTTGGAAGATGGTTTGCCGGAAGGGCAAAACCGTCATTTTTGGAAAGACCGGGGGTCGAAAGACCCGGAACAGGTCATGGCTAGTTGAATCTGGCCATTTCCTATTTTCTGGAATTTTTTAGAATTTTTCGAATTTTTTGAAATTTTTTATGATTTTCTATTTTTTATTGATTTTTTTTATTATTTTATTATTTTTTGAATTTTTTAATATTTAAAAAAAATTTCCGGGCCGGGTCAAACCCGGCCCGCGCCTCCCGGGCGCCCGGCCCGACCTTAGGGGTCGGCACCGGTCTAAAACGACACCGTTTCATTTTTTAAATATTTTTTCCTATTTTTTAACAATTTTTGGATTTTTTATCTATTTTATTTAATTATCCGAAAATTCCCCGGATCTAACGGTTCATATCGTGCCACGTGGCCTATTCTCGTGCGTCCGATCTCTCACTTGATCGGGAGACCCACAGAGAGCCACGTGGCTCAATAATAACCGTCGGATCAAAAATTAATTTATTTTCCTTTTTTAGAAAACCATTCAAATCGGACGCTCCAGATTGTGCCACGTGGCCACCTTCAGCGCGTCCGATCTAACCTTCGATCGGACGTTCCACAGCGTGCCACTTGGCACAATCTCGTCCGCCGGATTGATTTTAATTTATTATCCGAAAATCATTTATTTTATTTCTCAAAATTCCAGGATCGCGACACGTGTCGCGATCGGGACCGTCCATTTTATTTTATGTATAAAAATTCCACGTGGCCCCCACCCGGCTGACGTGGTGCCTACGTGGCCGGCCACGTCGTCCGTTGACCGTTGACCGGCCGGAGGGTCGCCGGAGAAGACGATGAACAGTAAAAATTCCGGCGACTTCGCCGGAATTTTCGCCGGAAAATCGCGAACCGGTCCCAAACTTGGTGTTTTTCGTTCCTTTTTTCGGCATTCGACTTTTTGGACCACCCACATCAACATACAACACCAATAATAACCATAAACACGCTAAAAACCGGCGAACCGGACCTCCCCGAACCCGACTCCGGCGAGCCGATTTGCAAAAAAAATTTTGCGTTTAAACTTGATTCCAACCGTTCACATAGCATCCAAGGGAGGTTTGAGGACTTACCTGGGGTCCCTCGATGGTCGGCGGCCGCCGGAAGTCCCTCGTCGAGCTCCCGTTCAGGATCAAGGCCGGCGAAGCTCCGAGCCGCGTTTCGTCGCGGTTCAATGCAAAACAAAGGTCAACACAAGCTTAGAGTTGGATCTAGATGATTTTTAAAGCGAGCCTTGCCCAAAAGGGGGCCGGGAAAGATCCGGCCGAGAGCCCCGAAGTAAAATGCTCACTGAAGCATTTCGCCGAACACATGGCGTGCACTGAGAAAAACGAAGCTCGGGAGCAAATACCAACCTATTCGGAGCTCGCCAACGGCCACTAAGCTCCGGTGATGGTCGAGGAGCGTTGCCGAAGACCCTGGGTTGCCGGTTGTCCGTCGGTCTCCTCTCTAAAAAAAACTTCTCTCTCTCGGCCAAGCTCGGTTTTAACCGAGAATCCCCTCTCTCTCGTGGCCGACCGGCGCGCCTCGGCACGTCCGCCACCTCTGCCCGATGTTGCCATGGATTCTTGCTCCTGTCCCCCCACGCCTGTCGCTTTTTTTCTTTCCAAAGCGCACGCCCATGCCGCCCCTGTTTCTGCACATTCTGCACGTTCTGTCCATGGTCTGCAACAATGTTGCAGACCCGGGTCGGGTCGGGCCGGACCCGACCGACCCGGTTCGGCCAAATCGACCAAATCGCCAAATTGACCCCCCAAATGACCTCTTTTCATGAAATTGATGGCAAAATCGGATTCCTTGACATGTTTTCCATCGAATATGGGTATTTTCGTGAATCAATTTATTGAAATTCTGTGAAAACCCCAAATTGTCCCTAGGATCCGAAATTTAATTTCGCCAAATCGAAGGCCTAAACGATCGAATTAGCCAAAATTGAGCCCACCAATGGATTCAGCATGATGAAAACTATTGGGTAGAGGTGTTTAATTTTAATGGGTGTGCCCGTGTGAAATTTAATTTCAAAAATTGTGAAACCGGGGACTAAATTGAAAGATTTTTATGCAATTAAGCCCTTTTGGTTAAAATTGATCAAATTGGAGGGCAAATTGACCCAATTGCATTTCAATACTTTAGATTCCAATGTCATAGCTTATAAAAACCGAGAATTGAAAATTAAAAGACTCGAAAAGGATTTTTTAGGCCCGGTTCGGGATTAGGTTTGTGAAGGAACCCAATGAACCAAGCCGAATTTCCCTAATAAAAAGTTAAAATATTAAATATAGAATTAAAATAAAATTTAAAAATATTTTTGTGTAATTTTCTGACCACGAATGGTATTTTTTCTGATTTTTTGGGTATTTTTATAATTAAATAAACTCCAAAAAATATTAAAAAATTCAAAAAATATTTTTTGTTCAAAATTGGTTCCTAAGGCTAGGCTAAGGCTTCCAAAGTTGATTTTGCGATTTTTTGACCTTTTTTGCTATTTTTAATTAATTTTAGAAATTAAAACTATAATAAAAGATAGTCAAAAATCAGGTGTCAACAGTGGCCGTGTGGCAATAAAGCCCCCCGCTCGGTAATAATATTGCTGAACGGGGGGCCGGCGACCCGCTCGGCAATAATACTGCCGAGCGGGGTGCCGCTCAACAGTAAGACTGTCGAGCGGCCCTTGGTCAGGTAAAAAAAAACCTCATTTGGTAAATACTTTGATTTTTAGGCCTAGTTTGGAAAAAAGTCTGAAAATATTTGTAAAAATTTTCACATTAGATGTGCTTGTCATGTTTTAAATTTATGTGTACAAGATGGTTTACAAAATCTTAATATTTTTCTCAGCCCAATAAAGGTAGCAATTCGATTTTTATGGAGTCATCCTCAAATTATGAAAGAATGGGGCTGATTTTGTAAAGCAAATAGTAGAAGACCAAAAAAAAAAAATTTCAAAAGATGTTCCAGCTCGTTGGAATTCTACGTACGAGTTGCTTAGTCAAATATTTTGCATATAAATATTTATTATGTACGTTTATTTCGAATAATATTTCTCAAATTGATTTACTCCCACAATCGTGGCATATCTTTAATTTTTTTTAGATTTTTA
The DNA here is from genome assembly GCA_021437785.1 of Rhodomyrtus psidioides. Lineage (NCBI taxonomy): Eukaryota > Viridiplantae > Streptophyta > Magnoliopsida > Myrtales > Myrtaceae > Rhodomyrtus > Rhodomyrtus psidioides. The sequence goes on along the minus strand of JAILYB010000185.1, from coordinate 1,100,916 downwards.
AAAAGTTTTTAATGATGCAACTTATACTTTATCCGGTGTTTATTATCTTACTACGCATTTATTTTTAATAAAGTGTGTTAATACTGTTGGCGATTTTGAAGAAAGTGAAAAAGATTATCAATTAGATCCGACTATATAACAATGCGGACAAAATGACTGCATTATTATACCGAAATTCCTCTTATTTATTGGTTGCTTATGTTTTTGATCCACATACCAAATTAGAATGTTTATGTGATTATTTGAATACGTATTATGGCTGTTTACATTTGACTCAATGGTAGATGTTAGAGCTACACAAGCAGTAGTTAAAAACGCAATAGTAAAATTGTATAATGAATTTTAGAATAGATATAATCTACATGATAATGGATCTTCCCAACCTGTACAAAGTGGAGACCTAGGTAGAATTAGTAGAGGATACAAAATGCTGATGAATAGACAAAAGAGATAAAAGGGAGCGACATGAAATATTTCCAAAATAGAGACTTATTTAACTATTGTTTTTGAGTTTAGTGAATCTGAAAACAGCACAGATCAAAATCTAGAGTGATGGAAGAGACATTCAACCCAATTCTTAATTTTCGTTCTCATTGCAATATTGGTTTTAGCAACCCCTTGTTCAATAGTTGCAGTTGAACAAGCATTTATCATTGGAGGCAACATTTTGGACGACCGGCGTTCAAGATTAACTCTGAATTCGATGGAGGCTCAAGCTTGTGTTAATGATTGGACAAAGGCTCAACATCGACAACAAGAGATGGATCGCAGGAATGAAGCCGAATTCTTCGATGATGAAGATACCACCGCCACGGATATCAGTACCGGAACGGGTAGTGACGATTGACGATGAGGTAAGTATGTAGCTATCAAAGGTAAAAGAACTATATGAGTTTTGATTATTCTATCCCAAATAAGATGTATAGGCACTTAATGATAATTTACTAAGTTCAACCTTCTTCCCTTTTTTTTTCCTCAAATTTGATTACAATTTTCAATTTGATTGCATTTTGTATTTGATAATTTATAATTTGAACATTTATAATTTTTTAATTTCATAATTCATTACTTAAAAATTAAATTTAAAAATCGTAACCAGAATCGACGGTTTCATTTTTTATTTTGAACCGGAATCGGCCCTTGAACCGGATTGAAATCACCGGTTCAAAAGCGGAACCGGAACCGCCCCTCAAGGTTCTGGTTCTGGGGCGGTTCCGATTCTGATTCACCGATGGCCACGAAAACCAGCCGGTTCCAAACCGTGGGATCACTAATTTAGATGCTTGAGAAGTGGCGGGTAGGATGTCCGTCCTGAGTTCATTGCTTGATTGCCACGTGTACACTGAGGCCCGCTCCTGCGAAATTTTGAAATTCTCTTGTCCGTTTTCTTTCTCCTGTTGCTCTTGCCTCTAGGTTTTTATCTTGTGCCCTCTGCAAATCAATCACTGACTACTGAATTTCTTCTGGCCACGAAGGTTGATTTGCCGAAGCGTAGGCTCTGACTTCGCCCGATTCTCCGTGTGGAGGAGGCTATCCGCCGATGACCGTGCTCGGTGCTGTTCCGATCGCCGCCAGTCGCCCCTCCCGTACATGCTGTACGAGAAGCTCAGGACTCCGTTGGCCCTTCACCACGTCCCCCTTGTCTCGGTCAAATCCATGAGTGTGCCTTGTCTCCGAAACATCACACCCTCGTGGAAACGTATCGACGGGCAGGAAGACGGGGTCGTGGTCCCGGAAGGAGATCTCCTCCTGGCTGAATCGCTTCTCGTGCTTCCACTCGGGGTCGCCGTCTCTTTCCTCGGCGGTCAGAGTCCGTTTGTTGCTGGTTCTGGGAGAGCTTCTTGCTCGCCGTCGTCGCCAACGATGGAGGAAGAAGAAGAAAAGAAAGTGAGAAGAGAGAGAGAGAGAGAGAGAGAGAGTAAAAGGAGAAGACAAAGAGCTGTACATGTCACGGTAAGTCTACGGATTCAACTATATCCTATCCGGCGCTGTTCAATCACACAATATTCTGTTGTTAGTGTCCACGCAAGTCATGGCACTGTTCGTAGCCACTCGGAAATGGAGAGACGAAGTAGTTGATTGAAGCACGCCTCTCAGTCTCGACTTCATTAAATTCGAAGATAAGCTCAGACTCTCGCAGGTTAAGCTCGCTTTGTCATCTCTGCCTTCTCCCTGTCTCACGCCATGGATCCATACAAGGTACCAATTCATCTTCGATCGCTGATCTTCCATCTTGGCTTGTTGTTTTCCGATCCATTGATCATTCTGATTAATCGAACCGAAACTTCTGAAGTGTCGCCTTTTTTTTTCCCCTCTTCATTTCCTGTTCGCAAGCTGTATTTTTTATGAGAAGTAGGAGAGGAGTATTTCCTCTGTTGGGATAGGAATTAGGAATTGTTCATGGTAGGGCCCTATTTCGTGGATTATCTTATCAATTGCTTGTTTTTTGGTGGGAACTATGGGTGTCACAGTATCGTCCGTCAAGCGCTTACGATTCCAGCTTTTGGACAACCAATTCCGGCGCTCCTGTGTGGAACAATAACTCATCACTGACTGTTGGAACTAGAGGTAATATCACCAATGCAGATCTCAGAGTCGTTTTCTTTACCGAAAATAGATCGAGCTTGCACTTGAGGGTGGGACTTGATCTCTTTTTTGTTGGTACTTTTGTTGACCTTCCTTTCCCGCTTTATCCGCAGGGTTAATACATGGTTTGTGGTCTTACAGTCTTGAGTTAATCATTTGAGTAAAGGCGAACTTTTGTGTCTTGCAAGTGCTAAACCATTGAATATTTTGACTGGCTGCAGGGTTAACTCTGGACTTTTTATTTTGCTTCTTTAAGTTTGCATTAATGGCCTAGAGTGTCCTGACTCCTGACTGCATCAATTGGTTCTTTTCATTTTTGTGTTTTTTGGGTGAGGTCAAGGTGTATACTGCGGTGCTGTATACACTTCTTCAACGATCTAAAATTTTTAGGTTTTTAACAGCAAGTCTATAATCTGCTGTGTGAGTATAATCTTTCTCTTTTGAGTTCTTCAGCAGGAAACATATCATGTGAGCATTTTCATTTTTGTCTAAGAAATGGGTGACAAGAAGCAGTTTGGAGAATGTGATCTGTTTCTTTCCTTTCCATTAATCAGTTTTTTTTGCCTGTACTTCAGTTTGCTGCTATAGTTATTATTACCTTTGAGAAACACTATTAGGCATTCTTAAAAAGCACCATCTTTCTATCTTCAATGTTAAATGACTATTCACAGAAGAATCTCGAGGTGCAATTGCAGGGCCAAGCATCTTTTTGCGTTCTTCCTGATATCGGACTCTGTTTTCTCATCTATTTTCTGTTTGTACCACCCAAAATGAGAAAGAGTCGTGGCGTATGAGTGGTGTACAAGATTTTGCCATAGCTTTCTAACATGTCTAGGATCCCTTGAGGCGTGGATGTGATCGAGCTGCAAATGCGTAGAAAAACATGATAGGAAATGCTGCATTTTTTCAAATAAACCAGAGGCACGATTGTGAAGACCCGGCTACCTGCCCTGCATGTGGACCGATTAAGGCCGGCCTTTTTCGCCTGTACAGATAACGCTGACCCATAGTAGAAAAATGGTTTAGTTATTTAGCTCATCACAGAAGTATACTTTTTGTTCTCCTTGTGCTTTCCGAACATCTTCTTGAAGACACAAAGCTTAAAAGCATCTAAAAGAATCATTTATTACAGGTCCAGTTCTCCTTGAGGATTATCATCTGGTGGAGAAACTTGCCAATTTTGATAGAGAGAGAATTCCTGAGCGGGTGGTCCATGCTAGAGGAGCCAGTGCAAAAGGATTTTTCGAGGTCACTCATGATATCTCTCAGTTGACCTGTGCGGATTTTCTTCGCTGTCCTGGGGTTCAGACACCTGTTATTGTCCGTTTCTCCACTGTCATCCATGAGCGTGGCAGCCCTGAAACCCTTAGAGGTCCCCGAGGTTTTGCAGTGAAGTTTTACACCAGAGAGGTATGAGATGATTTCATGCTTTATATCTGCAAATTTATGTTATTCAAATGGCCGGAAGAGTATTTATTTAACTGAATGTTAGATACTGTATTTGGCATTTGCAAGAGTACTGGATGGATCTCTTTCCATACTTTAAGGGCCTGTTTGGTAACATTTATGTTCCTTTGATTTTGTTTTCCGGAGCAAAAACCACATGTTTGGTAACGTAAATTATTTTGATTCTAATTCTGCTCCCAAGAACACTTTTGGACAAAAAATAAGAACAAAAAAAAAGTTGACTCTTCAAAAAAAGAACACTTTTCAGAATCACTAAAAAAGCAAAGTCGTAGTTCTTTTCAAAAGATTAAGCCCTCGCTGGCTTTTGAACTTAAAAAAATTAAAATTAGATTTGAAAATTTACCTTAATTTTTTAAATTCATTTTATTTAAAATTAAATTTAAAAATAAATTAAAATTTAACAAAAAGTAGTTAAAAATTAAAAAGGGGCGAAATTAAAAATTTAAAGAAATTAAAAAATGAAAATATTTAAAAAATAAAATTGGGGAAATTTAAAAAAATAAATAAATTTACATTTTTAAAAAAAAATCGAGAACTTAAATTTTGTGTAGCTACCAAACTCATTCTAATTCTCTAAAAGTCATCCAGGGAACAGAATAAAAAAAAATATGATTCTAATCATAATATCTTTTTTGGAATAGAATCGTTGCCAAATAGGCCCTAAATCTATGAAGTTCTTAACCATGTGATAATGGATTTTATTTTGACACTTCAACATGACTAGTTGACTATGTAACACCACACCTCTATTGAGCCAGCGTATCAGTGTCGGACTGGTGTCGGACACCGACACGCGGTCAACGCGTGTCGGAATTCCAACACCGGTCAGCGCATCCGACAACTGTCGAACATGCAAAAGCCCAGCCCATGAACGGCGAAGCACGGGTTCATAAGGTCGAGGATTGTTTGATAAATTTATTATCAAGGTGATAGTTTGATTATTTTCTCCTTTCACTTGTTCATAAGCTCCTTTTGTATCAAATTAATATAATTGAAATATTCATAAAAATAATAATTTATAATGTATATATGAAAATATATATAATACGACGTGTCCCCGACGTGTCGGATTTTTCTATTTTTGAGAAATGGCGTGTCGACATGTCGTGTCAGTGTCGGTATCGGTGCAACCTAGCTAGTTGAGGATGACTTTTTTTTTTTTTTGGTCGTGAAAGATGACTTTAACGAAGAGCTGTAATGGAAAGGTTTGTTTGAAACAAAGGAGAAGTTAAAACATCAAAATCAGAACAAGCAGTATCTTCACATTTTTTCGCGTTTCTTTTCTTTTCTTTGACCATTCTTCTTTTCTGAATGCAGGGAAACTTTGATCTGGTGGGAAACAATTTCCCTGTCTTCTTTATTCGTGATGGAATGAAATTCCCAGACATGATTCATGCTCTTAAACCCAACCCGAAGTCTAACATCCAGGAGAGATGGAGAATAGTTGACTTCTTCTCCCACCATCCTGAGAGTTTGCACATGTTTACCTTCAACTTTGATGATGTTGGTATTCCTCGAGACTACCGACACATTGAAGGCTTTGGGGTCAATACTTACACCTTAATTAACAAAGCTGGGAAGGCACATTATGTGAAATTTCACTGGAAACCAACTTGTGGAGTGAAGTGCTTGCTGGACGAGGAGGCAATTCGTGTTGGAGGATCAAATCACAGTCATGCGACTAAGGATCTTTATGACTCGATTGCTGCCGGCAACTGCCCAGAGTGGAAACTCTACATCCAAGTGATAGATCCTGATCATGAGGACAGATTTGACTTTGATCCACTTGATGTGACAAAATTATGGCCTGAGGACATCTTTCCTCTGCAACCAGTAGGTCGCTTGGTATTGAATAAGAACATTGATAACTACTTTGCAGAAAATGAACAGCTAGCATTTTCTCCGGCAATTGTGGTCCCTGGTATCTATTACTCTGATGATAAGCTGCTCCAAACTCGGATTTTCTCCTATGCTGATACTCAGAGACACCGCCTTGGACCAAACTATCTTCAACTCCCTGTTAACGCTCCCAAGTGTACTCATCACAACAATCACCATGAAGGTTTCATGAATTTCATGCACAGGGATGAAGAGGTAAAGTTCTTTATTTTCTGTTTGCTCAATAACAAGCTAAGGATGACATGCCACAAGCATGACCTAATAACATAGTCTTAGCTGGTTGTACAGAGAATTGAATTAGCTATAATAGCCTATCGACACGACACAACCAGTCGAATCAGTTTGTTCTTCTAATAAAATTTAATAAATAATGATGCGGTGTATCCATGATGCTGATTTGTAGGTAAATTATTTCCCTTCGAGGTTTGATCCCGTTCGTCATGCGGAAAGGTTCCCTCTAACACCGTCAGTCATGAATGGAAAGCGAGATAGGGTAAGTTTCTGGACTCACCCTGTGCATTTATATTACCATTGACTCTTAAAACATGTTCCAGCCTCCAGGAGAGATAATTACACACTTGCACTAAAGTCATGTATTACAATGGTAAATCTGTGGTTAGTTGAAATGCATTGCGATAGTTAAAACTAAGCTAAAAACTAACAAATGAGAGAGGAAAGAAGTTAAAACTAGAAAAGAGAACTTGATGTTTCTCTGGCTAGAAAAAATGTAGTTCTTGGGGTTTGTCTTGGGTTGAATTTGTGCTACTTGTGTCATTGATTGATAAGTGAACTTATTGGTTATGCAGTGCATTATTGAGAAGGAGAACAACTTCAAGCAACCGGGAGAGAGATACCGATCCTGGGCACCAGACAGGTACTTTTTGACCATTGTTTCCTTGGTAGATGTGTAGTTTACTGGACACTCAAAATGTGTTTCAACTTTGAAACCAGGCAAGAGCGGTTTTTTTGCCGCTGGGTTGAGGCATTATCTGAACCCCGTGTTACCCATGAGCTCCGCTCCATCTGGATCTCTTACTGGGCTCAGGTGAGCTATAATATTCGCCAGTTTTGCTTTCTCCGATTGTACCGAAATTTGTTCAGTGTTTACCTGGAAATTGAGAATGTCTGCCTAAAACATGCCCAACGACGATATGCTGATGGCCTATGATGCATATCTGCTACAGGCTGACAAGTCGCTTGGTCAGAAGCTAGCTTCTCGTCTCAATGCCCGACCAACTATGTGAACGTAGAGAGCTTGTAGCTACTTTGGAAGAAGCATAAAAGCCGAGTGCGTTGACATGTTTGTCTGCCGTGCTGTATCGTAATACTAGGGAGGAGTTGTCATGCAACTCTTTGACCTTACGTTTTTAATCCAATAAGGCTGCCGTTTTACGTGCTAGCAAATTGCCTATGAACTGCAATTTCGTTATTGGCTAATATGAACTTGAGTTGGAATAGCAACGTCTCTCTACCTCTCCCTCTCCCTCTTCATTGAAACGATTACTTTATTAATCTGTCAACTAGCTGGGGAATTCTCGAATCTTCTGACGGTATAACTACACGATTCATAGGCTTCTATATGGAGGAATCAAAATATTCTAAGCATGCTTGGGAGATTCTACTGTATATAATATAAATGGGAAAAAATAAACAAAAATCTCACACTATATCCATAGGTGACATATTTACACCATTTTTTTTAAACAAAAAACCCAAGAATTTTATCTGTGGGGCACATTTACTCTCCGTTAAGATTCCGTGAAAGAACACCGTTAAAGGACGACGCAATGAAAATGGCGTCGACGGCGTCTGGGAAGTAAAATGGCATCGTTTTACACTTGACGTGGCTGAAGAAATATCAATGACATTGCGTGTCTCTATGTGATGCTCGAGAATGTCACGCGTGACATGTGTCCTTTCTAATTATATCATCTTTCATTTAATAGAATGCTAAAACGCAATAAAACATTCATAACATGCCATTCCTGAAAATTGCACGAGTTTAAATCTTTATTTATATTAAACACCAGTTTTACAATTTTGGCACATCATCCAAGTAAAATACAAAATTCAAAAGATCTCAGCAACCCACCGAGCAACAAGAAACTTATAGGGAAAATAGGAGCAGCCGTCGAAACACAGGCCTTCCACAGGGCTTTTTTCGAAAATGGGTAAAAAAATATTACGAAATTGGGGCTATTATTATTATTATTATTATTATTATTATTATTATTATTATTATTATTTACGAAAATAGGGCCTGTGCGGCAGTCAGCCGCCCAAGCGCCTACTCCTTCACGGGCGCACAGGGCTGGCTTTGCCATAAAGCAAAGCCGGCAACGGAGAAGAGATCCTCCCTCGCCCTCGTTCTCCCTCACTTGGTACTTTCTCTTCGTCATTCTCCCTCGCTCATTGAAGGAGATCCTCCCTCGCGTCGGACGCCTTTATCGGTATTATTTTTTTTTTTATGTAATTTTATGTTATGTATAGGTTGTTGGTAATATGTTTTTATTTTTTTGTTAATATTTTCGTAATGTTCAAATTAATTTTTGAATTTTTCATTTAGCAGAATTTGAGATAAAAGAAAAGCCGGCCTCCTCGCTCGGTGCTTTCTCTTGGTAGTTTGAATTCCTCATTCGATCTGTGCTCTCCCTCGGCAGTTTGAGGTAAGATTTGGTGTAGTTATTTTTTTTCGGTTTCTTAGGTATAGATTTATTTATTTGAAATTGTAATGAGATTTAATGAGTATATTTAGTTGAATTGTGAGTTTTTTTTTATGTAATTCTATGTTACTTATAGGTTGTTAGTAATATATTTTAAGTTTTTGTTAATATTTTCGTAATAGTTATAATGTTTTTGTGTTTTATGTTCTTTATGGGTTGCTATGGACTTTTTTGAAAAATAGGGTAATTTTTTTTTTACAAATTTAGGTATTCTTTAAAAATATTTAAGGATTTAGGAATGAGAAAGGGCTATTTAAAAAATGAAAAAAAGGAAAAAAAAAAGAAAAACTAAAAAAAGGGCTGTGAAACAGCTGTACATGCGCTAAATCCGTAAATATTTTGAAAGAACACCTAAATTTGTAAATATTTCTTTACCCTATTTGCATTTGTTGTATTATTATTATTTATTTTGTTATGGAATTTATTTTATTTGTTATATTGATAGTTATAATGTTAATTAGTTAATGTGTAGGAGAAAATATTTATTAAATTTAGATGTAAAATAATTTGTAATTTCTTTATTTAGCAGAATGTCGTTTAGATTTTTTGCGACTGTATACTAGGGAGGTATAATAGTACGAAAGGAATATAGACATGATTACGAAGGTGAACAATCTACTATGTTTGAATTTGGAAACATATCCACATTTGATGAGTTGCATGCTACGATTGTGCGCGAGTTGAATATAACAAAAAATCAGTGTATTCATAGTCTGATGTATGGACAAGCAGTTCTAACACCCGGTTGTATTATATATGACATTGTGGAGGTGCATAATGATGCTGCAATTAAAATAATCCAGCAGTTTGCACTTCAGTGTGGTTCTATGGGTTTTTTTAACAGTTTTATGCAACTGTAGATGAACACCAAGTGATAAATGATTCAGCTGGGGAAGATTTCAATTTTGGTGAAGATGACATTGGTGTGGATAATCAGTACGTGGAGTATGATAATGATGATGATGATGATGATGATGATGATTTTCGAGTCGATAGTGATGACAGTAATGAAAAAGATGACAGATGTGACAATATGAAAGCTTACTACAACATACATTGCAGTAATCTCATTTTGCCGTTGGTGCATCCACCGTCCTATTCATATATTGACTTTGATATGATGCAAGTAGATACAAGAGCCAAGTCAGGCCGTATGTTATTTGATCCACTAAAAGAATTTGATGTTGGTATATTATTTCCATCACGGGATGCGGCGCACTTGACTGCGAAAGAGTATTCTCTGAGAAGAAATCATCACTTTCGCAATGATGAGACAAAGATGGAAAAATATGTGATAAAGTGTGGTAATCCAAGTGGACCGTGTAGTTAGAGGCTCCGTGCAACTAATAAAGCACGTACCGTGTTTTGGAAAATAACAAAGTACAGTGGGCTACATACATGTAGTAATCCTTAAGTGTCAAGGGATCATCGACAACTTGATCAAAAGTGCCTTTGCAGCCAGATAGAAGCAATGGTTGCCGCCCAACCAGATATCAAAATCAAGCCACTAATGGTCGAGATTAAAGACAAGCTGGGCTTCGAACCTACTTATGGTAAAACCTAGGCAGCTAAACAAATAATGATTGCCAAAACTTTTGGAGGATGGGATGGGTCATATGGTAGGTTGAGAAAGTATATGAATGTAATGGACTTAATGAATCCAGATTCTCATTTTGTGATCGATGATTATATGAACCTAGATCAGAGTTACAAGGTTTTCAACCGGACGTTCTGGACTTTCAAGCAGACGATTGAAGGCTTCAAAAGTTGTCATCCTGTGATATTTGTTGATGGAACTTTTTTGTACGGGAAATACAGAGAAACGCTCCTTTGTGCGGCCTCACTTGATGATGACAATTATATATTTCCATTGGCATTTGCTATGGTCAATGGAGAGAATATTGAAAATTGGATTTGGTTTGTGGTTCTGTTGTAGAGATATGTCACTAGTAGAGAAAATATTTGTGTAATATCAGATAGACATATCGGGATTTAGAAAGTAATGGAGAAGAAGGGTGGCGTCCTCCACATGACCACCATACATATTGCATTCGGCATGTTGTCAATAACTACAATAAACACTAAAGACTTGTTCATATGGCAGGTAAATTTTCAAATTTGTAAATTTGAGGAAAATATGTGTTCATAAATTTGATTGACAAATACTTATTACTATTGTAATGTACAGCTTACGAGAATCAACAGCGAAAGTTCTTACACATCATGAGCCGAATTAGGGAGTGAGATCCACAAACAGCTGAATGGTGTGACAGATTCTAAAGGAGAAATGGACGAGGGCTTATGATGTTAAATGAATGAGATATAGATCGATGACAATGAATTTAGTTGAATCGGTTAATGGAATGCTGAAGGATTTTCATGCTCTGCCAATAACAGTTGTCAGTGATAAGATATTGTATCAGTTGATCAACTATTTTGACACCAGAAGAACGACATCTGGGAGGCAGAAAGACCACTGATGGGTAAATACTCAATTTACGAGTAATATGTTCGAGCGAAACAGTCAAACCGCAAATGAGCATGATGTGACACGGTTCGACTCTGATAGAGGGGTTTTTGAAGTTAAAATTGGATATAATAGATCTAGAGGATCAGGAGGTCAGAAACACATAGTACGCTAGACCTACGAATGTGCACATGTGAAAAATTTCATGAGATGAAAATCCTATCTTCCAACTGATGCAAATAAAGTTGGCGATCTCCGTAATATTGTGTAATTTTAAGATTTTAGGCAATTTTATAATTTTAATGGTACTTTTGTAATTTTGTGTTATCTATTGTCATTAGAGTTAGCACCTTATAAAAGGTTGTTCTTAAGGTTTTGAACGTTAGATTATTGACATTATAGCGATTGACATCGTTTTGAGAGAACATAGATTGTTCCTCGTTTATCAATTTCGATTATTCTGTTTAGCCTTACTTTCTATTGCTTCGGCATCATTTGGTATCAGAGCACATGTTGCTTGAATCAATGGCTGAACAGAATCGAGGTGGTTGAAGACAGCGTGCTCGTGGAGGCCAGGGGCGTGGAGCCGTTCCTAATGTAGATGAACAACCGCGTTTGAGAGACCTGCGAGACATAGAAGTTGAAGAGCTGAGAAGACGAAATCAGGATTTGGAGCGACGACTTGCGCAGGCAGGGTTGGATGCTCAATCCGAAGAAGGAGCGAAATCTGAGGATCCATCCGATGTGGAAGAAGAGGACGACAAACCTGCTGTTGTTTTGAACCAGGGACGAAATCGAGGAGTACGACCTGGAAGTCAGTCCACTTTTCCTAATATCGGATGACGATCGAGATCCCGAGCTTCAAGATCCAATCTTTGACAAAGATTTGATTCTTTTATCAAGATCCGATTTTTGATAAATATCCGATTTTTATTATTATAAAAATCTAATTTTTGATAAAGACCTGGTCTATGAAATCCAGTCTACGATGAATCTGATGAAGAACAAGAGGATACGGATCCAGGCGCGATGGTAGAAGCCTTCGTGTCGGCAAAGGGTGTTGACACCTAAATTTTCATTTTAGAAAATCATTCGTTTAAAATATAAAATGAGAGTTAGTCATAATTCTCGCAAAAATAATTCCTCCTGCATGGCACATTTATTTTCTCTCAGTCATGTCGTTTGCATTTAGGGTGAGAGTGAGTCAATTGAGCTTAATTTGACAGATAGCTGAATCAGAATTAATTTTCGATCAGCACAAGGGGGGTGTATCGAATTTTATTGGACCAATTGGACTTCATTTGAGCTTAATTATTTAATTAAGGCTTGTAATTTAATGACCATTATTTAGAAAAGCCTTAATTTGAGCCATAAAATTTAAGACAAGCCCACGATTCAATTAGGAAATTTGGTCAAGCCTTGGAAGGACATAATAGCCGAACTTCAGGGGGGAGATAGGGTGTCATTAAACCTTAATTTGGCCCACGTGAACTGAAGTTGATTAAAGGCTTAGAGCTTCAAGCTAATAGAGCCTATTATCCCCTAATAAGGTTAGGCGTGAAGCCCTTTAGTCCAACTGAACCATAGCTGTTTTGCTATAAATAATGCACGATGCTCACAAATCAGGGGAGGGAGGCCACTTTTATTGAATATGCGGCAGAAGTTCGGAGGCCAATTCATTGAGGATAGGCAGTATTGAGAGAATCTCTCTTTTTTGGGATCTCGTGGAGGACTCACACGAAGAAAGTGGACGCCACACGAGAGAGGAAGCCTTCTTTGTCTTCTTCTATCTCTGGATATGGGCAGATGTAAAAGGGGGAAGGTTATTGGTGAGAAAGAAATCCCTTCACATGCACAACGAAAGAAAAAGGGGGCATTCGGCAAAAGGACAAGAAAGGGACCGATGTTCTTCATTAATACTAGATAATTTCATCCCTTTATTGGTTCTTTCCTTTTTTTTTTCCAGGTTGTCTCTAGCTGCTTTCCGTTACTGTGACGAGGACGATTGGCTCATTGCTTGGGTGCATTCTATTAGCCGTTCGCCGCCTGTTTTGCCGCTGTTCAGTGCTATGTTTTTATGATTGGTGCTTAAAACTCGCCGCTCTTTTAGGGCAAAATTTCTGACGCTTTTCAAAGATTAAACACTGCTGTTTTGGACTCGTTGCTGTCCAGAGGAAAAAACAGCACTGTTTTGGTGTTTTTACTTTTGTTGCTTGGTGCAGATTTTTACCTCTCTGATCAGACACGACTCCCTTGCTGTTTTGAGCGCAATGTCATCACTGTTCCTAAGGTTGATCATCCTCATTTTGTTGCTATTTGAATATCTAACCTAGCTACTCTTTGTGTTAGATTACTCTGAGTGGTTTGGCAACGAATCGAGCCAAAAAATGTGCACTTTGATCGAATTTCCAGCTTGCACGCGTGCTGAAATCTAGCTTGAAAAAGGTACAATTTCTCAAATATTTGATTGCGAATAAATGCTTATTTGATTGGAAATTAGCATGTGTGTTCTTACATCTTAAGAAACACACACGATTTGCCATTAGAGGTGGAGAAAGTTTAAGCCTTTTTACCAATTTGTGCAAGAACCAAAAGATCGGATTTTTTGGCATAAAATTCTGACTTTCCTGGGTAAGATTAATTTGATCATGAAATTGGGTGAATTTGAATGAACTTTCTTAGAATTGATGAGATAAAAATGGAAATACCTTTTCTCAAAAAATTGTTCGACGAATTTTCTAAGATAAGTTAAGCAAATTGGAGTTTCTTGACATGCATGTACATCATGGCCGAACCTGTTATGTATGTGCAATGGGGAATAATTCTTGCCTTAAGCTATCATGCTTCTTTGGATTATCTTGTCTCGTAGCAATTTGATGCTATCTCATATGCCATGGATGTGCTCTCTGATTTTGAGGACTATCTCTAACGAATATTTTCGGGAGAAAGCATATCTATAAGTTAATTGGACTTGTCTTGTGATTTTCTGATGGCATTGGATTATTCGCGATAATGTTTGAGGTCATTACATTGGTTATAGATCAGTTTTTTTAACCCCAATCGTTATCTATAACATGTGGATTTGTTGAACTTTTTTCTGATGGCTTGATTGCTTTATCTTTAATTTGTGAATGTTCATGTCGTGGATAAGATTTAAGTTCATCTGAATCTAAAAATTCATTTCAAATCTCAAGAGATAATTTTCTAAGGTTGAAAAATATGCAAATCCTTTGTGGATAGGGGCTTATCCCCTTTAAAATTTGGGTTAATACCATGAAAAACCCCAAATTGGTACGTCTGTAACAAATCTACCCTAATTTAATTTTTTGATCATGAAAAACCCCAAACTGTACACTTGTGACAAATCTATCCTCCGTCCACTTCCGTCAAATTCCACCGTTAATTTTGCTGACGTGGATGACACGTTTGCTTTTTGGCACGCTGACATGGATTAGGTCTACGTGGAAATCTCATAGAACAGATAGCACGAAAAATCCTAAAATGGTACATTAGTGAGAAATATACCCCAAACTGGTACATCGGTGACAAATATACCCCAAACTGGTACACGTGGGACAAAATTACCCTTGCACTTTTCTATTCTTTGCGATTTTTTTTTAAAATTTCTTTTACATATACATCATGGATGTTATTTTGGGCATAAAGTGCACCACAGTGTGATTATCATCGATAAAATTTATCTTCGTTTAAGGTTTAAAGCCACGTTTTTTTTTCCTTTTCACATTTAAAGCCACGAAGCTTTCATGGAAAAATGCCACACATGAACTTACTCTCAAAATGAAAACAATCTTACATTTCAAACAACTAAATAAAAGGCATCAGCCTCCACTGGAGGTCCAAAAGCATGTTCTATATACTTGAATAAGCTTTATAAAATAGCCTTACACACTCAAGGTCCAAAAGCATGTTCTATGTACTTGAACAAGCTTTACAAAATACATCTGACTTGAACAAGCTTTACAAAAAAAGTTTTTACACCAGACATTGAACCAGCGAACAACCCAAAAAAAAGCCTAGTCCACATGTTCTATATCATAGCCATCCAAAAAAAAAAAAATCCAATATATACTAAACTTGAACAAGCTTTACACCATACATCAAACTCTCCCACTAGATTCAGTGCATTGCTTTACTTTGAGATTGTTGAGTTTGAGAGGGTCCAAAAACTTGGCTTGAAATATCCACGGTATGATTTGCACCACCTCGACGAATTTCATGTACTATGTTACTGCCAGGAATATGAAATTAAAGGAAAAAATATTATGTTATTATGCTAGTCACTGTAGATTAAAATTTCCTTAAGAAAAACATATGTTCACCCTTAAATATGAATTTCATGTGGCTTTAGATATATACAATACATATCCTTGTAGGACCTATAAGAAGACAAACCATATCAACATTCACTTTCACATTATGAAAAACCAGCATATAGATCATTAGCAAGTAACAAAACCCACAAAAAACTCACTTCGTAAAGAACTTAAATAACATTCCACGCAAGTTATTGTATACTCACTAAAATTTATTCTAAAAGTAAAGAAGGAAGCAACTACTCACCCTCCTCTTCTCAGATCTAATAATATTTGATTGTGCACGTGCGGATGTAGCTGTGTTGTTAGATGCCCCTCCTTCAATGGTTGGTTGCTTTGGATCTTTCCTTGGCCTACCACTTTTGCCCTGCATTATAGACATATATAAGGAAGTGTATTTTAAGGGAAAATGTATAACAACTGTTTTTTTTTTAATTCCCTTACAGCTTGTTTGATCTCCATAGGTATCGGAGGTTGGGGACATTTGGTCTTGTTGTGTCCAATACCATGACAATTGGAGCATTTCATGGTAATACCAGCTTTTGATTTTTTTTTTTTATCAGGATTGGTGTTAGTGACCTTTGGCTTCCTTATTCTTTTACTTTTTTCATCCTTTCTCTTCTCACCGTCGGATCTCTTCCTGTCTTTCTTGGGCCTCCCCGGAAGCTTTCTAAATGGTGGAGGCAATAAAGGATCTTCACTAGTCTCTGGCCACATTTTTCTTCCATTCAAGGTAGGTAATGCAAATTGGTAACTACACTCATACCCAGCTTTCTTGAAACAATCAGCTACAAAATCATTTAAGTTACCCTTCATGAAGTTGATGCACGAGATGGCATGGTTTCATGGTATTCCCGATATATCCCACCGTCTGCAAGTACATGTCTTCTCATTGAGATCAACCACGTGTCATCATTTACTTCAACTTCGAATCTGGAAGCAGTAGATGGTCTTGGAATGCAAGACCTAATGTTCATCTTTTCCTCCTCAATCTTCAATTTGATTCTTGGGCAAATCTCATCTCTTGACTGGACCATTAATTGGCTTTTCTCGTACATTTTCACCATAAGCAATTTCCTTATGCCCTCTAACATATCAAAAATGGACATTCTCTTTCTTTGCATATGTAAGCATTGAATGTCTCACTCAAGTTGTTCTCGATAGCAGTGCAATTCTGTCCACACTTGATGAATGCCCTGCAAAAGTGTTCTGGACCCTGTCTCATGAAGTCTTCATATGCATGAATAGACTCTTCCTTCATTTCTTTTATTGCTATGTTGAAATCGACATCATATGTCGAATATACAGCTCTCCAAAAGCAATTTCTAAATGCTTCTCCCTTGTATAGTTTTTTCCAGTTAGCATATATGTGCCGAGCACAATTCCTATGCTTTGCTCTCGGAGAGAGTTCAGAAACCGCATTAAGAAGATCCTGCAAAAATATTATTTTGCATGCAAATAAGTTAGACCATTAACAACAAAATACTTACATTAGTAAAGCTTGTGCATAATATACTACCTTCTGTTGATCACTCATGAAGGTCCAGCCAAGACCTTGTCCCACATTCAAGTCTTTCACTAATAGCTCGAGGAACCAAGTCCAAGATTCTTCAGTCTCGGCTTCAACAACAGCCCATGCAATTGGAAACATTTGGTTGTTTCCGTCTCTTCCAGTAGCACAAAGCAACATCCCTCTAATTACAGTCTTCGTAAAGCATCCATCCAGTCCAATTACTCACCTACAGCCTGCAAGAAAACCATCTTTCAATTCTTTGAAGCCAACGTAGAATCTTTTGAACGTATTATTTCGTCCAACTTCTAATTCAAAAGTGCTATTTGGACCACATCGAATTAACTCAGCCTTGTAAGAGTATAGCAACTTGTATTGCTCAACGAATAGACCTCTGATGATTTCAATAGCTCTAGCAATCGCTCTATAGCAAATCCTCTTATTCAGTGTCAATGCCTACATCTCCATTGCATCCGCCTGCATTTGTGATGTTGTATATTTCAAGTTTGCTCTAATCTTGGGCAAGAATTGCTCCGCAAGCCATACATACGTTGCATTTTTATTTCTCATGCTCCGAGGGTAAGTAAGTTCATTTCCAACCGTCTTTATGATGAAAGTCTTCTCACTTTGCATCCAACTAGCAAACACTCTCCATTCGCAACCACTCATACACCTACCGTCCATTTTTTTCTCTTCACTCTTCTTCCATCCAATAGTGAATCCATTCATGATTACGTAAAGTTGTACAGCTTTCTTGAATTGGGCGCGTGAGGCAAATCTCATTCCTACTTGAAATTTTATTTCCCTATGATCCTGTTTGGGGTCATATCTAATGAATTTCATTCTTCTTTGGTTACACACTTCTTCATCTCCATCAGAGTTAGGAGGGCTTAGATTTTCATCTCCTTCTTGTAGATTAAGATCTCCATCATTTTCACTCTCATTCTCATTTTCAAGAATGTTAACTTCAACTACATCAGTAATATCAGTAGCAGCAGCTGCGGCATCAACCTCTCTCCTTATTTGCCTTGCAAGAAAGAAATCCTTGTTACCATCACCGAGAATGTAGTCATCATCACTTAAAGATAATGTACAAGGATCTTGCTCTAGTTCAGTATCCCTATCACTATCATCACTCTCACTATTATCACCACTAGAAAAAGAATCTCCACCATCAGCAAGAGCAGCTCCTTCAATATATACTTGAATAGCACCAAAACTCGATCCTAAACCCACTAATTCTAGCACTTGATCATCACCAAAAATCTGCACAAGGCCATCTCTCAAGGAATCCCCAGGAATTCGATACCACAACTTTTCAACTATGTATCCTAGACCAGTAACAGCCTTAACAATTGCATTATAGTTTATGGACGTTGGCTTATAACGATGAAGATATTCTACACGAAAGCCTGTGTAATTCGTGATGGCTCCAAACTCCATAATTCCACCCAGGTTAAGTGCAATTGAAAATTCATCATACATCTGCAAGAGAACAACAAAAAATTAATTATTTTGTGAAAATCTCTCACACATAACTAGCAAAGATGGGATGATCAAGTCTGACAAAAGAGAGGAGAATGCTTGAGTTTAGGAAATAAGCTACTCAGTATTTTTTGAGTTCTATATACAAGCAAAAAAGTGAACTCTTATATAAGTAATGTAGAATCACACTTGAAATAAACCTGAAATCAATGACAAATAGAAGTGAATCTGGTTCGGGCATTTCATCGAGCATGTGGTGCACGAGTCAATCATACCATTCTCATGCAAGTTTCGTGCTATAATTTCGATACACAATGAGACAAGAACTAACATGAACGCCAACGTAGCAAGAGCAATACCTAAGCACACAGAGATTTCAAGACAAGCAGTAAATCATAGAGGGAAAAGTTTGGCATGAATCAATAACAAGCAAAGCAACTACATATCCGTTTAGAAGGATTCTCGGAAGCATAGAATCTCGAATGCGACGTCGAATGGAGGAATCTCGTTTTCCTACCTTGACAAAATGAAACCTATGGCATACAACCAACGTCGCGACCTGGTAGAGGTGGCAATAGGAAGCGATGGACCGAGCCTATGACGAAAGGAAGCGATGGACCGATGGACCAAGCCTATGGCGATGGGAAGCGATGACCGAGCCTGAAGGCGACGTGGGGGGACTCAGTTTTTGAAAGACTTTTTGTCCAAGAGAACGTCGAAGAAGATGAAAAGAAAAGAGGGGCTAGGGTTTTTGTGTGCAGAGAAAATGACTTAAAAGTAGAAAGTTACGATTTCGTATAAAAGAATCTTAATTTATTTATTAAAATCAAGTTATTTCCACATGGACCTAATCCATGTCAGCGTGCCAAAAAGCAAACGTGTCATCTACGTCAGCAAAATTAACGGTGGAATTTGACGGAAGTGGACGGAGGGTAGATTTGTCACAAGTGTACCAGTTTGAGATTTTTCGTGGTATTAACCCTTAAAATTTCGGAACTATCCCTAGTTGGCCGACAATTCATTTTAATTCAAGTACTTTTATAATCTATCTTGAGTATATTGCATGCTCCCTGTGCCTTGTCCCTCAGAATTTTGTGCAGTATGATGACTATCTAACTTCGCCCCTGAAGTACGATGTCATCCGCACAATGATGTTGTCTAACCTATCCTACAACTTTGGGACCGGACCGACAAATTTTATAATACAAAAATTCACTATCACACCCTACCCTATGGTACGACATGAATAAATTACCTTCTGATCCCACATCGGGGGTACGAAGCGAATTCATCGGAAAAATTCAGAATATTAGGTGTATTATGCTCAAGGTTTATTATATCTTTATTTGATTCATTTTCATAAAAAATCATAAAATAATCATGTCTTGACTTTAAATGTATTTTTTCGGAAATTACATCTCAAGGTGACTTTTAATACATATTGGATTTTAACTAATCAATTTGTGTTAATAGTCGAGCCAATTCATCATAAAAATAAAAAAATTCATGGAAAGTGATGACATCTCATTTGCATACCATATAGTTTAATTGTCATGCATTCTCACATGTCATGCATGCATTTTTATAGTCCATTTCATGATTCATGTGTATTTCATATAGTATCCATGTCATTGTCATTCATACATTTTTTTTTATGTCATTAGTATAGATCATATTAATTTTCGCAGTGCTCTTGCTTGTCATTTATGCCATGTCATCTTGCAAGTCATCTAGGCTAGACTCATATTTTCGCATACCTAGGGTAGATGATATTATTGCCCGTCATTCATACATTATTTCATGCCATGTCATATATTTCAATTAAAACATGTCACATGTCATTTAGGTTAGAATTCACATTTTTCTTGCATTAAAATTTGATTTTTCTAAAGTCATTATGCATGGTTTTTTTTCTCGTCATATAGTTTCATGTATTTGCATTCATATTTTTCCATGTCATATAGTTACATTTGCATTGCATTCATTTAAATAAGAAAATCCCAAAAATATTTGTACCTTAGTTCATTTACTGAAATCAATGGAATTTATTGCCAGTCAAGAAATTTTTTTCACAATAATGGTACCGAAAGGGTGTTAATTGAAAAATTAACATAATCAAGTCCCCGAATCCAAATCTCCGGTTAGCAGAAAATAAAGTAGTCTCCCTTATTTTATTTAGGTACCTAATCTACCTACCAAAAAAGATTAGTGACGGCTCCTAAATAAATAAATAAAATCATTCGATTGAAACCTAAGTTGCGAATTGATAAGTCTTGGGAGAACTCGGACTAGGTTAGTTAATCTATTTAATTAATCTGATAATCCATTAACTCGAAATTCAAATTCGAATTTTAGGTCGCGACAAAGGGTGGCAAGGATGCTCCTAGCGACGTCCCCCAAGCAGAGGCGCAGAAGTCGGCGTGGGAGGTGGACACGTTCAAGGAGATGACTCTTCTGGTTCCTGAAGATGTGAGGAAATCCGATGTTTTGAGGAGCACTGAGGATCAAGGTAATTTTGTTCATGAAAGTGATGATTTTGATGGCGATGGCTTTATCGCTAGTGATGCATATTTTTACATCCTCAAATATAATCGAGATGTAGTTGCTTCTTTATTTGGAGATGGAAAACCAGAAGATGATTTTGAGAGAACCGGAATGGTTTCTGAACTATCTCATGATAGTAGTTCCACACATGACGAAGCAATTGATGGAGCAGAGAAAACATCAACGATTGAAAAGCTCGACTTGGTTGAACATCTAGAGGTTGAGATCCTTGAGGATTATTTAACTATTGAGTTTGGTCCCAAGACATATGAGAGAGTAGATGGTTCTGTTTCTGTCACAGATCGCCAGGCAGCAATTAGTCGCTTTAACCAATATAAAAATCGGTTTGTGTTCTTATTATCCACACGCTCTTGGGTGTTGGGTATCAATTTGGCCACCGCTGGCACAGTAATTATCTATGATTCTGATTTTAATCCTTATGCTGACATCCAAGCCATGAACCGTGCAAATCGGATTGGACAGTCAAATCGGCTTTTGGTATACATGCTTGTTGTTCGAGCTAGCGTAGAAGAACGTATATTGTAGCTTGCCAAGAAGAAATTGATGCTCGACCATCTTTTTGTAACAAGTCCCGATCTCAGAAGCAAGTGGAAGATATACTGCGGTGGGGTACGGAAGAAATTTTTGGTGATTCTCCCAATGGTAATAGGATGTCTTCAGACCATGGTAACAGCAAAACTGAGCCAATGTTAGATGCGAGGCATAGGCATGGAGAGAGAGAATTTATTGGGGGCTCAAACTGATGTTTTACTTGATTCGTTGGAGAGGCCGCCTAGGACGTATTTCAGAATTTAGTTGCTTCTCGGTTGTGACAAATTTCGCCATGTCTAATCTTGGAGATGAGAAGGGACAACAAGATTCGAGGGCGAATCTTTTCCTAACAGGTGAGAATGATGCAAATAAAGTTGGCGATCTCCGTAATGTTGTGTAATTTTAAGATTTTAGGCAATTTTACAATTTTAATGATATTTTTGTAATTTTGCGTTATCTATTGTTATTAGGACCTTAGAAAAGGTTGTTCTTAAGGTTTTGAACGGTAGATTATTGATTATTGACATTATAGCGATTGACATCGTTTTGAGAGAGCATAGATTGTTCATCGTTTATCAATTTTGATTCTTCTGTTTACCCTTGCTTTCTATCGCTTCGGTATTAGTTGTTGAAACCGTCCGCTTTTACCCTAAACCCTGTGGAAAATATTCCATAGTTCGAAGCTTCCAGATTTTATACAGACATGAAGGAATGGCTCAAACTCGACCACGAGACGACTAGCTGCAACAACCTCGTTAATCCCCAAAACCTCTGCTTCGCCGAACTTCTGGCCATGGTTCATGCGGTTGCTTGGAAGTTGCTATCCAGGGCATGGTTCCTCGAATGCTTCGCTTAACATGGCTATTGATCTGGTCTTTGCCGGCACCAAACATAGTGTGCATTATCGACCATCGTCCTTCTTACGTTTTGTCTTAGCCTCTTAGGTAACTTACTAGCCGGAAAGTGCAGTCTGGCCATCACCCATCAATGGACGTGGCGGTGTTTTCCTGTCGAATCCTGTCGTGCAAACAAATCCTGCAAATAGCAGAGTAGATGATTCCTCTTTTAGCATTTTCTTCCAATGCACATGATTGCATGGAAGATGCTAATTGAACAAATTGTCTAAATGTTGACTTTTTCTTCTTGTATGTCCTTTATCAGCAGCGCAAGAAACATCAAATAGCTACTAAACCCATGTAGACCTATATTTTCTGGAAGAGAGACATTCGGAAACAAAGCGAATTAGAAAGATTTTGACAGACTGAAGCAAATCTGAAATGGGCCAGTCGATCTTGTATATGACTCCATTTTCATAGGCAATACATGAGTTAAAAAGTATGGGAACTCAAGTAGTCACATGTGCCACCTTTTATATAGACAATGATGACAATTTTTTCTTAAGAGTTGCCATGAGTTGTTTATGGGATGTCTTGAGCATCTAAAATATTAGAGCTGGGAATAAGCTCCAAAGAAGATTACTAAGTGAAGGTATCCTATAATGCAGGTGCAAGTGGTAATGACCGCAAAAATGGAGATGTAGGGTAAGTGGGGATTTTGAGGTTTCGTGGATGGCATTCCGTAGACCTGTCAAATGGGTGGGTTGGGTCGGGTCATAAATGGTCCGACCCAAATTAACCCATCAACCTATTTGTGACCCATTTATGTAAAATACAAATTTATTGACCCATATCCAACCCGACCCATACTCGACCTGACGTATATTACTAAAACACTTATGTATTTAATCCAATCTAAGAAGACTTATTTATAGGTCATAAAGTTTATATTACAAAATTAATATGGATAATTAATTTTTTTACCATAACTTTAAAAAAAATTGAATATTTTATATTTATTTCATCAAAACCAGGCCCACCGCCACCGCTTCCTTTTGAAAACTTGCTCAACAAAAGCAGCCCTTTGAGAATTGCCCTCCCATTGACTTGATTCTGGACCCGTACCCCCGCTGGATCCCTGCGCCTCCGCCGCACAGCACAAAACCCCCCGGCAATCTCCCACCGCCCCACCCTGCTTGCTCGCGAACACCCAGCCGTGCGACACCTGGAAGGGCGGCGCGGCGTATGGAATGCAAACCCAGGAGGGGGAGGTGGGCACCACCGCCGTCACCACTACCGGCCCCATGGCGACCAGCAGGTGCGGCGAAGGCCCGAAGGGATTTGACATTAAAAATTTGCAGAACACATTACCAAGCTTTAGAGAGAGAGAGAGAGAGAGAGAGAGATGATTTAGTTGCAACATGAAGACATCCCGAGGAGGAGGAAGGGGAAGATGAGGAAGAATCGAGGAAGAAGAAGACGGCCGCGCAAGGAGTGACGCAATAGATGGGTTAAATGGGTTGTAAATGGGTCCATGATGGGCCCATTCACAACCCCTTGGCTAAGTAAATTCGTAAACAAATGTGGCTCACCAACTTGTTCATGAACTCCTGCGGTAGTTACTAGTTAATGAACTAAGAATCTGTTGGCTTCATTCTCTTAAAAATCTTGTGGCTTGAAAATTCTCCCTCTGTTTTTTTTTTTCCCAAATAAGTAAGGTTTATTAAGATGAGGTGTAGCTAGGCTTGAACCTATTTCTAGCTATTTTTCCTAGAGAAATTCCAATGAGTTAAAAACTATAAGGAGACGAGATGAAGCGGTTATTGAAAATGAAACGATCTCATGAAGCAATACTCATTAATTAAGAAGCATTTCATCTAGAAATGAATAACTTTTATAGCCTCACTCCCTGTTTCGAGCACATCAACATTTTTTAATGGACTCACTTTTTATACAGGATATTTTTTTCATCACAACTGACGCGTACTTCTCGAAAAATTTCATCAAAGGAAGTTTTGATGGCATGGGTCTACGGTCTACCCTTGCTGAAGGTAACTGAGTCCATTTATGTTTGACGTCAGCAATCTTAGATAAGCTCTACTACCATAATATCTCGCCGAAGGAGAGAAAGAGATCGTACGGAAGCAAAACAAGGCACGTTTCACAGGGAAGATGTATTAATTAAAGGGGGGAGAGAGAGAGAGAGAGGGGATATGCTGGAGTTTCAACAGACAGAGATAAGAGAAAGAAGTAGCCCCATTATCGTAGTCTGTGCTTATTGAATGGAGAGAAAATAAGAAGCTGGAGTTTCGGCAAAGTGACTTCACAGTAATGGCGGTGCGGGGACAAAGATTTGATCAAACGGAAAATGAGAGGGGGTGGGTTTCATCTCTTTCATTCAGATAGATATAAAGCGCCTCTCTCTCTCTCTCTCTCTCTCTCTCTCTCTCTCGCTCTCACACACACACATACACACACACAAACAGAACCAACAAGTGCAAAGAGTTTCCGCGTTTCCTTGTCCGAAGCGTGTAAGGCGAGGGAGAGAAGAAAATGGCACGAAAAAGGGCAGCCAGGTAAGCAAAAACTTACAAACGAGTATACCACAAAATCAGGATTCTAATAAAAAAGCATCTATGCGTGCATTCCTAGTCTTCCTCGAAACTCATTCCTAACCTCCCTCAAACCCCCAAACTCCAAGATCTCCCTCCTGATGCCCTATAGGCTACAGCGTATGGCGGTCTAGGCAATATCTCGCCAACAGTGCTGCTGCCTTCATTTGTCCGAAACTTTCAGCTTCCACCCCCTTTCCCTTAACAGTGGTAACCCTCAACTTCGACTTTGGGCGTGCCAAGTGGGGATTTCCCGTTGCGATTCTTCGTACGCCTAAGAACCTCGCTCTTCTCGTCCATAAGCCCGGATCTGAATATCCTATCGTAATGTGATACTAATAGGATATCCTAGAGCCGGACTTGTGTACAAAGTGAACGAGAATGAAAACCGAACTGTAGGAGCTTGACAGTCTGATACCATTTTGGGGAGTTAAAGATCAGAAAAAACGAAGTTTGTGGCTAACATGCTATGCCTTCTGAACGGCATTGTAATGCCTTAATAGGTGCCGCTCGGCAAATGGACCACCGAGCGGGGCTCATTTGCCGAGCGAGGCCGCCATTTTTTTTTCAAAAAAAAATTAAAAAAATGAATACCAAATTAGGTGCCACTTTGCAAATGGGCCGTCGATCGGCACCCAATTGGCTATATTGAGTCCCGCTCGGCGACCCATTTACCGAGTGGGGCCGCCATTTTTTTTGTATTTTTTTGGAAAAAGAAAAAAGAAATAAAAAATTTAGAGATGGAATACGCTGGGAATGAAACCCACGACCACCAAAGCACTTCATCCAAACGACAACCAATGGGGCAAACAACATAATTAACAAAATCATTTGCAGATTAATTAATCTATACACTCACTAAAAGACGTGATATTAATTTGGGTATGAAAAACTACCTAGACCCCTTTCTCACTACAAAAGACATGATATAATGAGTCCGGCATGAAAAGATCGATTGAATAAAGATGGAAAAAACGGTTCATTCGTGATCGAGATGTAGCATCGGAGGGAAAAAATGCAAAATTGACAAGTAAAATGACATTTTTTTTGGAGAAAAAGACCGGCCAAACCGCATACGGCTGTTTACCAATGAATTCGTCTCGAAAATTATGTGAAATAAAAAAAAAATCTTCCCAAATGGACATCCAAGCAATGAGATATGCTCTTTCAAAGTTTTTTCCTTCTTTTGCTGCGATTTTTCATATTTCCATGTGGTTTTTAACTATTTTGTTGCGATTTTTCATTTATCTATTACTATGGTTTTAATCTTTCACTGCGATTTTAAATAATTATATAAATATAAATTATTTTTTAATTAATGATTGATGATTATCTTATAAAAATAAGCTTCAAAAGATAAATAATTATAAATAAAATAATTATAATAACTATCAATAATTAAAAAAAGCAAAAAAAAATACAAAATCTAAAAAAAAATTAAAATGGGCTCATGAGCCTGCAGAGCGGGGCTCAATAGAACTGATTGGGTGCTGTTCGACGGCCCATTTGTCGAGTGGCACCTAATTTGATATTTATTTTTTTAATGCTTTTTTGGTAATTTTTTTAAAATTAATTTAGAAAATTGCCTTACGTTTTCTCCATGAACTGAGGCTTTGCTATTGGCGAGTGTGTGAGCAGATCTCGTCGTATGCCTGTTGGGTTGGGAGATGGATTTATCACGAGACATGCAGGCCATGACAAAGGGAGTGACTGCCGATGAAGATTAGGTTAAAAAAAATTGTAGATGAAAAGCGTGGTGAATAGATCTCAGCCATTGGTTTCACGAAAAAAAAAAGTTAATATCATTAAAAACTTCAAATTGATTCTTCTGTGATAAATTCATCTCAAATTATTTTTTTATCATGAAAAATCTCAAACTAGTATATCTATGATAATTTACTTCAAATCGGTACAACTGTGATAAATTTACGCTCCATTAGTTTTTGTTAAATTTTATCATCAAATTATTGAATTGGATTACACGTAGTAATTGTCGGGTGTATGGGTTATCTTATATTTGCTACAGGTGCATCAATTTGAAATTTTTTGTGATATTAACTCAATTTAACGAAAACTAACAAATGATAAATTATTATGTATACCATAATAAAAAAAATTTAATTTTGAATAAATTTATCACAGTTGTACCGATTTAGAGTTTTTGATGGTCAAAAAAATAGTTTGGGTAAATTTGTCGTGTACCAATTTGAGATTTTTGGTGGTATAAAAAAATAGATTACGATCCTTTTTCCCAAGCTGCTTTTGGATATTAAATTGAGGATACAACTATTGCTGGTTGGATTTTGTTGCTAATCCATTGTTAGGACATTTTCCGACCCCTTCAAGCCCCTACCCAGCTGCTTTTGGATATTGAACTTAGTGAATAGGAGTAAGGACATCTCAAATCTTTTGTGATTGCGTGTTTTTCATTTAAAAAAAACAAAACAGTCTTACAATCTTTTGTCCTTTTTCCTGCGATCTTGTCCCCTCTCTTTCTTCCTTCGTTTCTGTCTCCATCCCCATCTTTTTTTCCTGCAAATTTGTCTCTCCACTCTCCTCTCCTCTCTTAATTATGGTCGCTCTCCCTCGCCTCTCTTCTCTCTCCTCAACCCCATCACTTTCACCTCACTCATCGATCCATCACGAGGTGGTACGATTTGATGCCCACTCCCAATCTTTTTTCCTTGCTTCGCGTTCCGAGGGCTCCAGGACAGGGAACAGTACCGATCATTGAGGAAGCGAGCATGCAAGAAGGCAACTTTTGGCCACCAAGATCGCGATCTCTCTCAGCGATTCCGTCCTTCCCAGTGAAGATTTTGCTGCGGAAGAGGTGATTTGATTTGATGCTCTGAAAAAGTTGAATCTCGAAGACCCTAGTCTAGTTTAGGAGAGTGAAACAGGCAGAGGGTACAGAGAAATGCGGGGAGGAAAGCTGAAATTAGATCACTGCAGCACGGCACACGAACCAGACTCTTCTGGGGTTTTTAGTTTTTCTCATTATAGCCTATCTTTCTTGGGCTAAGTGTTGCGTACGTACTCAACTTTCTTTTGAAAAAGAAAAATGCAATTTGACAAGCAGATCAAAGCGGTTAAAAGAAAAAGAAAGGAGTTTTACACAAGAAAATCGAATCGAAATATATGAAATTGAGATGTGATTTTTAAGAATTCATTTTTTATTCTTCTTGAGTAGGAAGAAGCTAACGGCGAATAGAAAAGAGATCATTTTACCATCTAGATAATTCTATACGAGTTAACTTGCTAATCATTTCCACACCAGACGGCACAAAAGTAAAAGATTTCGGTAAATAGTAGTGTTTCATGTAATTTCGCGTGCTTGATTTTTTCTGTATACTATAGCAGTTCTGTGCCTCATGTTCTATTTCAATCGGGGGCATAAACTTGCTTGATGGGGGTTCATTTTCAATCGGGGGCATAAACTTTCCACACCAGACGGCACAACTATTGCACTCCGACCTCCGCCGCCGCCGTCGCCGCGAGAGATGTTCCCGTTGCCAAGCCCTCCAGTTTTGATGAGACTTGCTCGGCGTAATAGCTTTGGATTTTGACCAGATTCCTTTGTTCTTTCTTCTACAACGGAATTAGGGCCTTTGATCCAAGCGCACGTGACAACAAGCGCAAGCATTTGGGTCAAACTAGACATCTGCTAAACAATGATTTACTAAATACAACGAAATTGTGATTTTCGAGGAGTTACAAGGTCTACATGCGACGGTCATAATGGAATGTAATTGGCCTTGGTTCGTAACGGGCATGTGATTTTGCAAGGGGCGTTCGTTTCAATCCTATCACAAAATGTCATGTATGAAAATTTGACTAGAAGCTTCTCCTTCCATGAATAGAAAAGCCTGGAGAATCGATTCACGTTAATTATCTAATCTTTATGTTTGCTAATAGATATGGTTGCTTAATAGGATGGAGCCCATCCGACATAAACACTTGTGACACAATAACGATGTCACAAATTACGATTTTGAGTGATCTCATTAATGAGATATCAGACTTTACAAAAAGTGACGGCAAGAAGATATCAAGAGAAGTGAACGCTATGAGATTTCTAAATTAGGTACACCGTGTGAAGTTTAATGATAAGGCATATTCATTCCTATAACTAAAATTTGTTTATCTAGTTTGTCCCCACATCCATATATTTTGGAGGGTTTTGATGAAGATGACCCCATGTAACTTTTTTAGTCTTTAGGGAGAATTGTAATTTTCACACCATGCTTTTCTAAATTTGAATGACGCTCCATCAGGGTAGATTTTAGCCTGCGGAGACTACTCATCTTGAGCTTATCCATCTGCCAATTCTTCAAGTGAAGCCTTTCTTTTCTCTCTCTATAGTTCCACAACTCCAGGACGACGAAACGGCCGATTAGATTGTACTCCTCCATCTCCGGCAAGGCCGTGTCACGGCAGCTTTGTAAACTTCCTCCCCCATGTCATCCCTCAGGCCTTTCAGTGAGTTCAGAAAAAGACCGTCCAGATCCTCATGCACAAGACCTTCCAAATGGTTCTCCTCTTGCCTCTGAATTGAATAGAGAACAACACAATTGGTTTCGTGAGTTCACAAAAAGACTTAGAGATTCTC
Source organism: Rhodomyrtus psidioides (assembly GCA_021437785.1). Taxonomy (NCBI): domain Eukaryota; kingdom Viridiplantae; phylum Streptophyta; class Magnoliopsida; order Myrtales; family Myrtaceae; genus Rhodomyrtus; species Rhodomyrtus psidioides. The sequence continues at coordinate 1,071,292 of JAILYB010000185.1, read as the reverse complement.
TACAATGCAGGAGCAACATTTAAGGAGGAAAGTTAATCCACACCAAGAGCAATGCGCCAATTTCAGTCACTCTGACACTTTTAACCTTGTTTTGATGAGATATTTCGCATCTTCCGTTAACTAATAACCTTGTTTTGATGTATCTAAAAGATAGAAGCGTCAAGCATACCTTCACTATAGACTGGCTTGAGCTTTTGTTTCTCACTGATAAGGCTCTTCCGAGTCTCGTTCGATCTTTCTCCCATGTCTTGCAGTGGAATATTCTTAAGGTGCTCTACCTTCTTCTCCGAGTATAATTCATCATCCAATTCCAGGTCCTTGTGAGATTCATCCCTCTGAATATCCATTTGAAGCCAAATTTTCTTTGCAATCCAAGATAAGTACAGTATAAGCGCCATAATTTTTGTATGTCGTTTACTTGAGTGCCATAACTTTCAAAACGTTTACTTGAGTGCCATGTCGGAGCAAAATCGTTCAATTGAGCGCCATTTTTGCCGGAAATGCTGACGTGGACTTTTTGCTATTATTTTATTAATTTCTCAATGCCACGTGGATTTTCTTTACATTTTTTAATCTTTTATGAAACTTTTTTTTTATTTTTATTGATTTTGATGTTTTTATTTTTATTATTTAATATTTAAAAAAAATCAGGTTTCTCGGTGGTGGCCGGCGAGGTCACCGGCGACCCTCGCCGGCCACCATCAAGCCCTTCTTCCTCCCGTTCCCCCTCCAAATTGATTATAATTTGTATTTGATAATTTATTATTTTATAAATTTCATATTTTTATTTTTATTTAATAATTCATTATTTAAAAAATAAAATTTTAAAATCGTACCTGGAACCGGAATGGGTGGTTTCATTTTCTGTTTTGAACCGGAGTCGGTCCTTAAACCGGCCCGGAACCGCCGGTTCAAAATCGAAACCCGCCCCTTAAGGTTTCGGTTTCGGTTCATCCATGGCCACGAACCGCAACCGCCCCGTGGGCATGACTAGTTGACTATCTCTAGTAGTCCCACTGAAAAAGCGATTCTTTCGTGGGCGGCTTCGCAATTCAACATGGACATCGAGGAGACAAAGAAGAGTTGTGGAGTCATTCGAGTTGAAGCCTTTGACTTGCAGAAGAAGAGAAGTGGTTGTCACCTATGTAGCACGGATACGCTGTTGTTGACACCTGATTTTTGACCAAGTCTTTTTCAGCATTACTTTGAAAAATCACAAAAAATTCATAAAAAGTCAAAAAATTACAAAATCAACTTTGGTGGCCTTGGCCAAGCCCAAGGAACCATTCTTGACCAAAAACTAATTTTTCATATTTTTCACATTTTTTAGTATTTTTTAAAAATAGAAAAATACTCAAAAAATCAAGAAAAATAGCATTTGAGGTCACAAAAATATGCAAAAATAGCCAATATTTTTATTTTTAATCTCTTGCATTTTGACCTCACAAAAAATCCAAAATCAGATTCAATTATAGGTGTTCCTTTGTAACCCGTACTATTGAATCTAAGAAAAAAAATATCAATTGAGTCTTTTAATTTGCAATTTTAGCATTTCTAGGATCTTGATATTCAATATAATTGTCCCCTATTTCAATTTGACCTAATTGTTCGGACAAATTGCTCAATTGCAAACATAATTGCATTTTAGTCCTTGAATTTGAGCATAATTGAAATTACTTTCAATTCAAGGGCTATCATTACAAATTCAACATGCTTCCCAATGATTTTTACCATTCTGAATCAATTGGCATAGGTGATTTGGCCCAATTTGATCATCTAAATCCTCAATTGCATAAATCCTCAATTTGCAATTACATGAAAATTTGGGGTTTTCATAGAAATTGATATGAAATTTTGGGCAAAATCACAATTTTAGACAAAATCCATGCCCTAGATTCGATTCTGAGGTTCAATTGCAAAAATTTCCTGTTAATTTGGATTTAATTTGGAAAATTGCAAGTCAGGACCGGTCTGACAGCCGGTTGGACCGGTCGAACAGGTCCAGAACAGTATCTTCTTCTTCCCCAAAACGTTCGTGCGGATGAACAGTGACAGACCGAGTTTTGAATACCAAATTGAAGGTCAATTCGCGACTAATTGAAAGGGGAATGGTGGGCATTTTGTTCCTCTCAGCTTCCCCCATCGATCGACACCAAGATCACGACCAATGGTCGCCGGAGGAAGGAACAATCGGCGAGTCAAGCGACAGACCTGCGAAAGTCAACATTTAGCAAAAACAGGTTGAATGTGTGCCAAATTCGTGAGAAATGAGGCTCGCCGGGAAACCAAATGAACCTTGGCAAATTACCCATCCTCCCCGACGCCGATTGGACCTAAAAAACACGTGCTGCCACGTGCCATTGGAGTCGGTTGAAACTCTTCATGCGGCGCAAAATTCTTGGAAGCTATATAAGCCTCGGAGAGCCTTTCAGTTAAGAGGAGAGTTGATTCAGTTGAGGAAAGAGGAATAGAATCGCGCGAGAGAAAGAGAACGCGATAGAGAGCTCGTTCTCCGACCCCTGTCGTCGAGAACTCGAGCTCGACTACAAGGCGCCGGTTGGGCCATCTCAGGCCAAACCAAAGCCAGGGAAGACCTTCTGAAGTTTACCTAGAGCGCCAGGAAGCGGTCGCCGCCGGCCGCGCCCCGCGATATCGCAAGAACAGGTGAGGTTCAGTTCAGAGTTCTTTATTATGCACCAATGGCAAATCATCCATTTCGCGCTTTCTCTTGCAATTCGTGGGTGCATTTCATTCCCCCAACATCACTGACCATACCTGCATTTTGATTTTGCATCGATTTTGTCCGAACAACCCGAATCGAGTCTTCGAACTTAGCCTTCATAGCCGACCGCTGTTCATCCTTGCCTAGCCAAATCTGGGCCGAGCGAGCTCAATCGGAGCTCGAGGTAAGTCTTCTGCACCTCATGTCGTGTCAATATATGGATGAATCGATCTGATTTCGCGTGGTCTTTGCGATTGAACTCCCATGGCCGTACTCGGCACTTTGCATGATTCTTTTGATTCTGTGGATTAGATGTCGCAATTCTTAGATATGTTAAAATAGAGGTTATTGCGAGTCGATTGCCGCCGGTCTCGCTCCATTCCGTCAAGATCTTACCGTTGGATCATCACCGGAGAAGCACAGCCGTCCATTCTGCCGGAGTCACGAGGTTGAAGACGAAGCTGACGTGGCGTGGTCAACCGGTCAAATTCTTAGGTGTCGATTCGCCATAGGTCCACGTGTTTGTCCAGTCAGCAGGCCGTTAGGAAATCTATTATTCGAATAGGTAATCCGACGGCTTAGGTTAATCGAGTCCAATGAATGGTGGCCGTCCGATTGATAATTAGGATATTCGAAAATAGTTTCAAATTGAAAAATAAAAACTGTTTGAAACGGCGCCGTATGAGTTAATAGATAGGCGACGTCGTTTTAGGTTAAGTAGGAACGGATGGTCTAGATCAAATCCTGCGTTTTAATCGTGACCGTAGGTTCAAGTATTCAGATCAGACGGCCCTGATCAGATCTTCGTTTAATCCAGGCCGTGAATTCCAGTCAAATGATCCAATGGTCGCAGATTAGCCATGAGTCTTGATGAGGGCCGTTGGATCAGAGTCGATAATTCGAAAATAAAAAAAAATGGCGAATACGACGTCGCTCCGGCTTTAGGCTTCGCGGGTCTGGGTCTGGGCCGGGTTCCGACCCGAGTGGGTCGGGTCGACCCGGCCCGAATAACATTTTTTTAATAAAAAAATCGAAAAATGATTTTTAAAAATAAAAAAAATCAGAAAAATCCTAGAAAATAAAAAAAAATGCTAGAAAATTCCAGAAAATAAAAAAAATGTGGAAAAATTGTGAAAAAATCCTAGACACTCTAGAAATCCCCAAAAATAGAGGATTGACCACAGACAACTGGTCAACCTTATTTTTGGGGTTTCTTATCCGTTCTTCCGAGACTTGACGATATTACCCTTTAGGGGTAAGTCGCCTCTGCTGTATATGCGAGATAAGGCCGATAATACCAAGGTAAGAATTAGGGTCAGGTAGGCGACCAATTCTTAGGCTTGGGTTTTCGAGTCCCGCCTCTTTGCTCAAAATGACGATTTTGCCATTTAATGGGAAAATCGTCTTTTTTGTCCCCAATCAAGTCCTGGAAATTTCTTAAAATTAGGGTTTGGGTCAAGTGGGCGACCCACCCTAATATTTGAGATTTTCAGTCATCATCTTTGTCCAAAATGACGATTTTACCCCTCCGAGGGTAAAATCACTTTTAAATTCTAGAAAAATCCTGAAAATTCTCAAAAAATGGAAAATGGATTGGATCGATAGCCAATCCTATTTCCCCCATCTTTTAACTTCCCAATTCATCTAAAATGACAAATTTTCCCTTTCAAGGCGAATTGTCCCTGAATTGTTCAAAATTACGATTCTGCCCCTCATGGGCGAATCATGTCCAAATCACTCTTAATCCTTGATTGACATTTCTCTAGGCTAATAGGGCCTCATTAGGGATGCCATGCTGCTTTCATGTGTTTTATCCGCATGTATTGGATCCTTGATTTGCGCACTTATTTCTATTGATTGTGAGTGATAGGGTAGTAATTCCCATCTGCATGAACTCCTAGATTTAGGATCTGTACCTCACTCATCTACATGAAATCCTAAGATCAGATAAACCATTCAGTTTCGGTACCGAAAGGGTGTCAACTCTGACAGTTGGCGTAACTAAGTTCCCGAACCCACTTCTCTAGTTTCCGCAGAATCGAATAGACCACTCCCAACTATTCGATAGGGTTTCCGATCGTACCCTCCACGAAACGATTGGTGGCGACTCCTTGGCATGTACACTTATCACATGTCACTAGACCATACTGAAGGTCGACCACGTATATCCAGCAGTTGCGATTTGGGTAATAGACCTTGGGAGAGCCCCGCGTCCGATCATGCAACATCGGACGACCCATTAACCCTCGCTAGCCAGATAGCGCTCGAGAGGGTCGCGACAGCTGTCTCGAAATTTTTTTGCGTATCCAATACGCATCCGTATCCGACACGTACCGGATATGTTGGGTTGCGTATCCAGCGTTAACACGTACTCAAAACCCAAACCAAGCCCTACTCGTTGGGCCCAGCCAATAATCCGTCGCTCGGCCCGACCTTCAGAGAGTGAACGTGTGCAGAGGTCACCTTTTATAGGGAGTTTTCTCTCCCTTCCTTGACTTTTTCACTGATGTGGGACAAACCTTGTGTGCTATATCGCGAGCCAGGTTAACTGCATCTACATTGGAAATTACAGGCAACAATCCACTTCTGACCATTAGCGAATTTTTCTTTTTCTCTCGAGAATCTAAGGAAAAGAAAAAAAAAAGACAAATCAAATATAAAAGGAAAATTTTAAATAAAGACCTAAAGTAAAACTTATTTCAAATACGGAACTGAAGTGCTCAAATCATCTCAAAGCCGCCTTTTATAAGGAGTTATCTCTCCCTTCCTAGCAGAGTTCTCTTGATACTCCGTGGCATTGTCGTCAGTTGGAAGAACATATGGAAGAGTTGAAAGTATTTGAATTTTTTTCTAGTTTTTTACTAACATTTTTCATCAAATATGAAATAACTATGATATTTAGACATATATGTGATGTTTGAAATTCATAAAAATGATAATTTAAATGTATATATATATATAATATATATTTAATATATAACGTATCCCAAAGTATCGGAAATCTCTATTTTTTGAAAAACCACGTATCGGCATATCGTATCGTATCGTATTGTGTCCCGTATCGCGTATCGTATCGGTGCTACGTAGGTTGTCACGACCTGCCTTGAGCCTCCCTAGAGGATCCGACGGGTTTAGGGGTATTGCCATCGGTCAATGGCGCGAACTCTCCCAAGTCCTACCTCACGTGACGTTGGATTTCTTTTTATCAATCAGCAAACTAAAAATGCTATTAAGAGTCGCCACTAGCCTATGGGGTCGGCTAGAAACTAATCGGGACACCGGAGTGTTATCTCGATTCCTACGTAACTAGAGCTTCTGAGTTCGGGGACTTGTTTACGCTAACTAGATAATTAGTGCCCTTTCGGTACCTAACCAGTTAATATTCCCTAATGTGACCACACATTCTGCGTGTTATTTTAAGCTTACTAGGTATCTAACCAGTATTAAATGATCATGCATAATATTTTTTTGTCATTTCGTGCAATTACCTCCTTAACCTATCATCCAGGAAAAGCGATTAATAAGCAATTTTTCAAAAGACAATGTTATAATAAACACTCAATCAGGTAAATATGCCAAATAAAGATTGGAATAAACGTATGCAATCCAAATCTATAAAGGCGATATTTAAACAAGCAAGTTCGACTGGAAAATCGAAATGCATCAGTTATCAGACCAACTTGGACATCGGTCTTCAATCAACACCAAACAAAGGCTTCAAAGATTAATGAAATCACTTTTTTTAATTCTGAAATTTTTTGATTTTTTATATTTTTTATTTCATTATTAATTAATTAATTATAATTAATAATTTATTATTAAAAAGGGGGACCGGTTCGGGTCGGGTTCCCGGACCCGGGTCTGAATCAAGCCCAACGAGCCCCGATCAGGCCTGGCTAAGAGGACCCGAAACGGGCCCAGTCAGCATAGCAAAAATCCAGGCCCAATTTTCCTTTTCTTGATCGAACTGGGCTTATACTTCTCTCGGGCTCAAATCCCAAATTTTCTTGCAATAAGGCCCAACAGCTATTCTCTTCCCTACATAGCAGCCCAATCTGGTTCAGCCCACTACATCCAAAAAACGTGAAGTGGCCCCATCGCTACTATTCATCATCTTCCTCGTGCGGCATCCTCTCTCTGTTTGTAACCCCCGACCTCGACACACCTTCGATGCCATGAGCCCTTCCTCGTCGTGCCGACGATATGCAGGGATACGTTCAACGTACTGCCGCCGAGTCGGTGCTTACGAATAAAATCGGACGCCACCTGGTTAAGGCGCGGGCACCGATGCCGGCTTCATCTTCCGTCGAGCTTCCAATGTCAGTCCGACTTGACCTCCGAAAGCCATCTGCTCGTCTGCCACCGGCAGATCGATGCTGGGGTCTGCGGCCACCCTATCGTCTCTTGGTCCAACCTCTTTGCCTCCTCGTCGAAGCTCCACCGTTTGGAACCGGCTCCTCCATCATACTCTAACCAACGTTGTCATATGTCGAGCCTTCCTTCACCTCCAGCGCTAGCCGTGTCCAAACCCATACCTTACCTTGTGCGATCTGTGAGATTTGGTGGGACCACTTGCCAACTGCTCTAAAAGCTTAAGCTAATAGAAAAAGGCGTGGTTTAATATTTATATATTCCAACACTCCCCCTCACGCTTAGTCTGGTTTTTTTGCCTAGTACTAAGCATGAACAAATTCATTAGGGAGGTAAATAAGGGCCTGGAAAGATTTGAACTCAGGACCTCCTGCTCTGATACCATGTGAGATTTGGTGGGACCACTTGCCAACTGCTCTAAAAGCTTAAGCTAATAGAAGAAGGCGTGGTTTAATATTTATATATTCCAACACGATCTACCTACTGAGACGTCACTTCGGCCTGGCTTAGCTGGGACTTCACTGGTGCTGCTTTCTCCACTGTCGACTCTCCACGACAGCCCCCTCCTTCAAGCCGCTGGAGCTCGCTCGGCCTCACGACCAGACCAATGCTCGGCAGACTTCCTCGTCAAAACGGTGGATTTGCTCGTTGTCGCGACCCGTCCGAAAGCGGACGCGGCTAATGGATTACCGATCGCGGGCCTTTCCACCAGCACCGAAGTGCGGATCGCGGGCTTTGGATCGGCGCGGGCCCTCCCAGGCCCATACCAAATCGCGGCGGGAGTATTTTTTGAGAGATTCGACGATAAGAGTCGATCGTTTTCGACCTTAGTATGGTCGTGGTGGCATGTGCAACTTGTGCATGCATTTGGAGTCGCCACCGGTCTTTCTTGGAGGGTAGACCGGAAACCTTACTGACCGATTGGGAGAGATCGATCAGTTCTGCGGAACCAGAGATTTTGGGTTCGGGGACTTGGTTACGTCAGTGTCATTACCAACGCCCTTTCGGTACCTAACGCGAGTGATTTTCCTAGCTAAGAGTTCATGCAGGTGAGTGGGGTACGAGTCCTAAATCTAGGAGTTCATGCAGATAGGAATGACTATCCTAGCAATCACAATCAATAATAAAGTACACAAATCGATGAATTCAAGTGTACAAATAAATCACATGGCATTCCTAATAAGGCCATATTGGCCTAGAGAAGCATCAATCAGGCTTAGGAATGATTTAGACATGATTTTGCCCATCAGGGGCAAAATCGTAATTTTGAGACAAAGGAGACAATTTGCCCAAAAAGGACAAAATCATCATTTCGGAATGAATCCGGAGTCAAAAACAGGTTTGGTCACTCAATTGACCCATTTCCTATTTTTTGGCAATTTTCGTGATTTTCGGGAATTTTTATGATTTTTCGTTTTTTTTATTTTTATTTATTTTTTTATTTATTAAAAAGCATGTCTTTGACAATAGATAACACTCAACCAGATAAATACGCTAACCACTAGACTGAAATAAATATATGCAAATCAAATTTATAAAGGCAATATTTTAGAAAAATAAATATGATATATATAGGATACGCAAAATATACCTGATTTGACACTAGTCTTCAATTGCCCGGTCCTAACGTGCCACCCTCTCCATGTGCGTCATCGTCAAATATGCGAGTTGGGATTAGCAATGATCCTCGAAAAATCCTTCGACATGAACTCCAAATTCTGACGGATGACGGGCTTGATATCATGAACTACGGCCCAATTTTTCAAACCACTAGGCCCGATAACACAGCCCAATTAATATAGACGCGATCCAACTCAGCTTGGGTCTCAGCCCAATTCGGCAGCCCATGAAATGGGCCCAACAGATGCGGCCCAAGCATCAAAACGAAGCACACTCGGCCAAAACGAAGGAAGCGACAGCAGGTAGGGACTATTTCCGGTGGCCACGGGTGGTGATCGACTGTGGGGACGCTGGTGGCTGTCTGAGGAGGTTGGAAGAGGATGATGGCGGTCGGAAGAGTCGTCAGTGGCCTCAAACAGAAGCGAAAACGATACAAAACATGGGCATCGGCAGAACAGGGGAGGCAGGCCAGCTTCGGTTCGGGGGGGGTCTGTCCGCGGCTCAACGGCGTCAGAGCTTCGGGTGGCTGATGGTGAAGATCTGTGGGGATACGAGGATCACATTTGTGGTTAGAGGTGGGCGGAGGAAGGTGGTGGAAGGACGAAACTCAGCCCGAACAGAACGGGGGCGGAAACAGGGCAGCTGGAACAGAGCTTCGGTTTTAAGCTCTCCGGCGACTCTGTGGAGGTTGTCGGCGGCGCGAGGCTATCGGAGGAGGTCGAGGGAAGCCAGAGGGACGGTGTAGTAGCAGTGGTTGTGGCTGAGGGGCGTCAGAAAGGGCCGCACAGCCGCTCGTGTAGACTGGTTCAGACAGAACCGAAACAGGGCAGCAGCTGACACGGGGTTCTCCGGAGGTTTTGCGGCGGCGCGAGCTTGAGTGGTGGTGAGGACGACTGATGGTGGTGGACGGAGCAAGGAGGAGTTTGGTGGCTTGGGTGGAGGTTGTCGCTCGCACAAAAACAGAAGAGAAAGAGGTAAGAGAAGAAAAGAAGAACACCGAAGAGAAGAGGTGGCTGAGGAGATAACGAGAGAGAGAGAGAGAGAGAGAGCCCCCCAAGAAAGCGTCCGTTGGCTCCTAAAAAACGTGGGAGAGATACCTCGGGGAGAGAGAGAGAGAAAGAATAATAGAAAATTAATAAAATAAATAAAAGTAAAAATAAGATAACAAAAATAACAAAAAGGAAAAACTAAATTATTATTCAAATGTCCCCTTTTTCTTTTAAATGATGATGTTTTTCTCCTTTTCCTTTTTAATTATTACTAATATTTTTGTCAAATTCAATTTTATGGTGATCAGAGAACACCCAAAATCGAACTTGAATTTTACTGTTTTATGAGGTCCTAAAGTAAAGAAAATAAAAAAATACCGACTATTTGTGACCTCAAATATTATTTTTGATTTTCTTTTTCTTTTTTTCTTTTTTTTTGTATTTTTCGAAAATATATTAAAAAAATGAAAATTATGAAAATTATTTTTTTGGTCAAAATGGTTCCTTTAGCTTGGCTAAGGTCACCAAAATTGATTTTTCAATTTTTCAACTTTTTATGGATTTTCTATGAATTTTCAAAAAAATAAAATAAAAATAAATAAATAAAAAAAGTTGATCAAAATTTAGGTGTCAACACTCGTTCATAGTTGAACCGTCGATGGTGGGCTCTAACGACGACGCTACTGGCTTCCCGTCAGGCTCCTACTCGCATGCCTTATCATATGTGTCAATCTCACCTCAACCTTAAGGCTCCGCCCTCTCCACGGAGCAACGAATTGAAAGGCCGAACGGCCTTTCGACTAGCAGGCGAGGGCCAAGCTGGCGGTCCTCACACTCGACACAGACTGCGGGACAACGCCGTTCGAGTTTTCGAAAATCGGACTCAAAGCTCTCAAACGACCGTTAACGACACCATCAGAATTGGTGCGAACACCATCAACATAAAAGAGACTCGACAGTCGCTAGACCAAAACTCTCAGCCAACAACACAGGTGAAGGCGCGCTCTGGCTCAGACATGCTATAACTAAATGGAGGGCATTAGACGGGTGGGATCGTACGTAAAAACCACAATCCAACAAGTCGTACGCTCATCATGCGAAGGAAACGTGGCAAGGTACATACGCGGGCGAAGAACACACCATTTTGGGCTGTGGAAAGGAAAACACAGTGAAAAACCAGGGAGCGGGGCTTACTTGGTTGAAGGAAAAAAAGATGGAAGAATTGCAAAACCCTCTTCGTCTCTTTTCTTCCTTAGCTCCTCAGTAACTTCCTGCCCCCCTTTTTTTTGACCGACCAACCCCCAAACCACAACCAGCCTTCTCCTCTATTTAGTTCCCTGGAACCACCGACTTGTCCTCCCCTTTTTTGGATGGGAGCCAATTACTCCAGATTAGACGCGAGTTGGTGAACCCACGTGAAGTGTACTTGTCATTAAAACCAGTGATCTGAATGTGTCCATGCACATGAGGTTAAGTGGCTGCCGTATAAAAGAGAGATGGGCTGTAGGGGAAATGATAAAGAGGACATGGGCTGAGAAATAAAAAGGGGCATGCCAGCCCATGCGAGGAAAAGGCCTAAATAGGGCAGAGGGCGAGATGGCCCCGCGGATTGAACCCGCGGGCCGTGCCCGGCTTGGCGATTTCGGAATAGGTCCGATCCCAATTTTTTTTTGGGAAATTGTTTTATACTCCTTCTTTTACTTTGCAATAAAAAGGAAAAGATTCATAATTAATAAATTAGACAATAATAATAATAATAATAATAATAATAATAATAATAATAATAATAATAATAATAATAATAACAATAATAATAATAATACGAAATCGTCAAAATTAAGAGTTAACAGCTGCCCCTCTTGGAATAGGAGCTCGAAGAGATTCCATTCCAAGACAAAAGGATACCTAATTTTGTCGATAAACTTACCTTATAGTGCCTAGGGAAAACACCAGAGCAACTATCGAGATCAAAATTAAGGAAACTCGCTCGGAGAACTGACTTCGGGGCTCCACCTCTCAGTGCTCGGAACCTGCGCATGCATGGTTAAAACTCCGGGGCTCCATGCCTTGGTAATGTATTTGCTCTAGGCTTTAAGGCTCATCAGGCTGACTTGCTTTGGAAACTAGTTCCGGGGCTCCATGCCTCTCCGTACCTGCTCAGGCAAGGTTAGCTCAAACAAGCACAACCTCTGGGACGAACGTAAGAATGATATGGATTTGGTCCTCAGAAGGAAACGACACGATTCAGAGTCTTAGAATCGCGAAAATGCGATTCGAAAAGTCTCAATTCAGAGTCTTAGACTTGTGAAAAGGCTATTTGAGAAATCTCAATTTAGAGTCTTAGACTCGTGAAAAGGTTCTTTGAAAAGTCACAATTCAGAGTCTTAGACTCGTGAAAAGGCTATTTGAGAAATCTCAATTTAGAGTCTTAGACTCGTGAAAAGGTTCTTTGAATAGTCACAATTCAGAGTCGTAGACTCGTGAAAAGGCTATTTGAAAAGTCTTAATTCAGAGTCTTAGACTCGTGAAAAGACTGTTTGAAAAGTCACAATTCAGAGTCGTAGACTCGTGAAAAGGCTATTTGAAAAGTCTCAATTTAGAGTTTTAGACTCGTGAAAAGGCTGTTTGAAAAGTCACAATTCATGTTGTTTAACTCATGAAAAGGCTATAGAAAAAGTCATGGTTCACGGTCTCAGACCCATGAAAAGGCTATGTAAAAGTCACAGTTCACGGTCTTTGACCCATGAAAAGGCGGTTTGAAAAAGTCTCAGTTCACGGGGTCCGACCCGTGAAAAGGCCATAGAAAAAGACTCAGTTCACGGTTTCGGACCCGTGAAAAGGCTGTAGAGAAAGACACAGTTCACGGTCTCCGACCCGTGAAAAGGCTATAGAGAAAGTTTCAGTTCACGGTCTCAGACCCATGCAAAGGCTATATATATATAAATCACAATTAACGGTCTTCGACCCGCGAAAAGGCTATTTGAAAAGTCACAATTCAAAATCTTAGACTCGTGAAAAGGCTGGTTGAAAAGTCTCAATTCAGAGTCTTAGACTCGTGAAAAAGCTGTCTGAAGAGTCACGATTCATAGTCGTAGACTCGTGAAAAGGCTATTTGAAAAGTCTCAGTTCACGGTCTCAGACCCATGAAAAGGCTATTGGAAAAGTCACAATTCACGGTCTCCATCCGCCGTCGGCACCGCCGCCATCGTTCACCGGCCGCTTGCTGCCGTCGCTTGTCACCGGCCGGCGGCCGCCGCCGGTCACCAACGCCTGCCGTCCGCCTCGCGGTCGCCAGTCGCCCCCCTGCTCCTCTGCCGCCAGCCTGCTCCTCTGCCGCCAGCCGCTGCCTATCGCCGGCGGCCGTCCGCCTCGCGGCCGCCAGCCGCCAACCCGCCCGCCGCCGCCACCGCCCGCTAGCCGCTGCCGGTCGCCGTCCTCCACAGACCAGAGATTTTGTTAATAATGTTTAAAAATTAAAAATCTCAGAAGTAGAAATTTTATCAAATAATTTTCTTTGATCAGAAATCAACTTTTGATGGAGAAGTTGAAAAATCAACTTCTGCTTCTAATTGAGAAGTTGAAAAATCAACTTCAGCTTCAAAAATGATTTCTTTTGCAGAAGTGTTGCCATGCGCGCCCTAAATCTCAAAGAGCTGGAGATATTTTCTATTGCGACAAAATGATAACTGAAAAATTTAATCGAAATTTCAGTTATTTTAATGGGCACGTGGGCTTCCCACGTGAGCTTCAACAATACTCTTCAATTTCCATTCCACCGCTTCGCTCAGAAGAGAGGGAAAGTATGTCAGGGCTCCAATGTCGTTGCTTTGAGGAGGGAGGTAGAGACTAGAGAGAGAGGGGATGCAATTGAGGGCTTCGGCCAAAAAAAGCCGACGATGCAGCCACCGATTTCGCGCCTCCGGCGAGCACATTTCAGGGATTGCTTTAGGGGAAAACGCTTCGGTCAAAAATTGATTACTCAGCTAGCACATCTGGAATCCCAAGCCTACTGGAGACCACGTAAAGATCGCACCTTTAAGGTGAATATCGATGGGACTTCTGTACCTGAAGCAACCGATGCTGCGAGAAATCTGTGGTTTGATCCAGCTGTAGGAGTTTTTTCCTACTCAAAATGCATCAGATCATCAGTCCAGGGAAATTGGCGTTTCTGATACATTCCTATCTTTCAGGCATTCATGTCACTGGCATCAGCGTTTTCCCCGAAAGCAATTTCTGAAATGTGCTCCCACGGAGGAGTACCCTTTGGGTGGAAAAGGTCCAAATGAAACAGTGTGTGGAGATATATGAGAAGATTGAAACAAAAGAGGTTGTCAACGGCAATAATTATGTGGGAAGTAAAGCTTGTTGCGTTAGCTTAAGCAGATGACCCGAAAGATATCGATTTTAAGTGCAAGTGTTTCAGAGAAGTTATCTCCTTTCCAATCTCTTTTACATGACCTTCGTCTACATTTGCAATTACCCAAATATAGATGAGGTTCAGTCAAAGGGGATGGGAAAGCAGAAAGTCAGTCTCCAAATTCGGTAATATTATCTCAAAGTCCTGTGGACTCGCCACCAGCTCCGGCTGCCGAAAGGACAGGATGAAGTTCAGATGTTTTGATGAATACTTTTTCCAAAACTGACAGATTGGATGGTTTACAGTCATTTTTATGCAGCTACTGGATATCGCTGGCTCAAATGTTCCCCCTGAGGCTTCTGTTGGTGAAATTGAAGATGGTGAGGAAACACTGCTAGCAGACACTTCATGTACGAGATCTACCTCAGGTTTCATCTGCTGTCTGTGAATTTTTTTTTTCCTTTTTGGTCAAAAAGTGTGGGACATTTCAAAAGGCCCTGATCAAAATCTGCAGATACTCACCCTTCTAAGCACGGTCTTCCGCTAGTTGATGCCTCAAGCAAGATGAAAATCACAAATTCGAAAGGAAAGAGTAGAGGGTGCTGATAAGGAAAAAGAAGAAGATTTTGACTGGGATAGCTTAAGAAGACTGGCAGAATCCAATGGAAGGAAAAGAGTAAGAACGCCAAACACAATGGACTCTGCGGACTAGGAAGCTGTCAGATGCGCACATGTCAATGAAATTGCTGATGCCATCAAGGGACGATTAATGAATAACGTACTTGCGGGAAGAATCAAGGTAATACACAACCTATTGGTGAAATTACCATTAGTTACTTGAAGGAGGCTTCATATAATATCAGAAGCTTGGCAATGTGCAGGATTTCCTCAATCAGCTTGCGAGAAAGCATGGAAGCATTTGATCTAAAATGGCTTGGGGATGTTCCTCCTGACAAAGCAAGGTATGGTTTAAAATGCTTCTGATTTCATTTGCTTACTATGCAAAATGCATTCTTTGACAAGTGTCGTTCTATCGAAGTCAAATGCCTATATTTTTTGTTCTCTCAAAAGTAAGTTTCATGGGTATTATGAGTTAAGGCAATGTCAGCCCTCAAGTCAGTATATAGATGGAAGTGGAACCGTCCTCAACCTCCGCATCTGGCTCGAGTTTTGTAGAGAATATATGCCAAGCATGAGAGGCTTGGGTTGAAGAGCATCGGGTGTGTGTGGCTTTTAACTCTCCACAACCTTGCTTTTCCTGTAAGATGAAAGCATAACCAGATACAATGTTGTTGTTTCGACAGATGAATGATGTCAGCGTGCTGCCATTGCGAACAGGTAGACAAAAATGTTGGACTTGTAGCTGTAAGGCTTGGATGGGTACGGCTACAATCATTGCCTGGATCACTTCAATTGCATCTTTTGGAACTGTAAGTATCATCCAGCCACTTATTAATTGATTTGACAAACTCATCTTCGAGTTTGTACAGCTATCCCGTGTTAGAATTTGTTCAACAATTTGTATGGCCAAGATTGTGCAACCTCGATCTTTTGCAATTGCTAAGTATCATCCAGCCACTTATTAACTGATTCGACAAGCTAATCTTTGGGTTTGTACAGTTTTCCTGTTTTAGAATCTGTTCAATGATATTTATGGCCAAGATTGTGCAAGCTCGATCATGGAACATTGCAAGGATGCTATTTTCTGATCTGGTGCGCGGTACGTACTCCCGATTGAATTTATGACAATCAGTCAAGTAACAAAATCTTGGCATGCAAGTATGAGCTGCATTACCAGATGATAACAATTTTTTTTTTTTTTGGGGGTCAGATACTAGATGATAACATTTGGAAAGAGATGGTCTTTTCCTAGCTAGGTATTAATAAGAAATGTCCTTTTCACGAGAGGAAAAAAAAGGGGTTCGAACTTGTTTGGCTATCTTATTGTATTTTGTTCCATAAGTAGAATTTAAAAAGGTAACCAAGTAAGTTCACACTCCTTTTTTTCACCTTCACGATCATGTTCTTTTGCTGCATTTCTCTTTTCTTTTCCCAAGCTAGGGTATTAATAAAGACCGTTTTTTTCACGGTAAGGAAAAAAGGGATCTTGCCTTTTAATCTCCTTGTTATTTTGTTCAATATAGTTTATATTCAGAAGAATAAAATAAAATTATATAATTGATGTCTTCTCTTTTTGCTGCATTATAGCAGGTAGGTCATCAATCTGTTCCACGCCTGTTACAGGTTTGGAAAAGGAACAGAGAGAGACAACATGGTTATCTTAAAATGGGAATAAGGAGAATTCTTTATTTAGACATGGATTTCTTGTCTATTATTTCTTTTTCGGTGGTGGAATTTATTTTCGTTTTTTAGGCTGTGTATGATAGCATTTCTTTTTCTGGGAGCATTTTTTGAACTGAAACAGTTTTTTGTGTTTCTGTTCCCGATTACGATTTTGGGGAACAAAAACGCGTCTGGTAAGTAAAAAAAAAAAAAAAATTATGCCTCCGTCGGCTGACGACCTGCGGCGGCAGCGGCGGCTGCGGGCAACAGCCAACAAGTGGTGGCCACGTCGGCGGCGATGGATGGTGATTTCAAAAGTGTTCTAAAACCCAGAAGCAAGTTTTTTTTGTCGGAAACTAAATTTTATAAACAAAATACTAAGAGTTCGTACATAAAGAGGCCACGATGGGTGCGTCTAAATAGAGAAGATCCCAAAGGGGTTGAGGTGGTCTAGAAATCCACAAAGTCGGAACACAATTTGACCGATGAGACTTTGCCAACCAGTTTGGAACTTGGTTTGGTACTCCTAGTGATTACCATCCTGGGCCAACAGCTATTGGTCTTCGAGTAACAGGGCTTCCGTTTCCCACCCAAACTCCACTTCCCCATTTAATTCATAGGTTAAAGTACAACTAACTGTTAGTTTCAATCAAGATCTTCGTGTCTTCCTTTCTCTTTGGCTCCAGACGCAACTTCTCCAGAAACTTTAAAGCCTCCTGCAGAGCCCTTGATTCGGCTTGAATTGGAGAGCAAGGTGGGATTTTTCCAACGAAGCCGTCAATGATGACTCCGTTGGAGTCGCGAAGCACACCCGCAATCTCACCAGCACCAGGGCTACCACCAACCGTAGTGTCAATATTTAGCTTTAGGTCAGATCTCGTCGGGGGACTCCATTTTTGTGGCAGATCTGGTTGATTTTCGATAAATCTTTGATCTTTGCCATTTGATTTCCTATAGCTTCGCAAGATGGCTTATGCTTCGCAAATAATGGACTATGAATCTGGCTTTCTTCCTCTAAAAACAGAGCTATTTCTTGCCTTCTAGATATACCAGAGAAGGACAATCGTATAGTCGAAGAAGGGGGAGGTGTCGGGGTTCTCGATTAGCTCTTGGAGCCAAGCATCCATCCTTGTGCTGTTTGGAGGGGGAGTATGACCCGATAATCTTTGATCTCGCCAGATCAGTTTGGTCCAAGGACAAGAAAGAAAGATATGTTCGGAGGTTTCCACCTGAGAGTCGCATGAGGGACAGAAAGGCTGTGGTATGATTCTTCTTCTGAATAAATTCTCTCTAGTTGGGAGGGCATTCTAACACATTTGCCAAGTGAAGATACGTACCCTTTGGGGGATCTTTGCTTTCCAAATTCTATTCCATAATTTGCCGGAGGGTTGGAAGGAAGTGGAGGCTTGATCCGTACTTAGACTCTGATTCTTCTCTCGAATCGTGTTATAGGCACTCTTGAGGCACTCTTGACAGTGAAAGCGCCAGAGGGTCTTTCTGTCCAAACTAGTTTATCCTTTCTGTGGAAAGGGCTGATAGGGATTGATAGGATTTCCTCCGTAAGCTCCTCGTCAAATATACTTTTGAGTATATTTTCGTTCCACTTCGCTTCCTCTTTAGAAATCAGATCCGACACTAGCCGCGGTTCATTCTTATTTGCTGGGCCGCCAATCATGCCTCTTTTCAACCATAGATCTTCTCTAATGTTTACTTTTTCTCCATTACCAATTGACTACCTAACTGACCCTGCGATGGTTTCCGTTCTATATAGGATACTATGCCAACCCCAGGAGGATCTGTTGCCCCTTGCAGCTTGTAAAAAATTCCCATTTGGGTAATAGATACCGTTCAATAACCTGCCCCAAAGAGAGTTTTGATTCTGAAGAAGCCTCCAAGCCTGCTTTGCTAACATCGCTTTATTGACAGAGATGAGATCTTCAAAATCGAGACCCCCTTTATTCTTTTTTTTATAGTCTCTCCTAGTTATGCCAATGCAACCCTGTACTCGTTTTGCTATTTTTCCACTAGAATGAAGCTATCCTTTCTTCTATTGATATGCAAATGGAGACCGAAATTTTGAAAATCGACATTGCATATTGAGGAATAGCCTGCACCACTGTTTTCAGTAAAATTTCATTCCCTGCTTTTGAAATCAAATTTTCCTCCCGCCCTTCCAGTTTCGTGTTGACTCTTGCATTGATCCAAGAGAACATTTGCCTCTTGGACTCCCCCCCAATCAGATGGAATTCCTAAATATCTTCCTATTTTCTCAGTGACTGGAACTCGTAGGAAGTCTGCTAGATTTTGCTGAGGTCGTCCTGGACAGTTTTTTTCTCATAAATAGCCCTGACTTGTTAAGGTTAATCTCTTGTCTTGAGGCCATACAATACTGATTCAAGATCTGAGCTAAATTCTGACATTCTGTTAAGTTCCCCTCTAGGAAGAAAATGGAGTCAACCGCAAATAGCAAGTGAGATAGGGTATGACACGATCTATTCAGCTTCATACCTTTAAGAGTCCCGTCATTCAATGCTTTCCTCATTAGCATCGAAAGAGAATTTGCCATGAGGATAAAAAGATATGGAGATAAAGGATCTCCCTATCGATGTCCTCTTGATGGCTGAAAGTAAGGTAAGGGTTCTCCGTTGAACTTCACACTAAGAGTTGCAGAAGTTACGCATGTCATAACCCTATCCACCCACATCGAACAGAAACCCATCTTTAGTAGGCATGCTCCTAGAAAATCCCATTCCACTCTATCGTTTGCTTTCTTCATATCAAGTTTTAAAACAGCCTGGAATCTTTTCTTTCTTTTTCTCACTCTCATTTGGTGTAGGACCTCTTGAACAATAAGAATGTTGTCTTGTATTTGTTCCCCCCCCCCCCCCCCCCCCCCCCCCCCCAAAAGCACTCTGGTCCTCTGCAATAAGGTCCGGCAGCCATCGTTTTACCCTATTCACCAAGATCTTCAAAATAATTCTATAGGCAACATTACATAGACTAATCGGCCTGAATTGATCAAGGCTTTCAGGATTCTTTACTTTGGGAATCAACATAATGTGTGTTCTATTCAGCTCACTGTTCATACTCCATGTTTCGAAAAAGACTTTGATTTCCTCAAATAAACCCATCTTGATGCTCTCCCAACTCTGTTGGAAAAATAAGCCATTGAGTCCATCAGGGCCAGGGGCCTTTAAAGGATTCATAGAAAAAATAGCCTTATGGATTTCTGATAGTGTAACTTCCACAGACAAATCTGTGTTCGTCTCTTCTGTCACTAAAGTTGGGCACTGTTGAAGTACTGGGAGGAATTTCTGCTGCCCAACAGAATTATAGAGACCTTAAAAAAAAACCAAGGTCATTTCTTTTAAAATTCTCTAGTCTTTAACCCAAACATTCTGTCTAGGTTGCCCTAGCATAGAAATCTTATTTCGTTGCCTTCTTTGTATAGTGGTGGCGTGGAAAAATCTAGTATTTTTGTCCCCCCACTTCAGCCAATTGATTCAAGATCTTAAGCCCCAGTACATTTCCCCCCTCTCTATAAATTTTCAATTTGGTCCCGAATGTTCTCCCTGATACATTTTTCCCAGTTTACATTGCTATCATTTGTCATCTATTCAAGCACTTCTTTCAATTTTTGGATTTGGGACTTATTGTTAGGGAAATTCCTTTAGCTCCACTTCTCAAGAGCCCCTGGTACTTTTCGAATTTTCAGAACCAAATCATCTCCTTGCCTTTCCGAATCTTCCCAGGTCTCTTTAACGATTATCCCCCACTCCTCGCTTTCCAACCAAAAAGATTCGAACCTGAAATTCCTCTTTCTTTTAACCCTTTCAGCAAATAAAGATAAAAGGATAGGGCTGTGATCTGAACCTATCGCAGGCAAAGCAAAAGTCTCGGCTTGTGGGAAAGTCACCCTCCAATTCAAATCACAAACAGCCTTGTCAAGTCTTTTCTTAACCAGATTTCCTTCTTCTCTGTTATTCAACCATGTAAATGTGCAGCCCTTACTCTCAAGATCCATCATACTACAACTATTTAGCAATTCGCTGAAGCTCTACATTCTGTGATTTTCTGATTCTCTTCTCCCCACCTTTTCCCAAAAGTGCAAGGTCTCATTAAAGTTCCCAATCCAAACCCAAGGAAGATTACTCCACCTCTTAAGCAATTTAAGCCTCTCCCAGGTTTTTATCCTTTGCTGGTAGGTAGCTGGAACATATATTTATGTCATTCTAAAGGTAATCCCTAGGGCTGGATCATCATACTGAATATCAATAAAGTCCTCAGTGGTCGTCATAATCTGAACCCCTATTTCTTCTTTCTATATCATAGCCAAACCTCCACTTAAACCATTTGGATTCACTACAAATTGCTGCTGATACTTCAGTCCCTGTCTCACCATCTTGATAACTCTTTCTTGGTTATTTGTTTCGCTAAGGAAAATCAAATTGGGCCTTTCTTGAGCCACAATAGCTCGCAAAGCTTGAACTGTCAAAGGTGTGCCCAACCCTTGACAGTTCCAAGCTAAAATACTCATTTGTTACCCGGTGGCCAGCCACCATAGCCCGTATGTTTGCTTCCTCCACAGCAATGATAGGGGTCTCAAGTAAAGTCGTCTCATCCAGCATCATATTTTCTCCGCTAACTTTTCCATAACTATAGTCATTCTCCCTTTTTTGACTTATCTATCCTTTGATTTTTCCTACTGCAGGCCCTATGGTTCTCGGCCTATTTGGAATGAAGGGAGTTCTAGCAGGAGAGGCCTTGCCGCAACGTATCCTCCGCTATCCTTGCTTTTCCCACAGGTTGAGATACTTAACTCTAACTCACTCATTTTCCTTTTTCCACTCTTTTCTTGAGTCACTAATATTGTTTCCTCCTGTTAGAAGTGTCAAGGGTAAAGTGGTCTTTTGGGTTTATGGGGTTACCAATGTATAAATATTTCTTTACTCAATAATATTCTTTAAGCTTTTCTCTTCTACATGGTATCAGAGCTGCGCTGATACTGAGACCTTTACCTAGCCGTCGACCGCCAACTCCACAACCACTAAACACTGTCCACCACCACCAACCACTGCCGGAGTCTTTAGATCCAGCGTCACCCAGCCTAGGCGACTCCAAATCAGGGGTCGACTGACGTCGGCCAACCCAGGCGACTCAAGACCTAGGCTCGGACAGACCTAGCGAGCCTTGCAGGGGGTCGCTCAGGTCGGCGAGCCTAGATTCAGCGTTGCCAGGCCCCCCGCGAGCTCAGATCCCGGCTCGGACAGACCTAGCGAACTTTGCGGGGGGATTGCTCAGGCCGGCGAGCCTAGATCTGGCGTTGCCTGTGAGATTCTGACATCGCCTGGGTTCGAGTAGGTCTCGCAAGGCAAGCTCCAGCGTCGACGAGGCCTGGTGTGCTTTGCGGAGGTGTCATCCATCGTCGACGAGACACCTAGCTTCTCGATTTTGGTTCTGCATCACCCACAAGCTCTCATAGCCTCTCTTGTTGTCTGATTATGACTCCACAGGTTTGATTCTCGATGAATCAATGTTTGTTATAGCTTCTTGTTGCTTGGTTATGGCTTCACAATGTGTTTTTCTGGTGGGTTGATGGGTATCGAGTTTCAAAGCAGAAGTGTTGGAATGCTGGTGGTTATTACCGATTTGTTTGTGGGATGTTTCTGAACTGTCGGAACTGCTGTGAAGCTGTTTAGGTGAATTTCGAAGATTTTGGAGTTGATTAGTTGGAGATTTTTGTTGGAAATTAGGTGAATTTGTTGGATTTGTTGGAGTTTGAGAGTAGTTCTGAGAAAAATAATTGTGATGGCTGGGGTGAGTTCTTTCTCGTTTAATAGAATCACTGATGAGAAACTTGAGGGTGCTGTGAATTGTCTTCAGTGGAAGAAAATTGTGAAGATTACTTTGATGGGCAGGAATCAACATGGGCACTTGAC
Source organism: Rhodomyrtus psidioides (assembly GCA_021437785.1). Lineage (NCBI taxonomy): Eukaryota > Viridiplantae > Streptophyta > Magnoliopsida > Myrtales > Myrtaceae > Rhodomyrtus > Rhodomyrtus psidioides. The sequence goes on along the minus strand of JAILYB010000185.1, from coordinate 1,049,011 downwards.
TGAGCCTAAGCCCACAAATGATGAGACTGGGGATGTTATTGATGCACAAATTCTTGGTCAAATGTTAAATTCTATGGAAATGATTATAGTTGATTTAGTAATTCATGTTGATACAGTTAAAGAACTGTGGGAGTATTTGGATGTATTGTATTCGGGTCAAAATAACCTCTCACAAGTGTACAAGTTATCGCAGGAATTTTACCATTCTGAGAGAGGGGCATCCTATCACCTTTTCACAGATGTATGAGTTATCGTACAAATTTTATCATTATGAGAGGAAGGGGTGTCCTATCGAGCAATACTTTGCTGATTTTAAGAGAATGTATGAGGAGTTGAATAATGTTCTTCCTATTTTCGTCAATGTTCAACAAATGCAACTTCAAAGAGAACAATTGGCTGTAATAGAATTTCTAGGAGGTCTTGGCCTTGAATATGAAACTGTTAGATCTCAAATCCTTGGAGGAAAGACAATTGCATCCCTCACAGATACGTTTGATCGAGTTCTTCGAGTATTTCGTGAGTCTTTTCAGGATTGCACATCTGTGGTAGATAATTCAGCCCTTATGTTACGCTCCCGCACTGATTGTGAAATTGGGAGTGATAGAGAAAATCATGAAGGATCCGATGAATGTGGGGGTAAGATAGTGGTTATGTCTGAAGAGGAGTATCGGTCTTCAAGTTCATAGTCTACTTCTTCCACTGATACTTTAGCACAGACAGGTAATGCTACTGCGTGTTTTTCAGTTGCTTCTCGCCCTTGGGTCATTGATTCAGGGGCTTCTGATCACATGTAAGGTCTTTTAGGTATATTTTCCTCTATTACACCTTCTTCATCCACCGTTACATTAGCCAATGGTTCTTCTGCCAATGTTAAAGGCGTTGGAACAGTTCATCCAATTCCCTCATTACCTTTGTCCTCAGTGCTTTATCTTTCACAATTTCCATTTAATCTCATGTCTATCAGTAAGTTAACTAAAACCTTTCAGTGTTCAATAACATTTTGTCCTGATTCTTGTGTATTCCAGGATCTGGCTACGAAGAGGATGATCGGTAAAGGACGTGAGGAAGGGGGCCTATATGTGCTTGAAGATTCTTTTGCATGTTCTGGTGTTTCTTCTTTGCGTCAGAACCATTGTCGCCTTGGTCATCCTTCTCTACAAAGTCTTCAACGATTAGATTAAGTCTCTTTCTAGTTTAGAGTGTGAGTCATGCCAATTTGGCAAATTACATCGTGTCAGTTATCCGCCTCGAGTCATTAAACGAGCAGATTCTCCTTTTTCGTTAGTTTATTCATATGTTTGGGGTTCATGTCTTGTGACTTCAAATTTGGGTTTTAGATATTTTGTTACCTTTGTTGATGATTATTCTAGAGTTACTTGGTTATATCTAACGAAAGATCGTTCGGAGTTGTTTTCTATATTTCGTGCATTTATTCTTGAAATTTTTACTCAGTTTGGTGTGCATGTTAAGGTTTTGCGTTCTGATAATGCTAAGGAGTATTTTTCTGCACCTTTTTCTAATTTTATGACACAGCATGGTATGAATCTCTTCATACCTGCTGATGTCTCGTTTTTGGAATCCACTCCTTATCATGATGTTCCAATTAATGTATCTGAGTTGGATGAAAAATTCCATATGACTACCATTAAATCAACTGTTCCGGTTGTTCCACCTGCATCTACACAAGAATCACGTCCTCTACAAGTTTATAGTCTGCATCCTCGAGTTCATACACCCCCTTCCTCCTGTCACCTATGTTGCACCGACACGATACGCGACACGCGACACGACACGCCGATAGGTGAATTCTAAAAAAATAGTGAATTTCGACACGTTAGGATTCGTCGTATATAATGTCAAATAACATTATGATGTAGAACTTGAGAATACACAAGGACGGTTTGATATTTGAGTATTTCATTAAAAAAAAAAAGAACCAAGAAGCTGTTTTCATAAATGGAGAACCATCCTCAGCTCAAGCTAGAGAGAAAAAGGAAGTGAGGGAATGGCTTTATTCATGGGTTGCTTTCGTTAGGGGTGTCAAAAGTTCGGTTCGGTTAAGTTATTCAAATAACTTAACGGAACTGAACCATTGGAAAATATGTGCGAACCGAACTAAAACCCGTCCGAACTGAACCGAACCGAACTGAAAAACTCAGTTCGGTTCGGTTCCATTCGATTCAGTTTTCGGTTCGAACTTCGATTTTTATTTTATTTTTTTAAAATTTTTTGCTCCATATCTCACCCTCCACAATTCATTTGCTATTGAAATCCAAGTGAGTTATTGATTGATTACTGAGATTTGTTTAAAAAAATATGGAGCAAAAAATTTTCTAATGATTCGATTCAGTTCAGTTATTTGAATAAATGAATCGAACCGAACTTTTGACACTCCTAGTGAGGTGATATGTTACCGTCCCCACCACTTTCTGCATTATCGAAAACATTTTGACTTTTTGTTTAACTACACACTACAGTGCCAATGAATGGTTATTGTCCTCGCAAATCCCACAAAAATTTAATAAGAAGCAGTCTCTTTTGAAATGGTTTTTAATTGCAATTGACTTGGAGGTCTAGTTCTCCTAGTTCGTGGATCTGGAAAAAATGGAGCTCACTTGACCATCCTCACAAGCTTTCCTATCAAGAACTTCCCCGGTGAAAAAAAACAGAATTTTTGTGGGATACTGGATTCAGAGGAAACAGGGGAATCGATCCCAGGAAACAAAAAAGGCATCATGTTTGGTTGCAGCGCCAATGGAAGCCTTGACCACGCCGAGTTCAGCAAGCCCGTGCCCTGGATTGGCATCTACATAGCAGGAGCTTCCTTGGCCTGCGCTGTGGCCATGGCCGTGGCTGCCTTCCGCTACCGGAGGCTCAGTACTGTGGCTTCTGCGATTAAATTTTCACACATACCTCAGCTTGAAGCTTCTGGTTCTGAGCTTGGAGGGCTTCGTTGTCAGCCTTCACAGCATCGAACTGTCTCTTGAGGACATCATAGTCCTTCTCCAGCTGCTTCGTCTTCCACCTCGCCCTCCTGTTTTGGAACCAAATGGCGATCTGCCTGGGTTGGAGGCCGAGTGCTCTTGCGAGCTGCATTTTCCTCTCAGGCTCAAGCTTGTTGCCGAGCTCGAAGTTCTTCTCCAACGTCTTCACCTGCTCTATGTTGAGCCTCCTCTTCTTCTCTCCCCCCGGCTGCGACCCATCATCTTCCGACAGATCTTCCTCTCCAATGACGTTGCCGTTGTTGTTGGGGTCGTCACTCACGTCAATGCCTGTGAAGGACATGGATCTCTTGCCCAGCAGGGAGGCAACACCTGTGGGTGCACCAATGGATAAAAAGGAAAAGACTCTGAAGCACACTCAGCAAAAATGAAGAAAGAGGAAGAGACCCGGCAGAGTCTTGTTAAGTACCATGGTAGTCTTGACTCTTGAGGTGCGCAAGAGGATAGGATCTGGTGCTGATGTTGGCGATGAGGGTGTTCATGATCTTGATCGTGGGGGGTTTGAAGCATGAAATTTGCTGAGAAGAAGGCCATCAATCCAATCCCACGCTAATTCCAAGCCATACCCTGAACCTTATGCACACACTCCTCCCGTTTGAATCTTTGAGGCTCCATAGTTTCGCCTGACAGTCATGTTGAAGCTCAGAGAGAGAGAGAGAGAGAGAGGGAGGGAGGGGGAAGGGGGAAGATGATGACGACTAAATTTGACAAAAATATAAACCCTTTAAACTAAAATTGAGGGGGAATAAATTCTCGTTGAGGTACGAAGGGAGATGCACAAAGAGAGAGAGAGAGAGGGAGCGGTAGGCTGCACTTTCGTTTTAGAACAGTTCAGTTCGGTGGTGCACCGAACTGAACCCAAAAAAACTGAACCAATGATAAAACCGTGGTTCTTTTTAGTAACCGAACTGAGAACTGAACTGAACTGAAAATATTCAAAATTTCAGTTCGGTTCGGTTCTTGGTTCGGTTCGTGGTTCGGTTCTGACACCCCTAGCTTTCGTGGTGATGCATGTGAATATACAGAAAACGCAAGCGGACCCCATCTTCATCTTCTTCTTCAGGATCGTCAGCAACAAACTAGGGCAAAAGCAATAAGCAAAGCAAAAGACTCATCCCACCTCCTCCCTTCTCCTCTCTCCCGATACACGAAAGAAGAGAGAGAGAGAGAAAAAAAAATTGGAGAAAGATGACAGGGGGTAGGGGAAGGGACCAGCCCACGAGTAGGACTCGATGTGGAATATTAGGAATAATGGAATCGGAACGCCTCAAAAAAGGAAGAGAAAGCAACCCTCAATACCATTACCACCATCTCTCTCGCTGTTTCTCTCTCTATCTCTACATCTGAAGATGTAAATATTAATATATTTTGGGTGGGGTGGGAATGAAGTGAAGATCACTCATGGCTTAATAAGAGGAAGAAGGAACGCATCGTATAAACTGGTGATAGACTCTGTGTATGCCCAATAAAGAGTCCCACAACGACCACGAAGCTGAGACAAAAAGCTCTATAAATTGGCTGTGGCCCGTGGAGGGCTCTGTCGGCGTAGGCCTGTCTGGGTCCTCAGGAGAGGTGTTAGCTCGTTGGGCTGGGCCTTTCCCGAAGTCAATTTTAAGTTTGCTCATGTTTGCCGTGGGAAACGCGTATTGGAGCGAGTCCTTTTCGTTGACCACGCGTCCGAAGTTTTGACGCCCCTTGACTGCGTGTCGGAACGTATCGGATCGTATTCGAGCGTGTCGAGGACGTATCCGTATCGGAAACGTATCGGGTACGCAAAAATATTGGGGAGGGACGTGTCCGTGTAACATAGCCTGTCACAATTGTGTCATCTTTCGTTCCAGATCCACCTACTGATCTTGATCTCCCTATAGCTCATCGCAAAGGTATATGTGCTTGTACTCAGCATTCTTTTGCGAACTTTATTTCATACTCTTATGTATCTCCTTCTTTTCGAGCCTTTTTATCTACTGTTGATCAGTATACTATTCCCAACTCTGTATCTGAGGCATTACAAGTTTCTGGCTGGAGGACTGCTATGGAAGAAGAATTACAAGCTTTACACGTTAATCAAACTTGGGACTTGGTACCTCTTTCTTTAGGCAAAATTGCTATTGGTTGTAGATGGGTGTATGCTGTCAAGGTTAATCCCGATGGTTTTCTTGCTCACTTAAAAACGAGACTTGTTGCGAAAGGGTATGCTCAAGTGTATGGGGTTGATTATCTGGATACTTTCTCTCCTGTTGCCAAGCTTACTTCTGTTCGTATTTTGATCTCTCTTGCTGCCACCTATAATTGGCCTTTGCTACAGCTTGATGTAAAGAATGCGTTTTTGCATGGTACTCTACATGAAGAAGTTTATATGAAGCAACCTCCAAGGTTTGTTACTCAGGGGGAGTCTGGAGGAATGGTTTGCAAACTGAAAAGATCTTTGTATGGATTGAAGCAGTCTCCACGGGCATGGTTTGGAAGATTTTCTGATGCTGTCCTTTCTTTTGGATTGTCTAGGTGTAGCAGTGATCATTCCTTCTTTATAGACATTCAAGGAAAGGAAAATTATTCTTGATTGTATATGTGGATGATATGTGGATGATATTATTATCACATGAGATGATTCAGTTGGTATAGCTGAACTAAAGGTCTATCTTCAGAAACAGTTTCAGACGAAGGACCTCGAAAAATTGAAGTACTTCTTAGGAATTGAAGTGGCATAGTCGCAGAAAGGTATTGTTCTGTCACAACGAAAATATGTTCTTGATTTACTCACTGAGATTGATATGATGGGATCAAAGCCTCTTGATTCACCTATGGAATCAGGAGTTAAGCTGGTTGCTGAGGAGGGAGAGATATTCGATAATCCTGAGAGATATAGAAGATTGGTAGGTAAACTGAATTATCTTACAGTTACTCGACCAGATATTGCCTTTCCAGTTAGTGTGGTAAGCCAGTTTTTCTCTTCTCCTCGTACTTCTCACTGGGATCCCGTAACTCGAATTTTAAGGTACTTGAAGAAGACTCCAGGAAAAGAGATTGTTTACAAAAACCATGATCATAGCAGAGTTGAAGGATTTTCTGATGCTGATTGGGCATGGTCTCCAGATGACAGGAGATCTATTATAGGCTATTGTACGTTGATTGGAGGAAACCTGATGTCATGGAAGAGTAAGAAACAGAGTGTTGTTGCTCGTTCCAGTGCTGAATCAGAGTATAGAGCCATGGCACAAGTTACATGTGAATTAGTGTGGATTCAGTAGTTGTTGACTGAGTTAGGATTGAAAGCTTCAGTTCCTATGCCTTTGTGGTGTGATAATAAGGCTGCAGTGCATATAGCTTCCAACCCCGTATTTCATGAGAGAACAAAACATATTGAGATTGATTGTCATTTTATTCGAGAGAAGTTACAAAGTGGGATGATTCTTCCTAGTTATGTTAGAACTGGTGAACAACTCGCGGATATTTTTACTAAACCTTTGGGTCGCGGGAGAATAGAATATATTTGTAACAAGCTGGGCATGATTAATATCTATGCTCCAGCTTGAGGGGGAGTGTTAGAAGTGTCAAGGGTAAAGTGATCTTTTGGGTTTATGGGGTTACCAATGTATAAATACTTCTTTATTCAATAATATTCTTTAAGCTTTTCCCTTCTACACCTCCCAAACCCTTCTGCTAGATATGCTCTGAAAAATTAGAAATTTTTGGAGTTTTTGGGATGCTTTCTTTTGTAGATGTTCTTTGAAATTTGCCTCATAAAAGTATTTCCAAAATGGGCTATGCAGGCTCGTCTCAGCCCCTAGCCATGACCCATAAATCTGGTTATCTCCATCAGAAAAAAAAATTCCTCATTGTAGGGGATATCTAGACAATTTTGCGCATAGTGACCTATTTTACCACATGAATAGCAAAAAGTGGGTAATCTCTCATATCGAAAATCTAGCTACAAGAGCTTCTCCTTAAAGCTATATATCATACCTGATTCTAAAGGGGAAGATAAATTCAGAACAACTTTCGCTTTGCTCACAGAAATTCCCGTAACTCCTTTTGATTCTATTTTAACAGCCACCACTCTTCCTATTTTCTGGCAACATTCCTAATCACCTCATCCTTTCTTCCTTCTACCGGCAGTCCCATGATATGAATCCAGAAGGCGCATAGGTCGAAAGATAAACATTGAGGAAGGATACTAGGTTCCCAGGGTTTAAGAACCATAAGATGCTGTGAAAATGGCCAAGGACCAGATTCAATGATTCTATTTTTCTCCCCAGTATTCTAAAAAACAAAGGAGAATAGTCTAGGTTCAAGATGAGAACATACCACTTTTTCCGTATTTCATGCTTTCTTCATCGTTGTTTGGAACGCTTGAAAACTTATTTTGGGGTTACCATGTAGGCGACCGAAGATAGTGTGCTCTCCTTCTTCTAGACTTTCTTGTTAGAAAATTCGTACAATATGTATATTAATCTATACAATGATAGAATCAAATCATAAGCAATGAAATGAAAGATAGGTTTATAACAGACATGTCATGGACTATGTCATTCACCATAAGTCTCACCAATCTTCTTCTTTGAAGATCTGCAATTCACAAAACTGTGATCTATCTTGTCACAGTTGAAGCATGTACCTTGATATCTGTTCTTGGCCACTTTAACTTGCAATCATTTAAACTTCGAATCACAATAATAAATGTGATCAAGCTGCCTCAAACATGAAAACATTAAGTTGGCAGAAGCACAAAATTTGATCCTTCAGAAGCAGTATTCAAAAATCGTCAGATGCAAAAATTCATCAGATGCAACTACATCTGAACCCTTCAGATGCAACTGCTTCTGAACCCATCACATGCAGAAATTCGTCAGATGCAGAAATTCGTCAGATGCAACTGCTTCTGAACCCATCAGATGCAGTCCTTCTGGACCCGTCAGAAGCAGTCCTTCTGGACCCGTCAACAGGAGTTCCTTCTGGACTCGTCAGATGGAGTTCCTTCTGGACTCGTCAGATGGAGTTCCTTCTGACCCTCCTTCTGAGTTTCCTTCTGAGCCTCCTTCTGAGTCTCCTTTTGACCTTGCTTCTGACCCTTCCTTCTGAGCTTCCTTCTGAGCCTCCTTCTGAGTCTCCTTCTGACCTTTCTTCTGAGTCTCCTTTTGAGTCTCCTTCTGAGCCTCCTTTTGGATAACAAAATCCGAATGGAAATATAACAATATAAATAAATTGATTAAAAGAATACCGATGTTTGTGTACGACACAGTTTCCTTAAAACAGATTTGTCCCCTCCAATACGTGCTTTGAGGTTTCGTGGACGTCTGTCTCCCAGGATACAACGGTTGAACAGCGATAGATGCTAGCACAGCACTCCAACGCTTTCGGCGAACTTGAACAACACGAGAACACTATCGAAAGCAATGCAAATGCATAGAATCGGAAAAGAGGGAGAAAAGTTTTCCTTTTGAGATTGTAGTGTTTTCCTATCTCACTTCCTCTCTTTTTCAAACAAATTGGAAAACCACCTATTTATAGGCTAAGTGAGGCATTGCGGAAATAAATAATAACGGCTAAATTAATTCTGCCGTTTAGAGCCGTTATGTAATTAATTCTGTAACCACAGAATTATAACAACCGTTACTTAGTTAATACCATTTACACACCGGTAATTAACGTAAGCACGATTAACGGCTTGAGTTGGAAAAAATTAAAACAGAAGGAAAAAATGGGCTTGTCGCGAGGCCCACTTTTCTGTCCGGCATTCGCGTACACAGGTTGTGCGCTCGCGCCCAAGTTCAACTTGTCGGGGTCTGGGATTCGCACCCCCCTGCGCGTGCGCGCGAGGCATAGTGCTTGTTGTTGGAAATATGAGGTATTTTGATGGTGAGTGAATGAGAAATTGTTTCTCAAAGAACACTCTTGAGTTGGAAGTGGGAAGTGACAAAGCACTAGTCCCACATAGGAAAGGAAGAATGCATTGAAGTGCTTTATATATGGATACACTCTCTTTGAGTGGTAACTATCATGGCACAAGCACTATGCCTCGCGCGCAAGCGCAGGGGGGGTGCGAATCCCGGACCCCGACAAGTTGAACTTGGGCGCGAGCGCACGACCTGCGTACGCGAATGCCGGACAGAAAAGTGGGCCTCGCGACAAGCCCATTTTTGCCTTCTGTTTTAATTTTTTCCAACTCAAGCCGTTAATTGTGCTTACGTTAATTACCGGTGTGTAAATGGCATTAACTAAGTAACGGTTGTTATAATTCTGTGGTTACAGAATTAATTACATAACGGCTCTAAACAGCAGAATTAATTTAGCCGTTATTATTTATTTCCGCAATGCCCCACTTAGCCTATAAATATGTGGTTTTCCATTCTGTTTGAAAAAGAGAGGAAGTGAGATAGGAAAACACTACAATCTCAAAAGGAAAACGTTTCTCCATCTTTTCCGATTCTATGCATTTGCATTGCTTTCGATAGTGTTCTCGTGTTGTTCAAGTTCGCCGAAAGCGTTGGAGTGCTGTGCTAGCATCTATCGCTGTTCAACCGTTGTATCCTGGGAGACAGACGTCCACGAAACCTCAAAGCACGTACTGGAGGGGACGAATCTGTTTTAAGGAAACTGTGTCGTACACAGGCCTCGGTATTCTTTTAATCAATTTATTTATATTGTTATATTTCCATTCGGATTTTGTTATCCAAAAAGAGGCTCAGAAGGAGACTCAGAAGGAAGGTCAGAAGGAGACTCAGAAGGAGGCTCAGAAGGAAGGGTCAGAAGGAAGGTCAAAAGGAGACTCAGAAGGAGGCTTAGAAGGAGACTCAGAAGGAGGGTCAGAAGGAACTCCATCTGACGAGTCCAGAAGGACTGCTTCTGACGGGTCCAGAAGGACTGCATCTGATGGGTTCAGAAGCAGTTGCATCTGACGAATTTCTGCATGTGATGGGTTCATATGCAGTTGCATCTGATGAATTTTTGCATCTGACGATTTTTGAATACTGCTTTTGAAGGATCAAATTTTGTGCTTCTGCCAACTTAATGTTTTCATGTTTGAGGCAGCTTGATCACATTTATTATTGTGATTCGAAGTTTAAATGATTGCAAGTTAAAGTGGCCAAGAACAGATATCAAGGTACATGCTTCAACTGTGACAAGATAGATCACAGTTTTGTGGATTGCAGATCTTCAAAGAAGAAGATTGGTGAGACTTATGGTGAATGACATAGTCCATGACATGTCTGTTATAAACCTATCTTTCATTTCATTGCTTATGATTTGGTTCTGTTATTGTATAGATTAATATACATATTGTACGAATTTTCTAACAATCTTAAAACAGATTAGTCTTCTCTTAAAAGATTAATCACTTACATGACAGATATGATGAAGGAGAGAAGTCTTCTATTCCTCTTTCTGCAGATTCGAGGAGGACCTTCGAGAGGGGTCCCCAAGGGATTGAAGATTGTGATGGAACAATGATATTTGAGTTTTTCCACATAAGTGCAGTTTGATTTTTGGGATCAAACGTCTTTTGCAGGAAAATAAAAGGAATAGACGAAAAGCGAGAAGTCTTATGAAGTATTCTGGACAGGATCTAATTGTCAAACGGTTCAATAAATCCTTGACCAAATTGACGAATTTTTAATTTGTCAATAACACCAACAGGTCATGCAAATCTCATATTTGCGTGTTAGGTGTCTTTTACAGATTCTTTGGTGGACTTCTTACGACGACCAGCCTTGTATGTGGCATTCCAAGAAGTATCTATATGCCCGTCGAGAGCCTATGAGTCATCGCAAGTTTGAAGCGTTGCCATCAATACAAAATGAACTCTCGTTCGTGACCTCAACGGTCTAATCAGTGGCTAATACCAAATTGACTATTGTGTTTTTTGTACAGTCAATCATGCAGACAAAGAGAATACATATTTAGTATTCAGATTGCCACTGGAAACGAAGTTGTTGATGTGGCTGCTAACGACATCACCAAAGGTTCTGCTTTTGCTGTCTAAAGGCTTATGTATGGATCATCGTCTACCTCTGTCGCTGTTTCTATCCACTATGGTAAGAAACTTAAAAAGTTCAAATTGATTGAACTTTAAAAGATGTTGGTTTGAATCTTGCGAGATTCTTGACTGAGGAACCTCCTAAGGTATCCCATGGAGAAACAGATAAGCAAGCCTTCAACGAGGTTGAGGCTTTGGAAGCATTCTGACTTCCTATGTAGGAATTATGTCATGAATGGCTTAGATGACTCCTTGTACAATGTCTATGTGCAATAAGGACGTCAAAGGATTTTGAGAATCCTTGACCGGAAATATAAAACAAAGGATGCCGAAGCAAAGAAATTTGTTGTCGGACGATTCCTTAATTATATGATGGTGGACTCTAAGACTGTGATCAGTCAGGTGCAAGAAATTCAAGTGATCTTGCATGAGATTCAAGCTGAAAATGTACTTGAGTGAATCCTTGGATCAAGTAACATGCTCGGTCATTCGAGCTAAAGGCCGGGATGGCCATGCTGGACTCTGGTCATGTGAACGGGGCAATCCCCATATCACTTAGATTGAATGTTCTTCAACCCGAGAAATTTAAAGACTTGAGGAATTCCAAGATTGTGGATATCTTCCTATGGGCGAAGAATTGATAATTATAAACCCAAGGAGCTCGGGATGACAAGGTGTGTGTGAACACCATACCCTTGTATTTGGAAAATGCGTTGCTATGGTGATGCACCAAGAGCAACGATAAGGCCAACCATATCAAGATATGGGAGGCATCTGAAGCTGAGTTTCGAAAAGCGATTCTTCCCATCCTATGCGGAAGAGATTGCTTGAAACATGTGTGGCGCCTTGAAGAAAAATAGCGCTTAACAGAGACTCTGAACGCGAAAAGTTCAATAGAAACCTTGAACACAAAAGGTTCAATAGAGGCTCTGCACGCGAAAGGAAAGAGCCAATAGAGGCTCTATGTACAAAATAGATGAATCAATAGAGGCTGATTCATTGTGATGTATGTGAATTTGTAATTCATACAAACAAGAGGCGGTTGTTGACACCTGATTTTTGATCAGTCTTTCATAGTTTATTTTTTAAAAATTCATAAAAAATCTATAAAAAGTTAAAAAAATTAAAAAATCATCTTTGGTAGCCTTGACCAAGCTAAAGGAACCATTTTTGATAAAAAAAAATAATTTGTCATATTTTTTAATATTTTCCAAAAATAGAAAAATACATGAAAAATGAAGAAAAATAGCGTTCGATGTCGTAAAAATATAGAAAAATAGTCAATATTTTTATTTTAATTTCCTTTTCATTTTGAACTCATAAATAGTCAAAATTCAAGTTCAATTGCATGTATTTCTTCACGACGCATAGAGTTGAATTTGGCAAAAAAATGTCATTCGAGTATTTTAATTTGTAAATTTCTACATATTTTTTAGTCTTGACGTCCAATTAGATCGACCACCATCTACAATAAATTCCCCTTGCTGAATATTTTCGTTTTTGTTTCACATGATTTCATGATGTAAAACGCCGAGTGGATCCCTAAATATAATCGGGTCGGCATGAGCTCGATAGCTCGTCCAAGACCAAATCAGGGCACGACGAACCCAATGTGAGTACTCTCGAACTCCTTCAATGCTTCCTAATGCTTTTCTTAGGTTAGATCGTGTGTAGAATGGCTAGGACAGCTAAATCATTCTTGAGCTGTGATTGATAAATAGGACCTTACTAGGAATGTCATGTGATTTATTTGCATATCTAGATTTCTTGAGTTGCGCATTTTATTACTGATTGTGATTGCTAGGATAATCACTCCTATCTGCATGAATTTTTAGATTTAGGGTTCATACCTTACTCATCCGCATGAATCTCAGGCTAGAAAATTCAGTCAACTTAGGTACCGAAAGGGCGTCAACTCTGACAGTTGGTGTAACTAAGTCCCCGAAACCATTTCTCTGGTTCTCGCAGAATTGAATAGAAACTCCCAACTATTCGATTGGGTGGTCCAATCACACTCTAAAAAAATGATTGGTGGCGACTCCATGGCATGCACACTTAGCACATGTCACTAGACCACACTGAAAGTCGATCACGCATACCTCCGTTGCGATTTGGGTAATGGGCCTTGGGAGAGGCCCGCGTCCGACCAGACAGGACGGCACATTAGCCCTCGAGAGCCTGACAACCTCAAGAGGGTCGCGACAGCGGTAATAAATATTTTATTACCTTTATCGATGATAGCATAAAAAATGCTATGTAGATTTGCTTAAAAGCAAAGATGAAGTCTTAAGAGAAATTTGTTCTCTATAAGAAGCAATGAGAAACACCAATTGGTGATTTCTGTGTATAATTCGAAATTAGATTCGAATGAGACAAGATCCACTATTTGATCATATTCACACTTGGTGGGATGTTGTAGTTTGGAACTCAACCAAACAAAATATTTTGGAGGAAATGACAATCCTGCTAAACCAAAAGTCAATTTGGTTGAAGCAGATGATTATGAAAAATGTTGTGGTCATTTCTCGAGCCAATATTATGGCTAACGAAAAAATAATAGGTGATAAACCTAGATGCTACCAAGCATATTTGTGGAAATATAACGTTTATCCTCCTACACTTTAGTAGGAGAAGAAGAACGAAATATTTTATCTTGATAACTTGAGGTTTGCTCAAGGAAATGAAATCGGCACTTTACATGTCTATGCATTGTGATTGCCAAGTGGCAATAGCCATTGCAAAAAGAAAGAGACATGTTCGCTCGATGAGTGACGTGATAAAGCAATTGCTTGAAAATGGAATTATGTCCATTTATAATATGAAGTCAGAAATGGATTCGGCCGATCCTCTGACTATTCCTCGAGGGAAATGGGACTTAGCAAGTTGAGGAAAATCAACAGTGATGATAACCCAACTTATGTGATTGACGATTTCATGAATTAAGGCAATAACAAGTTATTTGTTGACCTTGTGAAGCATTATTTCCTTCCTAAGGTGAGAATAATGCAATACCTCGAAATAAAGAGGATAAAACCCCTTATGAGCTGTGGAAAGGTAGGAGACCATCCTACAAATGCTTACTATTGTGGGGGTGCCTTGCAAAAATGGCTGTTCCCCTTATGAGCTATGGAAAGGTAGGAGACCATCCTATAAATGCTTACGAGTGTGGGGGTGCCTTGCAAAAATGGCTATTCCAAAATCTACTAGTGGATATGAATTCACATTAGTAGATGCAGCCATATTTTTGGAAATCCTGGAAACAAACTGTTATAATGGAATCCAAAGTTATAGTTTTGGACATATGTGATGAAGAGGCTAAATGGCTATGCCATTTCATAGAGGATATTCCAAAACGGCAAAAACATGTGCCATCAATCTGTATACATTGCGATTGCCAATCTGCGATTGTAAGAGCACAGAGTTTTATGTATAATGGTAAGTCTAGACATATATGTCATAGACATAATACCATTAGATAACTACTCTAAACTGGAATTATCTCTGTTGACTACGTAAAGTGAAAGGATAATATTGCAGATCTGCTAACCAAAAGGGTTAAACAGAGAGTTAGTTGGAAAATCAATAATAGGAATGGGACTACAGCCCATTACAGAAAAGTTTGTATAACGGAAAACCCAACCTAGCTGACTGGAGATCCCAAGATCTAGGTTCAAAAGGGACAACCTAAGTATACGAACTTAAGATATCACTGTGGGGGTCTATCCCTCAAATCATTCCTATAAAAGAAACAGTGATTTGATATCCCCCAAGTATGTGGAGTAAACAAATTACTGTGGGGGTTTATCAGGAAAAGGATAGCAACTATTGCTTTAATGATTCTTAAGTGGAGTAAATTAATTACTCAAGATTAAGTAATCACCTATGTGAGAGAGAAGTGGGGCCGCTTCAAAGGAGAATTATTGAGGGCTGAATTCTTTAGAAACTCTCGCAGAACCAGGACGATGTTCATGGCCAAAACGAACATACTTATGAGAACTGAACAAACGTTGATGATTCATGTGTGAAGTGTATGGGTCATTTACTAAGAAAGCAAGACAGTTCAAGGACATCATGTCTACTGGACAGCTGGTAAATTAAATATACTTTCACAAGGGAAGGTTCAAAGGGTGACACCTACCTATCCTATGCAGGTTTCATTTGTTGAACACTATCACAGAGTCAAAACCAAAACAATTTTCATTCATGTGGGGGATTGTTGGAAATATGAGGTATTTTGATGGTGAGTGAATGAGAAATTGTTTCTCAAAGAACACTCTTGAGTTGGAAGTAGGAAGTGACAAAGCACTAGTCCCACATAGGAAAGGAAGAAGGCCTTGAAGTGTTTTATATATGGATACACTCTCTTTGAGTGGTAACTATTATGGCACAAGCACTATGCCTCGCGCGCACGCGCATGGGGGGTGCGAATCCCGGACCCCGACAAGTTGAACTTGGGCGCGAGCGCACGACCTGCGTACGCGAATGCATTTTTGAAGAGAACTACGGAGGTTCTGGGATGATGTTATTGAAGCTGTGAATGATTTGTTTATTGTACATAAGAGGAAAATTTTAGGGTTTGTGGATGAAATCAAGGGGAAATCTACTAGAAATGTAGAGGAAAACTCTCAAAGCGGGAGAGAAAGCTCTCAAAACACAAAGCATTTCATTCGCCAAGGGAAAATATAGATTCTCTTAAGCCACCATCTCTCTTAGTGAACCTTGCTCACAAGGCTTGCCCATGAACATCATTGGATAATTATACTTTTTTTTTTGTCAAAAGGAAAACTATACTTGAAGCCACAAAATCGAGCTTAAATATTGTTACGCTCCGACTCTCGAGTACGTGACATCCCCAGCCTCAGGTCATAATGATAACGTCTTAGGTACGCTATCGACTTACGATACTTTATTACGTAGGCATAAACTTATACACCCCCAATCAAATAAATAGCATAGGGATAGCAAAATAGAACTACCCATAATAGTTGGATAACAAGGTACAACTATCATTATAATGCCAAAAGCAAATGATCGCTAACTCTACATAGCTACAAACAAATACAACCTCATTTTTCGGGGCGGCTCTCTAAGACCAACAAAAAGGTAAAGGGTCGGAGAAGGGTTAACTCCATATCTACTCCAGAGTAGGGGCTATGTTACACTCGTCCCCATAAACTTCAGAAAGAACTACTAGCTCTATTACTTTGGAACTGAAAATGGTAACCACTACGGGGTGAAATAAATCTCAGTGAGACAACGCCTAAGCCCGGCTAGGGCGTTGATTCGCCCAGATCACTCTATCAAACGATCACAGAATCACTATATATATATATATACACACACACACATACACGTGCAAGCTTACCTGCCAGGAGTCACACAAAATGCAATGCTTATATGACACAACAGTCACATCAGTAATTCATTGGCAAGGCATCACATCAACTTGCATACAATGAAACCATACGTAGTCCATTTATTGACAAATACGACCATTCGGTCTAGCACACTCATGAGTTGGTACTCTATTGGCGTGACCAGGTATTGTCCCTTACTTCCGGCAACGGCGTCTAATAGTTTGTGTGGCTCCGCTCAATTAATCAGAAGACAATGATTATCGACATAGGACGGAACTACCAAGAATCCCTGTAGGGGCTTCGGTCCTTCACAAGCTACGATCGGTAAACGATCAGTCAGAAAACAATAACTGTCACGCATCCGACCAGTCAGAAAACAATGTCTATCAGAAACATCTGACCAATCAGAAGACAATGATTGTCAGCAACCCATTATGTGTCCACTCAAGCATGTTCGACAACCAACCGTTTCATATCTTTTGTTTTAGTCGAATGCTCATACAGACGTGCTCAAAGACTCAGCTCAGGGCCATTTTCATACTAAAATATGCACTTTGATTCCACACACGGTCATATGAATGCACATAATTGTCCACCAGACTTTGCATCTAGTACAGGGTGATTTACCCCCAAACAATCAACCAAATCAATCAACAGTCAATCGATACATTTGATCAAGTAACCGATATAGACGATCGATTAAATAAAGCCAATGAATCCAATTACGAATATTCAATTCGACTATGCTTAACAAAGCCAATTTGTACGTCAAGTCGACCTTAACCAATTCGATTCTCCAATCAATCGTACAATCGTCTCTAGCCTATCGCTCACTTGCGATCAAGCAATAACATTAATTCTAATCCTAAATAGCCACAGTTTCCTAGCTAACCAGACTAACTTAACTAATTAGGGTTATTTAGCCTAAATCAAGTTTGTAACATAAATCGACCCTAATTAACCTACCTAAACACCCTAATAAACTAATTAAACTAATTCCGAACGTAATTAGCGTCATAACCGAGAGTTAAGGACTAATTCACAATCAACGGCACGAGCCAAGTACGGCGACGGTTCGAGAGAATCTTCGGGCATGGCTTGGGCTCGGCTGGGTCACGGGCTCGGTCACATGGGCACAAAGCCTCGGACACTAGCACAAATTCTCGAACACGGCCCAGGCTTTCAGCATGCTTTCCCGGACACGACTGGGCCATGGCCCGGTCTCGAACAGGGCACGGCTCGGGCAGAACAGGGCACGGCCCACTTCGAGCAGAATAGGAGAGCTCGAAGCAGACAGAGTAGGGCGCATCGGGGATTCGTCTCGCGACTGAGCTTCGGCTCCTTAGCTTCCACGAGCGATGGATGATCGAGGATAGCTACTGGGGTGGTCGGTGGCCAACTGAACTGGTCGGAGGAAGGTGGCCAATGGCTCGATTGGCCGGAGCAGCCGCGGAACAAAGCAGGCAGAGGTAGGGTAGGGGTAGTCCGAAATAGAGTAGGGGGCTGCAGGCATTGAGGTCACTGGTTTTAGCTCGAGCGGTGTCGAGGCAGCAGGCTGATGGCGATGCGAGGCTGTGGCGGTGGAGTTCGGCAGCTGGTGGTCGTTGGGAATGGCGAGGGGAGGCGAAACAGCAATGGCAGCAGTAGAGCAGAGCGATATGGCAGAGTAGGGGCGACGACTTTATGGCTCCCTCGAACGGCTATGGGCAGCTGTATGGAGGGGTGCGGTGGTCATCTGAGGAGGATGAAGGGTGAGGGTGATGTTTGGGGGCTCCTTGCACATACACACACACACACACAAGAGGAGGAGGACAGGTCGGTTGAGGTGGGGGAGGGGAGTTGTTGCACAAAACAGAGCAGGGGAAGAAGAAGAAGAAGAAAAAGAATCAGGGGGTCAATCGACCAAGAGAGAGGAAGAGAGAGAAAAAGGCAAGTTGAAATGTTGACTAAGGGAAAAAGAGGGGATGAGGTGGGGCCCACGGCCATTATTTTCTTCATCCTGTAGTAAATAATATCCATGGGCAAAATGATCATTTGACATTTTGGGGGCATTTTGGTAATTTCATATTCCAGGACGGTTCGGACATTTGGCTCAACCATCAGAAGGTATTTTAGTCTTTCATAGGTCAGGCTCGATCAGGGTTAGGCTTGGACGCGAGGGTTTCGATCCTAAAGCATAGCGACTAAAAGATTCGAAGCCTAAACTAATCCGATCGACGTCTCGAGAAATATCCAAATCTCATTACTTAATTCCTTAAAATCCAATATTTCGTAACGAACTGAAATTCAATAGCGAACCTTTATTGAATTCAGATATCTTACAAACGTTGAAATTCCAACGCGTCACAAATATACTTTTCATCTCATGAAAAACACCGAGCATATTGTTTGCCTGCTCATTAACATAGTATAGTGGATGGCATTAATAGGAAGCCCCTTGTGCTTAGCCTCTTCAAATAATTTTGCATCCTTCTCCATTCTGCCCCGCTTTGTGTAGCAGTCGTGATTCAAGGCAATGCAACAAGATATATTAGGGGCAAGGCCGCAAGCTTCCATAACTGCCCTTTACTTTCTCAACATCAGCCA
Organism: Rhodomyrtus psidioides; assembly: GCA_021437785.1. NCBI lineage: Eukaryota > Viridiplantae > Streptophyta > Magnoliopsida > Myrtales > Myrtaceae > Rhodomyrtus > Rhodomyrtus psidioides. The sequence goes on along the minus strand of JAILYB010000185.1, from coordinate 1,030,088 downwards.
TCTTCATTTCCGAGCAAAAGAAACAGAGGATGGGTGCATAATCTTAGTGATTAGAAACTCGAAAAGATCTTGGCAAGCCTCCGAGAGAAACTTATAGGCCAAATATGAGCAACCGTTGAAGCATAGACCTTCTAGATAGACAGATTAATGCTAGTGTCCCTAGCCTTCACCATGTCCTTGGATAACACCCGAGGGACTCCACTCTTGTGAGTCTTGTAATGGACCTCGATCATCACGATATAAGTGCCCTCATTACTAATAAAATTGAGCCGCTTCCACTGCTCGTATAGACTAATGGCTATAGAGGGATTGAGCCTCTCCATTAACCTATTGAGGAGAAAATTATTGGTTTCGACATCGACGGTCTCGAAATTAGCATCGATGTTGGGGAAATCAAAATCATCCCTCTTGAAGCTGAGCACAGCATCGTGGCATTGTCGAAGAGGCTAGCCTCAACATAGGAATGAACAAGCAAATAGGGGGCATTAAGGAGGAGAAGGGGGCAGCCTATATAGCAACAGAATCTAGGAAGGAAGGAATAGTCGAGCGGTGGAGGGAGATCATGAGGCATGAGGAGTGGTAATCTTTGTGGATCCTCTAAGATGTGTAAACATAAAACACAATCGTACGCAAATCAAACCCTAATAATTGCATAAACATCATAGCCGAGAACTTGAAATGAGATGATTTTCACAATATCGTAATCGACGAGAAACGTACCTTGATCTATGATGATTTCTTGCGAAGAAATCGATTGTAGATGAGAAATCAATCATAAAAATAGGTTTCTCTCTCTTGATCCGTTTTGGCTTTATGACGTTCTTGATGAAGAGAAAACTATAGTCTTTTCTGGGGTTGAGAGAGGACCAAATTTTAACAGGGCCTTTTATAGTCATACCATCCATCATGGTGTACAGTAATTAGAATACACCTCTTTATTGACCAATAGGAATTTAGCACTTAATAATTATTAAACCCAAACCACATATGGGCCTTCAATCACGTGGGCGACAACAAAATTTCAATATTCTCCCACTTGGCCCATGTGATATTATTTAACTTCAATGTTTAACAAGTATAAGCTAAATCCTTTCTCAAATTGGCCAAATCTCAATTCATTATTAAGTAATAACTTATAAGGATCATGGCGTTCTATGTCATTAGGTTGACATAGTCCCTTCCATGTATCACAATATCAGTCATATACTTAACATGATCAATAATGAGAGATAACATAATGGTCCAACAATAATATTTCTTTTCAGAAACAAATCATGTTAATATTCACATAATTCTTTCATATATATATACACCGACATAAGAAGACAGAATGCACAAATGTATCAGAAACAACACATAAATGATATCGAAATGTCAAGTATATAAAGAGCATGAAACTTTAACATAATATCAATAATGGTTTTCAATAATGCCCATTCTTTCGACATGTTCACTAAAAGTCTTTGGTGGCAACCCTTTAGTTAACAGATCCGCAACCATAAAATTGGTGCTAATGTGCTCAATTGACACTCTTTATTTCTGAACTTCTTCTCTAACGGCAAAGTATTTCAATTACATATGTTTAGCAACCTTCGAATACTTTTCGTTTTTAGTGAAGAAGACCGCTTCGGCATTATCACAATAAATTTTCAGTGACTTGGCAATATTGTCGACGATTCCAAGACCTGAAATAAAGTTTCGCAACCATAATTCATGAACAGTGGCCTCAAAGCATGCCACAAACTCAGCTTCTATAGTGGATGCAGCAACGACAGTCTACTTTGCACTTTTCCATGAAATTGCTCCTCAAGTTAAAAGTAGTAAATATATATACGTGGATTTTCTTGTATCCACACACCCAGCAAAGTCTGAATCTGAATAACCTATCACCTTAAGATGATTGGATCTCCTAAAAGTGAGCATATGACCTTTTGTCCCTTGCAAGTATCTTAACACTTTCTTTGCAGCTTTCCAATAATCCAATCCTAGATTACTTTGATACCTACCCAGCATTCCGACAGCAAAACTGATGTCTGGCCTGGTACAAGTCTGAGCATATATCAAGCTCTCAACAATGGATGCATAAGGAATTTATTCCATTTGTTTGCGTTCCAGTTCATTATTTGGGCATTGCATAAGACCTAATTTATCTCCTTTCTGAATTGGAACAACACTTGTGGAGCACTTTTCCATCTTGAATCTCTCCAGAACTTTATTATATATGCTTTTTGAGATAATCCTAACAGTCCTTGTGATCTATCATGGAATATTTCAATTCCAATCACATAAGATGCCTCACCCATGTATTTCATTTCAAAGTTCGTAGAGAGAAATTTCTTGGTCTCATGTAATAAACCAAGATCATTAGTAGCAAGCAAGATATCATAAACATACAGAATCAGAAATATAAACTTGCTCCCACTGACCTTCAGATATATACACAGATCAACAGTGTTTTCCTTAAATCCAAAAGAAGTGATAGTATCATTAAACTTAAATACCATTGTCGAGAAGCTCGCTTAAGTCTGTATATTGACTTCTTAAGTTTACATACAATGTGTTCCTTTCCTTCAACTGAAAACCCCTCTGATTGGTCCATATAAACTTATACATCTAAATTCCCATTTAGAAATGCAGTTTTCACATCCATTTGATGTAACTCTAAGTCGTAATGAGCCACCATAGCCATAATAATTCTCAAAGAGTCATTCTTAAACACAAGAGAAAATGTCTCTTTATAATCAACACCTTCTTTCTGAGTAAAACTTTTGGCAATAAGTCTAGCCTTGTATCTTTTGATATTGTCATTAGAGTCGCATTTGGTTTTAAAATTCCACTTACAGCCGACTCTTTTACAACCTTCAGGCAAATCAATAAGGTCCTAGACTTTATCATGATCCGTTGATTTTAACTCCTCTTTCCTGACATCAAACCACTTAGCAGAATTAACACTATCCATGACTTGTGAAAATGAAACTGGATCTCCATCAATTCCCAAGTCAAATTTAGACTCATGTAAATAAACCACATTATCATCAGAAATGGTAGCTTTTTTTGTTTTTCCTTTGAGACCTTCTTAATACCACTTCATGTGGTTCATCTACTGCAAGTCCATCAGTAGTAGCTTCATCATGGAGTGTTTGATCATTTATTTGTTGTTCTTGTATGTTATCAAGCCGTTCGACAACTGTAGGAATAACAACATGAGAATAAGGTGTAGTTAAAGGTATTTGCACCCTAACTTCACTTTTCGTGGTTCTGTACTCCCATTAGTTTCACCGTTTTCAATGAACCATTTCCAATTTCAACAATTCTTGTACTATGCTTAGGACAGTAAAATCTATATCCTTTGGATTTTTCTAGATAATCAATAAAGAAATCACTAGTTGTTCTTGAGTCTAGTTTCTTTTTTATAAGGATTATACATCTTTACTTCCGTCGGGCAACCCCAAACATGCAGGTGCCTCAAACTGGGTTTCCTTCCTGTCCTTAGTTCAAAAGGAATCTTTTGAATTGCCTTACTAGAAACCCTGTTTAACAAATACATGACGATTTTCAAAGCATGCATCCAAAATGATAAGGGTACAAAAGAATTACTTAACATACTCCTAACCATATCCATTAATGTACGGTTACGCCTTTCTGCAACGCCATTTTGTTGCGGTGTGCCTAAAATTGTGTATTGAGCACAAATGACATGCCTTTCAAGAAACTTAGCAAGCGGACCAGGGCATTGTCCACTTTCCTCATCCTATCAATAGCATTCACCACTTCTGTCATATATGACAATTTTCACCTTTCTGTCTAGCTGTCTTTCAACCTTGTTGATAAACACCTCTAATGTGTCTACCGATTGAGATTTTTCTTGCGATAGATAGATATAATCATAACTTGAAAAATCATCAATCAAAGTGATAAAGTACTTTTCTTTACCAAACGACGGAACATCAAAAGTCCACATATATCGGTGTATATTACTTCAAGGAGCTATGTTCTTCTTGTGGCTTCTTTCTTAGTTGTGTGTTTTGTGTGTTTTCTTTTGGCAGAAGGACAGTGGAAGTGCCAATATTTATGTACGGCGCTCACTTTGGTGCCAATATTTTTTTTCGGATCACTTTAGTGTCAATTTTTTTTGAAAAATGACTATTTCAGTGTCAAGTTCGACGTGGCTTGCCGGAAATGACGCGTGGCGCTTATGTGGCTCGAAGGAGCTTCCATGTCAGAAAAAAATAAATTGAAAATCAATAAAAAAACCCACTTAATATTAAAAAACTTAAAAGTAAATTAAAAACCTAAAAATATGCTATAAAAAAAAACAAGTTGCAGTTGAGCGGCGACTCGGCGGCAGCTGATGGGTGGGGGGTCGCCGGGGCCGTCAGGGCCTCACTAGGGGTCGATGAGGCCTCGCTGTGGCTGGGTGAGGCCAGAATCGCCCAGCTATGGAATAACAGCAACCTGTGGCTTCGGCGGAGGTGTCGGGGAGGATGAACAGAGGTTGGGGGTGGCTGTGGGTGGTCGTTTCTGGGTATAAGATGGTCTTATGGGCGTCGGGTCGCTCGGGACAGTAGCTTTGGGTGGCGGAACAACGGCGAGCATCGTCGAAACAGCAATCAAAGCCGTCGGGAAGGGCTAAGCGGCTTCGGGTGGCGTCAGATGGAGTATTGGAGGCTCGGATCTGGGTTGCACGGGTCGCGGGTGAGATGGAAGGTGACGGCTCAGAGGGATCAACAGGCTCAGGATTAGTGACAGGCCGACGGGCGAGCTCACGAAAGGCTAACGGGTCGCGGGTTCACAGATCTCAGAGCTCGAGTGGCCTTGGCTCAAACGGGACGGAGGAGTCGTAGTCTGGGTCGAGGTGGTGGCTGGTTCGAGCGGCGACGGACTGGGCTGAGGCGTCGGGTGTGAGCAAAGGGATGAGGGTCGTGGGTCGAGTAGCTATGGTCTCGGGACGGGGCTTGGCCGCGCGATGGTCGACCAGAGCGACGGTGACTGGACGGCTTGACCCCTCCCATCTGTTGCCACTCTTTCTTCTTTCTTTCTTCCTTCATCTCCTTCTTCTTCGTTTGTTCTTTGCTGGCCAAAACAAATCCCCGACGTTGCCATGCACTACCACCACCTGCATCATATCCAGCCGCTGGGCGATTCCGGCCTCGCTTAGCCACGGCGAGGCTCGACCACGCCCAAATCTGGGCATGGACGAGCCTCACCGTGGGATTTGCGAGCCCTCGGCCAGCCAAGGCCAGGCTTCACCGATCCCTGGCGAGGCCCCGGTGACCCCCGGGGCACCCCCCCAATCGTCGACTGGCGATGGGGGCGGCGCCTAGGGTTGCCGCTCAACTGCAAGTTGAGCGGCAATTGCAAGGCTGCATTTTTTTTTAGTTACTTATAATTAAAAAAAGAATAAGGGAATTTTTTATTTTAAAAGTGCACATGATTGCCACGTGATACGCCATGTAGACAGCCTTTTTTTTTAAAAAAAAATCCACATAATATTAAGAAATTAATAATAAAAAAATGCCACGTGTATTGTTTTGCCGGAATTGACACCTAATTGATCGTTTTTTGCCAGAATTGACACTTAAGTGATCGCCGTGTCTCCGATTTAGCACTTAAGTGATCCGAAAAAAAATATTGGCACTAAAGTGAGAGCCGTACACAAATATTGGCACTTCTGCTGTCCTTCTGCCATTTTCTTTTCATACAATCTACACAAATACCAAGATCAGTAAAATCCAAATCATGAATGATTTCATTCTTTACTAATCTCTATGATCCAAACATTTATGCCACAAATAAGCTGAACTTTCATTCACTAAGTCACGTTTCAAATCAACATTATGATGCAAGGTCAATAGAGTATCAACAAATAAATTATCAAGCCTTAATTTGTATAAACCATCACAAAGTAAGCCGGAACCAATAAAATGATTATGTTTGAATGAACTGAAACATCCATTTCCAAACTTAAAAGAATATCCAGTTGTATCAAGTTTCAATAATGAAACTAAATTTCAAGAAACAGAAGGAACATAAAAGGTTTGGAAAAGATCTAAATGATGTCCAATGTTCAAAATCAAACGATACGTCCCAATGGCTTCAACTGAAGCTTTGACTCTATTCTCCATGAAAATAAACTTTTCATTTGGATTTATGGTTTGGGTTGTAAGGAATCCCTGCATCGTATTCGAAATATGAGTGGTACAACTAGAATCAATCCACCAAGTACTATAAGGAACTTCTGCCAAGTATGATTGAAAACATACAAAAGCACTAGGCTTACCTTTTTTTTTTTTTCTAATGACACTTATCATCATTTTGTTCCTTCTTTCGGATTTGGGCAGATGACTCATTAATCTTTAGTGGTCCTTTATTGTCATTTTCATTTTTCCTCCCTAATTTTCTTTTAACTCCTAGATGACTAATGAGATTGACAGAGTGGATTCCTTGCTTCTTAAGCCTTGCTTCCTCTTGAATGAGCATATTTTGCAGTTCAGTCACATTCCACTTATCCTTTATAGTATTATAATTTATTTGGAATAGACCGTACTCATGAGGCAATGAATTTATGATAAACTGCACAAGGAAACTTTCATCCACTTTTATTCCCATGAAACTTTATCTTGTTGCTATATTTGCCATTTCAGTGACTTGCACATGCATGGTACGAAAACCATCAAACTTCATGGTGGTTAACGTACCCAGCAACTGACTTATCAACAAAATCAAACTAAGAATGACTTTCCACTAACTTCATAAATTCCTTAGCACTATTAATTTCAAGAATGGCTGACTTAATGTTGTTTACTACTGTCATCCGCATGAACATTAAGCTTAGTCTATTTGATCTTTCCCATACTGTATGGAAAGATTTTTCTTCAACGCTGCTTGTCACAGTAAGAGCAACATGCTTATCATTTAAGAGTGCTAAATCAAGATCAAGAATACCTAAATGAAACTTGACTTGTTCACTCCATTCAAAAAACTTAAGCCCATTAAACTTCATAATAGACGAAGCTTGCGAATGAAGAGAAACTGAAACTGATGTTGCAAAATACATAAAAATGCTCACACATAAATGCCTTGAGTCATAACTTAAACACATAATACAGATTCAGACAACAATAATACAACATTAGATGTACATCGAATTTCTCCTTTGGGTGATACAACAATGTACAACCATAAAACATAATTGATGCTTAAATTTAATTTCACATAATTGGCAATTATATATACTCCAATTAGACACGCTCGCTATCTTTGGATATGCTAAACATATCTAACCAATTATACTAATTAACAACAATTATGTTCATGATTATAAAATTAACCGATTGACCTTTGGACGATCCTTAAATATCTTATAATCAATGAACTTCAAATTACCCATGACAAACAAAATATATATAACATCATTCCATCTCATTAGTAATATCACATAAACATGAGTAACTGAATTTTATTTAACTTGACATCTATGGGAAACTTTCTAATTCGGCCACTTTGGTGACTAACGAATTATACATAATACAAATATCAAATTAAATAATCATAACAATAATTATTTCACGACCAGCAATTAATATCTGTATATACCAAGAATGATTCAGCCAAATTTTACTTGAAAAGGATGCGATTCGGTCAATCAAACAAATCTTCACTTTGCCTACTCTTGCACCAAATGAAATCAAATCTTCACTTGAAAAGGAAAGTGCACCCCTTTTTTTGTATCTTCTCTCTCCAACGCAATTTCTAGATCCATTTATTATTATTATTATTATTATTATTATTATTATTATTATACAATCAAACTCTCAATGGGCAAGGCGTTTCCCATTATCTTTCTACGCCCCAGCACCATGCACAAGAGCATGCTTTTATTCTCACGTTCTGCCGAAGCATTATCAGCAAAAGGAATATCCTTTTGGGATCAAAAGCATCCCTGTCACAATTAGTCCACCCAATCCTTGATGACAACAACATTAAAAAATAAATTGTTTAGGGAATCCATCAAGAAAGGACGCGAGCAAAACACAGTCTCATCAATTTCGTCTTTCTCTTTTACTTTTGTTTTAGGTCAAACATCAATGCATTCATCATGCGAACCACAAGTCTTACGTTCCGAATTTGATGGCCGCAAACACATTTAGTCAATGAAAAATCATAAGTTCTCAAACATTGCTTTGATACCACATGTAAACATAAAACGCAATCGCAAATCAAACCCTAATAATTGCATAAACATCATACCCAAGAACTTGAAGCGAGATGATTTTCACAATATTGTAATCGACGAGAAACGTACCTTGACCCATGATGATTTCTTGTGAAGAAATCGATTGTAGATGAGAAATCAATTGTAGAAATAGGTTTATCTCTCTTGACCCCTTTTGGCTTTTTGACGTACTTGATGGAGAGAAAAATGTCATCTTTTCTAGGGTTGAGAAAGGATCAAATTCTAACAGGGCTTCTCCTTACCAAAAAAAAAAAATTTCTAACAGGGCTTTTTATAGTCATACCATTCATCATGGTGTACAGTAATTATAATACACCTCTCTATTGACCAATAGCAATTTAACACTTAATAATTATTAAATCCAAACCACATATGGCCATCAATCACGTGGGCCACAATAAAATCATCCCTCTTGAAGCTGAGCACAGCATCGTGGCGTTGTCGAAGAGGCCAGCCTCAACATAGGAATGAACAAGCAAATAGGTGGCATGAAGGAGGAGAAGGGGGCGGCCTGCACAGCAACAGAATCTAGGAAGGAAGGAATAGTCGAGCGGTGCATGGAGATCATGAGGCGTGAGGAGTGGTAATCACTGTAGATCCTCTAAGATGATCATATTGCGGTCACGTTCAACGTGTCGAGTTAAGGCATGTGATTAGACATATTTCAACACTTTCATATCATGAGTAGGACGACGAGCAACAAAAAGCGAAAAAAGGTGCACAATACTTTTTAACCAGGATACGTTGTCAGCATGCCAGTTAATAAGTACTGTGGAAAGCACGTGCCAGCAACACACGAGCCGAAACTCTCATGAGTCAATTCAGGCGTGGGTCGCTAATATATGAGCCTGCCTTGTAGTGGTCATCCGAAGATGACGTTGAGTGTGCCATCCCCAGTGCCATTGCCCAAGTTGAGAGAAAATATTTTTCTTCCTTTCATCTTAGGGAATACCTTCGATTTTTTATGTCCTAAAATTCAGACGAACTAATTTAAGGACTTGCTCAGATCCAAGGGATACCCCCCCCCCTCTCTCTCTCTCTCTCTCTGGTATATTTTCTCTGGTTGTAGCCCACTGCCTCTATCCACCAATGAAGCCTTTCTCTGTTGCAGCCCGCCCTCTCCCTGCATCCTTCGTCCATCACAAATGAAGCTTTTCTCTGATGCAGCCCACTACCTCCGTTCATCACCCAATGAAGCAGTGGTTCATGGAGTCGCCCCTGCAGTTGCAAGGTGCCTCCTCTCTTCCTCCTACCACTTCTATATATATATACATATATAAACTATTAGTCTATTTTCTATAACCCAAGTTCCTCTCTGCCTCCGCCTTCCTTCTTCATTCCCACCCATCCGGCTTTCCCCCATTCGACTCTTCTACTTTCGTTCCGCATTGAGGCGCGATTTCCCAATGCCCCTGTCGACATCGACACCGATAATTTCCTCAACAGCTTGATGGAGAGGCACAGCCCCTCTATGCCATTAGTCTGTACGAGCAATGGAAGTGGCTCGATTTTATTGGCAATGAGGGCACTTATATTGTTGATGATGGAGGCCATTACAAGTCTCATGACTTGAGTGGAGCCGGTGGGGTCACTAGCACTACTTTTGCTTACTCTGTCTATCTATCTGGAAGGTCTGTGCTTCAACGGCGGCTCGTATTTGGCCTCTATGTTTCTAATCCCTCGGAGGCTTGCTGAGATCTTTTCGAGTGCCTAATTATGCCATCGTGGCTTTTGCTTGGAAAGTAAGGATCGATATTGTTGAAACTTTGGTCTCAAAGTCCCATAAGAAGTTGAATGAGAAATGAGGAATGGAAAGTAACGTGCACAATACCGAATGGCATAATGTCCCAAATTCGGTAAATTGGGAATGTGCATGTTCCGAATTCGGTAAATCGGGAATGACCACTTCCTGAAGTTCGGTAATCGAATTCGGTAAATCGCAAGCTCGGTAAGTCGTCTGCAACATGCCGAAAGTCGCAAGAGTACTGGATCTGATATTCGGTAACTGGGAGATTCGGCAAGATAATACGATTCGGGAACATCCTGAAACCACGGAAGGCCAGTAATAGAGAGTTGCAGACTCTTGAAACCGAACGGACACAATTCGAATAGACATGTTTGAAATTCTTTTGTCCAAACAGATATGTTTGTTCGGAAATTTTTTCTTTGAACAAACATGTCTGTTTGAAAGAAAACTGTTCGGTTTGTGACTCTTCATTCTTAACTTCTCAATTTACTTGTTTCGTGACTCTTCACTGTCTATAAATGTAAAACGCTGACTGTCACATTATAAATGAAATTCACTGACCGTCACATTAAGAATGACTGTCGTTTGTCCATCATTCATACTTCATTATTCATCATTTTGTACGAGTATTCTGCAAAGTTATGTTCGAAGTTTTTCTCTGAAGGAGTACCGCTTTAGAGGAATAGTAATCCGTTCTATCCTAGGAGGCAATTGTCCACGAACTTTGGGTAACAATTGAGGAGGTAAATTTGTCTTAAGGACACAACATGAATTCGTTAGGCTCGGATCATTCATTTACATTTGGACCTCTCATTCGCATTTGATTTCAGGTTTATCTATTAACTTAATTTTCATATACGAACTTCAAGTTACGTTTATAGGCGACTACAATCTTAAGACAAATTTTTCTTCGTACTTGGTTCGTATAGTTGTTTTCCGTCATTGAGTGTTCTGTTGTTTGTAATAGAAATGGCTTTGACATCGATGACGTCTATTGCGTCTTTTCCGACTAATGGAGAGAAGCCAAAAAAGTTCAATGGTTTTGATTTTAAGAAATGGCAACAAAAGATGTTCTATCTCACGACTTTAAACTTGACAAGGTTCCTCAATGAGAATGCTCCTAAGTTGGATGAAGGAGAGACAAATAAGGAAAAGATTGCTGCTGTAATGCATGGAAGCATTTTGACTTTCTGTGTCGAACTATGTCCTCAATGATATGGAGAATTCATTTTTTATTCTCAAGAGCCCAGTTAAGTAAAGTCCTATTCAAATTCGGCAAAACCCAGCCATTCCCTCATGCGCACATGAGGAATTCTAAATTAGAAAAGTTCATTTTGGGACAAAACTGAGAGAGCCAGATTGGATATATCCCTTGAAAATTCAGTCCCATGGGGAATAAATATGCTTATTTCTTTATATGAGAGCTGCTTATTCACGTAATCCCAAAAAACAAAAGTGAATTAGTCTTTCTTGCCTATCAAGCTCAAGATCAACAGCTATAATAGGCTGGCCATTCATGACACACTCATCTCACAACGCGCATCGCTCTCTCAAGTCTCTCTCTTGGCATACATTAGATCATGGATATCTTTTTGGATATTCGTGAATGTTCTTGCATTTTCTTACATGTTTTTTGAGGAATCTTGAAGGTTCTTGCATGCTGTTAGGCGTTCTTGATATGATCCTAAGTATTCTCGATATTAATTTGCATGCTTGCATATCGGTTGGTAATCAAATTATTAGCACTAATCATGTAGCATATATCGCATATACATTGTTTTAATAGAATCATGGCCTTGTTAGAGAGAAAATAAAAAATGTCTTAGATGTATCAGAAAACCCTTTTGCTATAGAGTTAACTTATTAGGAGCCATTTTGATGTAGAGTTAACTTTCTGATAGGAATCGTGCCCCAATTCCAGAAATTTAATCCAAGCAGACAATCCATACTAGCAGAATATAACGATAAAAGAACAGAATTAGAAGAACACACCAGAGAATTTGTTATCGAAGTGCACCCAAACCTGGGCTACGTCTCCGCGCAGAGGCACTCTGCGAATCCATTAATCTTCGAGAAAAGTAGGAATACAACTGACGATCTTCTCACAAGATTGAAGGAAAAAGAAAACGAGAACTCTCAAGAATGCCGTCACGGCCTCTCTCTTTTTCTTTTTCTCTCTACTCGTTACTTTGCGTATTCTATCTGCTCTTGCGCTTTCTATCTACTCTTCTATCTGCTCTCATCTTCTGACGGTTACAACCTATATATCCATAATATATAAGGTGTATCTTTTAACCTAGAAGAAAAAGAAAAGACAAAAGACAAAAAAGAAATCTTAATGATATCTTTTGATATATTTTGGCTTCACGCCAACAATCTCCCACTTGAAGACAAATATATCTGATGCACCAAGCAACTTTGCATCCATCCTCTTCAAAAACTAGCAGCTAGAACTTGTGCCTATGCGATACTCCTCATCAATTAACATGAAGTAATACCAATAGTAGTAGTACAGAAAGTATGCTTCTATATGTCTACTACCTTGGTAAACATGTCAGCTGGATTCTTTGAGCCATCAATCTTTTGTAGCTTTAACTCGTTATCTTTCAATGCCGACCTGATGAAGTGATAACGTTTCTTGATATGTCTAGTCCTTGAGTGATAAGCTGCATTTTTTGCTAAGTGCACTGCAGTTTGACTATCACTTCACAGTGTGCTCACTGGCTGCTTTCGATGTAGCTCATTCAAATAATCTTGTAACCACATGATTTCCTTAGAGGCTTTCGTGATCGCCACGTACTCTGCTTCTATCGTCGATAGAGCCACTATTTTCTATAGTTGAGATACTCAACTCACTGTTGTACCTGCAACTGTAAAGACATATCCAGTGGTACTCTTACCACTATCTCGATCACCTGAGTGATCTGCATCCACATAACCCTGCAATTCTAGAGATGCACCTCCATAACAAAGAGATTAATTTGATGTACCTGCTAGATATCTCAATATCCATTTTAGTGCATTCCAATGCTCTTTTTCCCGGGTTCTGCAAATATCGACTCACAACTCCCACTGCCTATGCAATGTTTGGTCTCGTGCTCACTATAGCATACATCAAACTTCCAACTGCTGACGTATACGACACTGCCGCCATCTCATCTTTCAAAGCTTGAGTACTCAGACACATATCCTTAGAAAGTTTGAAGTGACCTGCTAGAGGAGTCGCAACCGGTTTTGCTTTGTCCATGTTAAATCTTTTCAACACCTTGTTCACATAGTCTTCTCGCGACAACCATAATTTCTTATTTTTCCCGTCCCTGATGATTTTCATGCCTAAAATCTTCTTGGCTTCTCTTAAGTCTTTCATAGCAAACCGCGCTGCTAACATCTTCTTTACTTTTGCGATTCTCTTCATATTAGAACTAGCCACTGGCATGTCATCAACATATAAAGAGAGATATACAATATCACCATCCTTATACTTTCGAAAATAAACACAATGATCAGCCTCATAGTGTGCAAATTCTTTTTCTTCCATAAAACCATCAAACTTTAAGTACCATTGTCACCAAGCTTGCTTTAAGCCATACAAGCTTTTCTTCAAACGACATATCATGTGTTCTTTACCTTTGACTTCAAAACCTCTAGGTTACGCCATGTATAACTATTCATCTAAATCACCATTTAAAAACGTTGTTTTTACATTTAACTGCTCAAGATGAAGATCCTCAACTGCAACTATACTGAGCAAAACTCTGATTGATGTCATCTTCACTACTGGTGAAAATATCTCGGAGTAGTCGATCCCTTCTTTTTGAGAAAAGCCCTTTACTACAAGTCTCGCCTTATATCTGACACTAACATCAGCTTCACTTTTTATCCTGTACACCCACTTATTTAACATAGCTTGTTTACCTGTGGGCAACTTGGTCAATTCTCTATCATGTTTACGTAGCAAGAGCAGTTTGTAACTCTCCAGATTCCACCTGAGTTTCCTGCTCAATGGGCTCAACAAGATTACACTCACTTTCATTTTGGCGCCATTCGTTTGGCCCTATCCTTGCATGGACGAAAAGCTTGCCCGTAGTTGCTCGGGTTGCTCTCCTTGATACTCGCTTCTTGGAATACCAGCATGCTTGTATCGGTACAGTTCAGACCACTCTGAACGTAGGCACAGTGTTTGTCACTCTCTTCCCAAATTTCAACATGGCCTTGGCAGATCCCAACCTCCTTTTTGCTTTAAAAGTCCAGTTACAGATCACTGGTGCTCCCCAAACCACATCTGCTATCATTGCTACTCTTTACTACCAGATGGTGTATAGAGTACAAAACCATGCCATTGACCTTAACCTTCCCAGTACCGAAGATGCTTTGCTTATCTCTGTTCACAATGATCAAACCTCATGTATCCACGTCACTCGTCAACTTCCAAGAGATCAGCTTGTCAAACTTCTTCCTAGCAGTTGGGTAACCAACTATGAAAAGCTTCACCAGAATTCCAGACCTGTTCAATCTTCCGAGCCACAATACACCAAGAAAAAGGATGGTACTGTCACTATCAAATTCACCAAAGAAAAGGAAGACACTTCTTCCTATGTTTTCCCATCATTCCCTACCATCCTGTGTTTCACCCCGTGTCCAACTGAGTCAGTCAGTATGGAAGAACCTGATCCTAAAGCTCATGTCCAATCCTTTGATGACCATGGACGACTCATCCATTATTTCAAGGATCCCTCCGGACATTGTTTTTGGGATGTTGATTGTTCATGTTCCTCCTGCTTAAACCCAAATAATGAGGATGACAGACCTTCCTTCAGGAAAAAGAAAAAGAAGAAAGATTCCCTTTACCAAAGGTACCTAGACGGTGATCCGACCGTAGGACCTCTTGGTGAAGACGGTGGCCGTTGGCAATACATGGTTGAGTATGGTTCTCCCAAACCTCCTCAAATTACTGCACCTCCACCAGCCTGTCCCCGAGATGAACCAAAGCGACCACCTCCACCACCAAAGAAACTCATCACTTCACCATTCTACAGACCCATCCTCAAATGATTAAAGAAAAATTCATGTCCTATCAAACTACCTGAGCCATACATTTGCAATTCTAAACCCGAACCACCTCCTGTTCTACCCAGCATTTGTATGTTCAGACCAGAGGACTTTTCTCCTTTGCAGCCTGCTAAAGAAAGTACAACGCCCTTCAGGTATCCTCCTACTGAAAGTTTCTCTGACCAACAATAGAAATATTTTCATTCTCCGAAGATCCCTGCTCCTAATGATGTTGATCTTCAAGGGAGACGGATATGCCCTACTCCTGTTGAAGCTGTTTTAAACTGGCAGACAGAGAATGCTCTAGCCCAGAATATAGCCATCAACTCGGTTGCTAATAGGCTTGATCGGGTAGACCATGCTACATCTGTCTCAAAAAAGATGTTAGAAGATTTCCAGAAAAGGCTTTATTTGATGGAAACTAAACAAATCCTTACCAGCCATTACCTGTAAAACCAGACCCCTGAGATTGAGAAGCTCAGACGCTAGGTCCAGATACTGCAAGAACAACAGGCTCTACTAGAACAAAGAAATTCGCAAGCTCTAGATCCGTTCTTTTTCCCAACAACATCACCAAAACCCCTAGTTTCCTCCTTCTCGCCAAGCTCTTCAGATCCTATCTCTTTTGCAGCTGTACTCAGCACAGCACCACCTCCTCCAAAGATGAATTTCCTCTCCCTTCGGGATCGTCTTAAGAAGCTAGATCAAGAGAAAAAAGAAAAAGGCAAACAAACATTACTACCACCTCCTTCAACTCCACCAAAACAATCTCTTCCACCATCTCCACCTCATAAACCTTCCCACTCATATATGGTTTCTAAACCTTTGAACATTTTCCTTAGAAACCAAGTTCCTACCATCTCCACAATGGAACCCATAAATCCTTCACCCCCAGCCACTCCTGGAGCCTCTATCAGTGACTCTTCTTCCATTCCTGATACTAAGTCTTGTAACTCCAGTTCTCCGTCTGTTGTAGCAGATATCATGATGGCAGATCCTGCTAAGCCGATCATTGAGGAAGAAATAGAAGACCAACCTGAGTTAGAACATCCACATCCGCCTTCACAGCCCTACCATGACCCATTATCCTTAAAAATCTATTCGTCAAATTTCTTTACTTTGGATGATATCCCTTACCACAAATGGGCCGAAAAAATCCAAGAGTTTCATGCTTGGTTGATTACCAGGAACCTAAAAGAACACAGTACATATGATGTCCTCCTTGAGTTTGTCACTCGATTCACTGGTTCCTTGAAAGATTTGTGGAAGCTAGCTCCAGAAAGAGACCAACTCCAGTTCCTAACCATGTCCTTTGATGAAGCCATTCAGCTCATTCATCTCTTCTTTATTGGCCAACCTCAAGATTCAAAAGAACTCAAAAGAAAATAATTCTTTGAAAGAAAATGCTGTTCTCTAGCCAAAAAAGATCTGGATCGATACTTCTGAGAAATGATCAAGCTTTTTTACCAGCTTGGTTCTGATCCTAACCTCAAATCAATTTTCCTGGCTTCCATTCCCAAAGAAATTAGTCAAGTCGTTGAGAAAACCCTGAAGCTTAAAAACAAAACCATCACAGATGTCACTTTTGGAGAAATCCAACAGTCTGTCCACCTTGCCATTGAAGAAATGTGCCACAGAAGAGAAGTCTTTAAGAGTTATCTCCGGGAGAATCATTCTCTCGAAAAGAATTGTGACAATCCCCATTGGAAGATCAAATGCTTAAGAGACTACAGTGATCCCTCTTGTGATGGCAATAAGAAACGCAGGCACTTCAAGAAGTTCTTATTTGAGAAGTTCTCTTTTGACAAACAGAGATCCAAGAAAGGCAAGTGGAAGTTCCTTAGAAGGAAGAAGCTGCATCATTCCTCTGTTCTGGTTTCAAGAAGAAGAAAAAATCTGACAGATGCTACATCTATAGCAAGAAAGGGCACTTTGCAAAAAATTATCCCCAAGCAAAGCGCCAAGGAAGCTACATGATCCAAAAGATTTCCTCCACTACAGGTATCCCATTGGATGATGAAGATATCGAGTCTATCTTCTCTGTTGAAGATGAACCTTCTCCCGACACACTTTTTGCCCTTCAAACATATTCCTCATACTCTGATGAATCCGCTGGTGATATCTTTGCATTTTCCCCTGATACTATCTCTAATTCTATCCATGTTCAACTTGTTTTCAACTCTCCATATATCCCCATCCAAATCCACACTTCAGAAAATGATAAACCCATCCAAGTCATTGCCCTCATCGATACCGGTGCGGCTGCATCTCTCATGAATGTAAAAGTACTCCCAAAAAGATTCTGGATGCCTTATACAAGGTATTTTCATTCGCTTCTGGTGATACTTTTACCACAAAATTCCGCAGTAAAACTATCACACTTCAAATCTTCTTAGGTTGTTCCTTATCCACAAAAATCATTGGTTGTAATTCCCCAGATAAAGACCTTATCATTGGTTGGGATGTTCTTGCCCAGCTTTCCCAACTAAAAATCAAACCCACTGGTTTACAGTTTGGTGACCAGTTTCGTGAATATGTGGATATCCAAAGACTTTTCATTATTCAGCCAGAAATTCTTGATCCAATCACTCAAAGTCTCTTATCCTACTGTTCTGAATCTCATTCCCAATTTATCCAAACTTGTTCAGTTGGAAAAATCACAACTTCTTTGTCAAACTCCCATTCAAGAAAATCGAAGATGTTAATCCCACAAAAGCCAATCATTCTGGTATGAATCCTGAACATCTTGCTTTAACCCAGAAGGAATGTGCTGAGCTCATTTCTCAAGGTCTGATTGAACCTTCTGATTCACAATGGGCTTGTGAAGCCTTTTATGTGAACAAGAGAGCCGAATAGAATCGTGGTAAGCTCAGATTGGTGATAAATTACCAACCCTTGAATAAATTCCTTCAAGATGACAAATTCCCTTTGCCTCACAAAAAATCTTTGTTTGGTAGCCTAGCTCAGGCTAAGATCTATTCAAAATTCGACCTGAAAGTAGGTTTTTGGCAAATTAGAATTTATCCTGATGACCGTCCTAAAATTGGTTTTTGCATTCAAAACCAGCATTTTCAATGGACAGTTGTTCCTTTTGGTCTTAAAACAGCCCCATCCATTTTTCAGAAAGCCATGCGTAGAATTTTTCAGCCTATTCTCCCACATGCCCAGATTTACATTGATGACATTCTCCTTTACAGTCCTGATAAAGAATCTCATTGCAAATTGCTTTCCCAGTTTGTTGATATTGTCCAGAAATATGGGATCATGCTTTCCCAAAAGAAGATGATTCTTGCTAAAAAAGAAATTGAGTTTTTAGGTATGCATTTGAAAGAATGCACCTACTGTTTGGGTCCTTACCTTGCAGAAGAACTTCAAAAATTTCCCTCTGAGAATTTGACAGTTGGCCAAGTTCAAGCTTTCCTTGGAATTGTCAATTATCTCCGAGATTTTGTGCCAAAGATCTCTAAAGCACTTTATCTTCTTTAGAGGATGCTGAAGAAAGATGCCCCCATGGGGACCAAAGCAAACACAGGCTGTAGCCCATCTCAAAGAAGTTTTGGAGCATCTCTCTTCTTTGCAAATTCCTTCCACTGGCCAACGAATTTTGCAAACAGATGCTAGTGACAAATATTGGGCAACCATTCTCCTTGAAGAAATCAAAGGTAAGCGCTTCATCTGTGCTTACAAAAGTGGAAGATTCACCCCTGCAGAAATGCATTACCACTCCACTTTTAAGGAGATTCTCGCAGTCAAATATGGCATCAAGAAGTTTGAATACCACCTCATTGGGCATCACTTTTTGGTAGAAATGGATATGTCTTCATTTCCCCAAATGCTCAAATTCAAGTAGAAACAGATTCCCCACCCACAACTGTTAAGGTGGGCTGAATGGTTCTCAAAGTATTATTTTGATGCTAAACACATAGCATGCAAAAAGAATGTCCTTACAGATTTCTTGTCCAGACCCAAGCAGCCAGTTGAATCTATCAACATGTATGTACGCAGAAATCCATTGAACGCGGGAACATTTCGCACTGCACCTATGCGAGATACACCATGGAATTCTTACAGTTATCCCCTAGAAGTCCCAAGAGAAGTTGTAGAAAATAATTTCTGTGAAAATTTGAAGTATTATATGAATGAGTACCAAAACCGCATATTCAGCACTTATGGTGGATTAATGTTAGGACCACACGATCTTAATCCTGATTATCCATTCATCAATGTATTTCGGTGGTCTCCTGATCATAATTTCCCTGAAGATCTTAAATGGTTCTTTTGGTATCTTCTTAATGTATATGCTATTGCCATTGAATTTCCCACAGACAAGATTGTCCGAGTCCTGGCCACAGCACTTATGAGAGACTTCTCAAACCAAAAATGCTTTGACAGAAATGTTCACTTAGTTCCAGCCTTTAGCAGCATGAAAAAATCACTTCATTTTTTGGAGACGCAGTGAATAGCTGACCCAGAAAGGCACACTACGGTCATTTTTCACAAACCATGGGCTTTCTTCAGCTCAACGGGAGATGTTCGAAACAAAGCCCTGTCCTATGGCATCAATACCTTCAAGCCCAATCTCCATCGATAAATTTTTCGATTCCACATAACACTTCCCAGGTCCATCACACTGATGCAATATGAGTATAGAGAACTCCAGCGAGTTCTATGTGAAGAAAATCAAGAAGTTCCTTCTGAAATTTGGCCATACCACCACACGAACCTCTCGTGGGATAGGCCCAATATGCACCCTCAGAGAATCCGAGCTCTCGAAGAATATAGAAGTAACCAGCCAGGTTCTTCTATGGAAATTGACACTCAAGACCCATGGGGAGGACCATTGTCACAGAATCCTTATCCTACACAGGATATTGCATCCAGCACCCAGGACCAGCCATCCAGCTCGTACACGCGGCCTCAGCTCCAACTATGGCCCCAGCCTCAAATGCCATCCAGCTCTAATTAAGACCCTCGACAAGATCCACAAGACCCTATCACTATGGAAGATATCCTATCAGGAGAAAGGCACGTGTCAAAACAAGAAGATAGTCCCCCACTATCTGAAGACTCAGATATCAGACTGTCACAGCTCAAAGAACAGTGGTATTTAAATAAATACAAGAAAGAGAAAGACGTCCCAGACAGTTCCGACTCTAACGACGCCAATTACCATCCGGACCCAGACCGACGACAGCTTTAAACCACTCAGTCACGTGTGTGTTAAATATGAAAAAGTTTATGTCAAAGTCCTCGTTCAAATGTCGTTGTTTGGTGTGTTAAAGTCTTAGAAATTAAATATGTGTGTAAGACTACGTTCTACAAGCTTTCAGAATACTTTTCGGGGAAAAAGTACTGTTCACGTACTGTAGCAAGTTACTGTAGCAAAGCACTGTAGCAAGTTACTCTAGCAGTGACACTGTAACAGTACTGTAGCACTATAGCAGTATTGTTCACTCGAAGACTTTTTTCAGTTTTTCCTCGTGAATTTGTGTATCTGTTGTTAGAAGTCCTGTTGAAGTGTTATATGCCTATAAAAGGCCTCCGAATGGTTGTAATCGGCAGAAGCTGCCTTATGTAAAATATCAGTGTGTTTTCTAAAAATCATGAGTTTCTAAGTTCCATTTCTTCTTCTTTCCTATAAGCATGGTTCTTTGAAGATCAGAATCCTCTTGTTGATTCAGTAGTATGATTGGTTTGGTCTAGTATGTTCTTCACTTGCCACAATGTGGAACCTGTGAAACAGAAATATCTGGAACCTTAAGGGTTGAGCTTCAAGAATGGGCTTGAGTGAGCAAACATGTAGTCCCTTTTTAAGGCCAGGAGCACCGTGTTTGTGGGAATAGCATACCTGCTCATCTCGTCTTTCATAGCACTCTCTCACTGCATGTGAGATGTGTCTTTTTTTGTCTCATCATAAGTCTTCGGCTCTCCCGAATCTGTATATAAGACATGGCTCAGAACAATATTAGCTGAATGATCAAAAATTACATTTGGCTTTCTCACACGTGTAGATCTCCTCAAAATAGGTACTTCAGGATCGTTAGTCTGTTCGGATCATCATATTCCTCTTGAACTGCCTGCTCATTAGTGATATGTTCATCTTGAACCTCCTCTTTAAGTGCACTTTGATTTGCTGGAATTATTTTCACAGGAATTGTGTCCAGCTCAACATTTTCTGGTTTTATTGCCGTTTCATGCTCTGTCTGACGATTTTTGTACATCTTTTCTTCATGGAACACCACATTCCGACTACGAATGACTTTGTTATTCTTGTAATCCCAAAGCCTATATCCATATTCATTGCCACCATATCCAATAAAGACGCACTTTTGGGACTTAGCATCAAGCTTTTTCTTGTCCTTTCTGTCAATCAAAGCATATGCAATGCAACCAAAAACTTTTAAATATGAATAATTGACATTTTTACCTGACCACTGCTCTTGCGGTATTTCTCCATCTAGCGTACTAGATGGACTCATGTTAATTAAATATACAGCTGCATCAACTGTAGCAGCCCATAAGTATAGTGGGAGACCCGCATGTAGTCTCATGCATCTTGCACGCTCCAAAATAATCCTGTTTATCCTCTCATCCACATCATTCTCTTGAGGAGTTCTGGGAACAGCCTTTAACCCATGTATACCTTCTCGGCTAAAATATTTTGCAAATTCATTGCTCGTGTACTCACCATCATTATCATATTTTAGAACTTTAATCTGATAACCTGTTTCTTTTTCTACCGTGGTTTTCCACATTTTGAAAACACCGATTACTTCTGATTTTTCTCTGAGAGCATATAACCAAGTCTTTCTTGTTGCATCATCAATGAAAGTGACAAAATATCTCTTACCACCATAAGAGAGTTCCTGAGCCGGTCCCCACACATCAGTATGAACCAACTCTAACTTTTGCTTTTTATTTTTCCCCCATTCAATTGAAAACTAAGTGCTTTTTGTTTTCCATAAATACAACTTTCACAGAAATCTAATTCTACTTTCTACAAACCTAGAAGCAACTTTCTTGAATGTAACACCTTTTTCACCAAGATGTCCCAAACGATAATGCCAAAGAGTAAATAAATTACCTATAGCCACTATAGTTACAACAATATCACTGATATTGTCTCCTTGGAGAAGGTAAAGTGTATATGTACGCTTTCCCTTTGCTACTACTTTTTCTCCTAAGGTTATTTTCCACTCTCCGCCTCCAAAAGTTGTCACCATGCCTTCTTGGTCAAGTTTACTAGTTGAAATCGGATTTTTCTTCAACTCGGGAATATGTCTGATTTCACGCAAAGTTAGACGTCCGCCACCTGAGATCTTCAAAACCAATTCCTTTTCCTGCAATATGACACATTTGGCCGTTTCGCACAACCACTTGCCCAAAGTCTCCACTAGCATAATCAACAAATATATTCATTTGCGAGGTACAATGAAAAGAAGCATCAAAATCAAGAAACCACTTATTTGTTGTCAAGTCAAACCCTACAGATAAACATAAGTTTTCTAGCAAAGGTTCATCACTTACCACATTAGCTCATTGATTCTCATCTCACAGTTCTTTTTGTAGGCTTCACATTGAAATCTACGATATCTCGTCTGGTGACAAAACCAGTACTCATCTTTTGTAACCTCTCTCTTCCCCCTGGATTGTGACCTACCACGTCCGCTGAATTTTCCTCTGCTTTTACTTCTTCCACGGTTCTCCACTGCCAGTGCCGTTGAAGATGCAGATGCCGAAAACTTATCTCCACCTGAGACTATTCTTCGCATCTCTTCATCCATGATACTACTCACATCATCATCCAGAGTCAAATCATTCTTCATGGTGCTTGAAATTCCCTGCACTGTGGCGTTGTAGCTTTCTGGAAGAGAACATAGAAATAATAAAGCTTGTAACTTCATAGCCAGATTTATGTTTGCGGATTCTAACTGGCCTGTAACCTGCGTAAAACTGTTAATATGCTCTGCAACAGAACCTCTGTCAGATAATTTCATATTAACCAATTTCCTTAGCAAAAACATCTGATTCGATGTGGATGGCTTCTCATAGATATTCGTTCAAATATCCATGGCTTCTTTTGCAGTCTTCGCTTTCGCGATGCGATATCCTGTCTTTTTCATC
Source organism: Rhodomyrtus psidioides (assembly GCA_021437785.1). Lineage (NCBI taxonomy): Eukaryota > Viridiplantae > Streptophyta > Magnoliopsida > Myrtales > Myrtaceae > Rhodomyrtus > Rhodomyrtus psidioides. Next base: position 1,006,932 of record JAILYB010000185.1, on the reverse strand, counting down.
AAACCTAGATGAATCGCACCTAACGCCTTTCGATCAAGAATTTTCCATCATGATTCTGCTGTCGAATCTACTTCCGCGATTTCAGGTTTCCAACCTTCAAATGGTGCATAGAGATCTTTCTGATAAAAATAGTCCTCTATTTGGAGTTTCCACCATCCGAAATCCTACCCATCGAACTTATCAATTCTGATTTTATCTTCTGTCATACTGTTTGCTTTCAATCAAACGTCACCAAAAAATCCTCGATGTTTTCGATTAGCCAACCTAGGCTCTGATACCAGTTGATAGGAATCGTGTCCCAATTCCAGAAATATAATCCAAGCAAATAATCCACACTAGCAGAATATAATGATAAAAGAACAGAATTAGAAGAACACACCAGAGAATTTGTTATCGAAGTTCACCCAAACCTGGGCTACGTCTCCTCGCAGGGCACTCTGCGAATCTACTAGTCTTCGAGAAAAGTAGGAATACAACTGACGATCTTCTCACAAGATCGAAGGAAAAAGAAAACGGGAACTCTTAAGAATGCCGTCACGGCCTCTCTCTTTTTCTTTTTCTCTCTATTCGCTACTTTGCGTATTCTATCTGCTCTTGCGCTTTCTATCTGCTCTCATCTTCTGACGGCTATAACTTATATATCCCTAATAGATATGGTGTATCTTTTAACCTAGAAGAAAACGAAAAGACAAAAAAGAAATCTTAACGATATCTTTTAATATATTTTGGCTTCACGCCAACACTTTCTGGGGTACTTTCTAGTGTGTATTGAATTGGCGATTAAAAAAATGTATATTCAATTTATTTGGAAACTTTTCACAACAAAGTTAACTGAGCATCGTATTAGGCAACTTTTAATTGTTTCGGACATCTTATTGAATTGTTCTCTCATTTAAGTTGCATCTAATTAGTCTTTTAGACAGTACAATGGAAATTGGAGCGTAGGCTCGTTCGAAAACAATAGGCGATGGCGATGAAGACCAGAGACGAGAGACGGAGAGGAATTTTCAATTTAGGGTTTTGTGTTTTTAGAAGCCATTCGTCATTTTACTTTTTGGCTGCCATCCGTGTTTTACTTTTAGGCTTTTCACGGGTTCACATTCAGTGACCAAACCGAATTGTACCTGAATTGAAAATATCTGAACTGGATTTTTTTTTTTTTTGGTTTTTTCTGCTATCTAAACAAAAAAAAATGAACTGAACTGAAAATGTGTGAAATTTCAGTTCTATTTTCGGTTCAGTTTATAGTGCGGTTCTGACACCCCTTAGCGACCTATGTTACATCGACACGCCTTTTAGGAGAAGTTTTGCGAGGTGATCCGCTTGACAAAGCGGGGAGATGGAGACATTCATCTACGGGTCCGTGAACCGAGGCCTTATGTATATGATTATTTTGATTTAAATATTTTTAAATTATAAATAAAAATTAGAGTTCGATTTCGATTTGGACTCAAGAAAATGAGCATTTCAATTCTTAATTATTAGATTTTTTTTCGTGATCAGAAATTCAGAATTAAGTTGTGTATTTAAAAAATATAATTAAAAATTTATCCGTCCATGTGGGTAATCCATTGGTCTGGTTCCCCCCTAGACCGACAACCAGACCGCCCGGACACCAGTTCTAGCTTGAAGAACCGGGAATCGAATAGGTGACCTCCAAAATCGAACGAAACTCATTGGTCCGGTTAGTCGTGGTCCGGTCGATTCCCAGTCCAGTCGGTCCTTCTTGCTCGCCCCCTAGACAGAATTCGAGTACAGATTAAATTCAAGTGCTGATTGAAATGGCATGCTAGTCAACTAATTCGACGAATGTCTACCATGCTAATGGAAACAAATGTTGGTTGAAGTAGCATGTTAACTGAGCTGGAACGTTGAGTGCACTAGAACGCTGATTGAGTTAACAAACTGAATGGGATTGTCATCCCGATTGATTAACAAGATGATTGAACTCGCACAATAATCGAACAAAGGCTGGCACGATTCGAATCTTAGTCGCGATTGGGTAGTATGTTGATTAAAGAGGAACGCCGATTTGAATGGAAACAAAAGATTAACAATTGATTTGGACGTTGCTTTGATTTGATTTGCACACTGTTGTAGGGGTGTGCAAACTGAACCGGACCGGCCCGGACCGGGCGAGTTGGTCCGGTCCTTGAGATGGATGGGTTGGTCCCCGGTCCCAATAAATGGGACCGGTGACTGGGCGGTCCGGTCCTCAGGTTCTTGTGTTGGGACCGGACCGGACCGGACCGCCAATAATATATATTTATTTATATATAAAAATATATATAATTACAAAAGAAATTGAAAACAAAACGGAATCACCTTCGCTCTCAAGAGTAAGAAGAATCCCGAATCGGCCCAGCAATTTATATGTATAACTCTCGGACCAGCCCAACATTCATATGGCATTCAGTATGCTATCCTGGTGGTGTTTTGGCATTCGGTGACTCAAGTTGTCGAGCCCCAATGTGGAATACAATAGTCATTTAATATATTTTAATATTTTCTGGGATTGATTTTTCCTTTTTTTTTTCTCTCTTTGTTCTTTTATTTTCATCTTCTTCCAACCAAGATAAGGGCCAACGAAACTCGCCCCCACCTCTGGTTGGTCGTTGGGCTCGGCGGTCAGCTGGAGGAAGAATAAAAATGTATTAGTAGGCTTTGTAGTGGTTGGGCCGGGACTGAGACCGGACCGGACCGACGGTCCTGGTCCTGTTCGGTCCCGGTCCGGTCCATGGTCCCGAAAGTATGGGGACCGGACTATTGGTCCGGTCCTCGGGTTCATGCCGAGACCGGACCGCCCCAGACCATGCACACCCCTACTATTGTGGCATTTGGTATAGAATTTATACTCTTTCGAGTTTTTGTCGGAGCTAATAAGATTGCATGATAAAACTCAACTAGGAAATGTCGTACCCAAAGAGTGATGTTGATTGGTGGTACTAATCCTTCGCCGTGCGTAATTGAGCGTAGACCAAATGACCTGCCTCGAGAAAAATTAATAAAAAAGTGACAAACCGATTATACATATGCCAATTCGATCCTAAACTTTTTAATTTGGCCAATTTAGTTCTAAACCTTTTGCATATTTCTAATTGAGTCCATATGGCTAATTTTGCTCGAAAAAGTCTGACATGGATACCCAGTCAGTGCCGGCTATTCCAAGTGGCATGGCCGATGCTAATGTGGATGCCGAAAAACAAGACAAAGTTATTTCCCTATCGAACTAATGATGCATTTTTATTTTAAAAAAAGGACTCTCAAATTGAAAAGCCACGTCACTCTAGGGTTTCTAATCAATGGTTCTCGGCCCCCAAATGCCAAATCGGTCTTTGTCCAACTTCGGAAGAACCCTAAATTGATCTCGCCCCAAAATTCTCTCAAATTTTCCCCCAAATTCGATTTCTTCTTGCCATTTCCTTCAAGTCAAGTCGGCAAAATTTGAGATCAGTTTGGGAAAGATTTCAACTAGGGTTCCCGGGGAAATGTGGGAGAAATCGATTGAAAGGAGCAAGAAGGTCACTACACTAAGCCGTTCTGGGTGACTTGATAGTTTTTTTTTAATAATAAAAATGAAAGAAACGACACCATTGTTTTTAAGTCCACGTCAGCATCAACCATACGACGTAGGACGATCGGTGCTGACCGGATATCCTCATTCCCGAGCAAAATTGGCTGCACGGACACAATGAAAAAATATGCAAAAAATTTAGGATTAATTGGCTAAATTGTTCTAAATTAGCATCCGTATAGTATGTTGCAATTTTTTTGGTATTTTCCTCCTGCTAGTTGATTAGTTGACTTCCCCCATAACACCTAGGATAATTAGATAGCTAAAGCAACCTTAGGATGATCGATGGCGACTCCAAGAACTCTTCTATTGACGCAGCAACTTATTCATATTATTGAGCACGTAAGATGGTTACAACAGTCAATGTGCAGTATAAATTGCTTTGCAATCTTTCGAGCAGGCATCTGCACAATCTTCAAGCTCCTTGGCATCTGCAGGTATTGTTAAAGAATCACATATTTCTCGAGGTATGTACCAGAGGGAAACATATCAATATAACTCAATTTAGATGGCACCAAATAACGGGTCACCCAAAGTAGTTCTCATCATGCAAACCCAGAAACCCTTATAACCTAAGCTTTTCAGCAGTTGAAAAGACGAAACAGAAGAAATAAACATATCAAGGATTGAGGGACGAGATCTGTACCCGATTTCAAGCCGATGCACTTGGTGATTTTGCATCCAAGCTCACAGTGATCAAGAGAAGTACCCGGGGAGCGATGACAGCGACGTGCTATTACGCACTTGGCGTAACAATTCAGGACTTTGCTGTCGAAGCAATCCGAGGCACAATCATCAAAACAAGAATTTCTGCTCTGCACTCGTGCTGTGAATGCAATGAGAATTAACGCCATCATCGCCGCCATCGCCATTGGCCTCTTGAAGCCGAGACCCTCCATCCGTTTTGCGCTCCTCGTTGGGTTAATCTAGTGGCTGAAGAGGAACTTTTGTGGGATTATTTGATCAGATGAATGCGAAGCATAAGAGTTGAAGAGGTTTTATACAATATCAGAAACGAGGGTTCTAGCAAGTTAAGGAAAGTACCAAGAGGGTTGAAAGAAAATTGGTATCTGCAGGTAAGGGTCAGTACATGAACTTTTTTCTTTTTTCTTTTCTTGGCAATCTATTATGATTGACCATAATGAAAGAAGGATTTTTTTCCCGGAATTGAACATTGGACTACTCTATAAATAAAAAGAAATTTAAGTGCTTACTATACAAGGCAAAGATATTATGTAATGAAATTGGCTAACAAACCTAACCAGCTGTTCCAGAGTTAGAATTTTACAGTCTTCATTCTCAACAAAGGAATGATTCAGAAAAGGAAGTAACAATCATATCCCAGGAAAAATTACGAGGAAACAAATTCAAATGATTAATTCACATAAGATTCACATCATCACTATATGTGAGTGCGCTGCTGAATATGCTTCCATATGAGTTTTGATCAGCTGATGGCCACCCGTATCCGGTTGGACTTTCATCTTTGGTTTAGCTTATATGCTGAATGTCTGTGATTGTACATCCTCTAAAAGTACAACTTAGATGATTAGATACCTATTTCTATCATCTCGATCAAAATAGCCTTTAAGCACTATATAGTTTAACTTAATAACCACAATCTTTGCAACAAAGATCAATAGCTTTGACACTTGACGAGGCAGAATTTTCTCTCTTTAGGGCAAGAGGTATGTCAATCGATTATTGCACAATGTCACAGATCGCAGGAAATACGGATCTAATGTACATCAGACATTCGAGGCAAGCGATAAACGCTGTAGGGACTTGGCAATTTTTTTCAACACGATTCTTTGTTTCGGGCGCATCCTGCCTGAAACCATAACAAAACCCTTCCAAACTGGAATTTCGCCATGAATCTTTTGTCTTACTGCCTTTAGAGCAGCAATCTTGGATCTTTACCAGATAGTTGGAAGGCCTAGGTATTTCCCTGTATTTATAACAGCCTTCGTGCGAAGGACTTGTATGACTTCTAACCTGTTTTGCTAAGAGGTGTTTGGGCTGAAAAACACACTTGATCTCTGCAGGTTGATTAACTGTCCAGTATCTAGGAAATGTTCATCAAGCACGCTCTTTAAAACTCAAAAACATTCATGATTAGCAGCTCGGAAAAATAGTAAAACATCTGCAGAAAGCAAATGAGAGAATGTAGGACATCCTTTCTTCAGTTTCAAACCGACTTTAATTGTGCAAGGTTGAAGAGTACTAGGAAAAGAGCAGACACTTGCCGGTGAAAAGAATTATAACAAGAGAAAGGATCAAGATAAGTATTAAGTAGTGAAAGACATAATATTTGAATATTTTATCCATGTAAACTCTATTTATTTTCCACATAATGAATTAATTAAAAAAATATTTTTCTAAATATGATCGTTTAAAATAATTGGTCAATGAAAAATATTTTTCTTAGTGATAACAATCTATGTCTATTTTAAAATAATATTAGATAGTAGAATTTTAAGAGGTTTATGTGATTGTATGATTGTTATAGAGAAAAGGACACACAAGTGTTACCACCTTCGTAGAACACTCATTTTGGTGTCAAAACTTTCAATCGATCACTTGAATGACATAAACAATCGTTGACTTGAGTGAGGTTGGCGATTTCCTTTATCGAAAAATTCGACGTGGCATTAAAAATAATGAGACCGGGTGAACTATTTTTTAAAAGATATGGCATCGAGTGATCGATTGAAAAATTATGAACCCAAGTAAGTTTCATACGAAAGTTATAGCAGTCCTAGTAACACTTCCCCATTGCTCTGTATGTCAGCCTTTAAATCACCATTTTATGGGGAAAAAACACTACAACTGTCATAACTTTCATACGCCGCCACTTGAGTGCAATAACTTTTCTTTCCTATCACTTGAATGCCATATCTTTTCAAAATCATTCATCCAAGTACTAGAAATTTGACGTGGTCTAGCCCTTTTGGTCAACGTTTTTAATAGGTTATGACACTCAAGCGATCGAATGAAAAGATTGTTAGAAAAAACGTACAATATGTATATTAATCTATACAATGACAGAACCAAATCATAAGCAATGAAATGAAAGATAGGTTTATAACAGACATGTCATGGACTATGTCATTCACTATAAGTCTCACCAATCTTCTTCTTTGAAGATCTGCAATCCACAAAGCTGTGATCTATCTTGTCACAGTTGAAGCATGTACCTTGATATCTGTTCTTGGCCACTTTAACTTGCAATCATTTAAACTTCGAATCGCAATAATAAATGTGATCAAGTTGCCTCAAACATGAAAACATTAAGTTGGCAGAAGCACAAAATTTGTTCCTTCAGAAGTAGTATTCAAAAATCGTTAGATGCAAAAAATTCATCAAATGCAACTGCTTCTGAACCCATCACATGCAGAAATTCGTCAGATGCAACTGCTTCTGAACCCATCAGATGCAGAAATTCTTCATATGCAAAAATTCGTCAGATGCAACTGCTTCTGAACCCATCAGATGCAACTGCTTCTGAACCCATCAGATGCAGTCCTTCTGGACCCATCAGAAGCAGTCCTTCTGGACCCGTCAAAAGCAGTATTTCTGGACCCGTCAGATGGAGTTCCTTCTGGACTCGTCAGACGGAGTTCCTTCTGACCCTCCTTCTGAGTTTCCTTCTGAGCCTCCTTCTGACCTTCCTTCTGACCCTTCCTTCTGAGCTTCCTTCTGACATTCCTTCTGAGGTTCCTTTTGACCCTTCCTTCTGAGCTTCCTTCTGAGGCTCCTTTTGAGCTTTCCTTCTGAGCAACAAAATCCGAACGGAAATTTAACAATATAAATAAATTGAATTTAGATGGAATACCGAGGCCCGTGTTCAACACAGTTTCCTTAAAACAGATTCGTCCCCTCCAGTACGTGCTTTGAGGTTTCGTGGACGTCTGTCTCCCAGGATACAACGGTTGAACAGCGATAGATGCTAGCACAGCACTCCAACGCTTTTGGCGAACTTGAACAACACGAGAACACTATCGAAAACAATGCAAATGCATAGAATCGGAAATGAGGGAGAAAAGTTTTTCTTTTGAGATTGTAGTGTTTTCCTATCTCACTTCCTCTCTCTACAAACAGAATGGAAAATCGCCTATTTATTGGCTAAGTGGGGCATTGCGGAAATAAATAATAACGGCTAAATTAATTCTGCCGTTTAGAGCCGTTATGTAATTAATTCTGTAACCACATAATTATAACAGCCGTTACTTAGTTAATACTATTAACACACTGGTAATTAACTTAAGAACGGTTAACGGCTTGAGTTGGAAAAAATTAAAACATAAGGCAAAAATGGGCTTGTCGCGAGGCCCACTTTCCAGTCCTGCATTCGCGTACATAAGTCGTGCGCTCGCGCCCAAGTTGCAACTTGTCAGGCCTCCGTCGGGGTCCGGGATTCGCACCCCCCATGCGCGTGCGCGCGAGGCATAGTGCTTGTGCCATAATAGTTACCACTCAAAGAGAGTGTATCCATATATAAAGCACTTCAAGGCCTTCTTCCTTTCCTATGTGGGACTAGTGCTTTGTTACTTCCCACTTCCAACTCAATGGGTGTTCTTTGAGAAACAATTTCTCATTCACTCACCCATCAAAATACCTCATATTTTCCAACAAAGTTATGATATCAAAGTGAGATTACACAAAAGTTTTGACACTTCTAATCACCCTTCCCCATTGTTACATATGTCGACCCTTTTAAATCAACATTTTATGCAATGCTTATGAATATGTGATCATGATTCATTATGATGTTACTAGCACATTTTTTCAAAAAATTGAGATTTGAAATAGTGTTGTATATGCTTTATAATAAAAAGAATAGAGATGGAGATATGCATGGTTAACATGCTCATCGTCTTTAAAAAACGATCACTTCAGTGTATCTTTTCCTATCGCGAAATCATACAAACATCTTAATCTAGTATTGTGGTAAGTAAAATTTTGTTTTCTAGGTATATAATAGCTCGGAATCATATCTCAGTAATTCGTTTCAAGATAATCACTTCGATATCAAGTTTTAATGTCTCTCAATAATGTTTTTTCTTGTATTCGCCTTGTTTTTTTTTTTTTTTGGTCGAAATATTTGCCTTGTTAGATAGTGTCATTTTGTGATGCCCACTTTCCATTGATGACCACAAGTAGCAACAAAAAACTTAACAAAGATTTGATGGGTTCGATGTGCCATGTCACATAGAAAGGCCATTTAGGGTTTGTTTTCTTACCATGTCATTTAGCTAGACAGGGTGAGCAGAGAAAATCTGGTTGGCAATATGGCGTCATTATTGTATATATGCCTAAAACTTTCTTTAATTTGTTTTTTTTTTACAACAGCACTATGACAAAGGATATATTTAGGTTAATAGATTCGACTGTTCTTGTTAGAGAATATGATGAGAATAGCCGCTTTGGGACCACGTTTATCCTCGATTTAGATTGAATTTGCTGGGGGCACCAGGACATTTGTTTAAATTGTACTTTTTTTCTTTTTTTCAATTCTTCGTTGTTGCGACCTTCTTTTCCCTGCACAAGGGGTCCGCAGTTTTAGGAGTGTTGCCTCAATCCAGGCACGAACTCTCCCAAGTCCATACCACGCGTGACATTGAATTTATTATTTATGATAGCAACTTAAATAGTAATTAGGTGTCACCACTTGCCTGTTGAGGTCGGCTAGCAACCAACGAGATGCGTAAGTGTTATCTCGATTCATGCACAACCAGAGAATAGTTGCATGGCAACCATTATGTTCTAAAAAATCTATTCTAATTTATGTTCCCTGGATAGGTTTTAGAGAATGAGAACGTGTTTAATAACTGCACAAAATTTTTATTCCTGAAATAGAAACGCGTTGGTAACTACACATAATTTCTGTTCCCAGGAACAATTTCTTTTCCCATTTTTTTTTCATTTAAGTCAAATAATTATGTAGTTACTTTGTAAAATATCATCATAAATTAAAGACTAATTTCCAATGGACACTAAAATAATTTAAAATACACTTTTTTTTAGCATGTCATAAATGAAACACAAATTTTTTAATATATAACGTTTGAAGTTCGATTAAAGCACATGACACTTTCCCATATTAAGGACACCTTTTTTTTCCTTAAATGTTGCATTGTCCAAATACATATAAACATGGAATTGAATAACCAAATTATCCTCTAACAAAAAAAAAATAAGGGTTAATACCATGAAAAACCCCAAACTGGTACACTTGTGACAAATTTACCCCAAATTATTTTTTTAATCACGAAAAATCCCAAACTGGTACAGTTGTGATAAATCAACCCCAAACTATTTTTTTGACTACCAAAAACTCAAAACTGATATATCTGTGATAGATCACTCTAAATTAATTTTTTTTATCACGAAAAACCCCAAACATGTATACTCATGACAAATTTATCCTCCTTTAAATTGTGTTAATATCATGAAAAAATTCAAATTGATACACATGTGACAAACAGAGAGTAAAAATCTCAGACTGGTATACCAGTCAATTGCCACGTGTCATAAATTTAGCACTTTAACGGTTAGATTTAACGAAAACTAACATAAGGTAAATTTATCACAGATGTACCAGTGTGGGATAAAATTATCACAAGTGTACCAGTTTGAGATTTTTGTGGTTAAAAAATAGTTTATGGTAAATTTGTCACAGGTGTACCAGTTTGGGATTTTCTATGGTATTAACCCAAAAAATAAATTGTCCTCCTTAATGCGAAGTACAAGTCCTTGACTATCATTTTGCAGCTTTTGTCCTAAATCCAAGTGGTGTTTGGCTCCAGCTCCACGTGCAGATGGTCACATTTTGTGACGCACAACTACTATAGTATACATGTTACCATTTACACGTTGGATACCTCATCTTTTGCAACATTATTTGCAACTCAGCAATCCTGAGCCTATGTTGGCGGAGATCATGACCACTCCTCTCCAAGTTCAAGCAAAGAAATGAGCAAGAGGAGAGGAGGCGGCGGGAGAGAGAACAACAAAAGAAAGACGCAACATGAGTCAATATACTTTCACTTGCAAATTGTATCTTAAATGCATTATAATAAATATTTTGCTTGCTACGATAAACATAAATCTTCCAAAGTACTTATAAAATAAGATTATGAAAATTAAAAACACAAAGTCATGGAATTTCAGCCATATTTTTATCTCTTGCCATTTGATTTGCAATATTTTTTCGAGCATGTTTATCTCAGCGGCCTCTTCATGAGATATATCATCAGCAACCTCTTGTTGTATAGGTCCACATGGGTACTCCAAATCGACATATCGGGAAAAGTTTTTGTCCATCATATCTTGATCACGAATGTAATTATGAAGAGCACAACATGCAATTACAATACATGTTTGCTTTCAAACTGTAAATGGAGGCATATATCTCAAAATGGAAAGGCGATTTTTCAATGCCCCAAATGACCTCTCAATGACATTTACTAGTGAAGAGTACCTATAGTTGAACATTTCTCTTGATGTTTCGGGTCGTCTCCCTCTACTCCTATAATCGTTCAAATGATACCGTTCACATTTAAACTGAGTTAAAGATCCAGTAAGCGCTACATAACCAGAATCTACCACGTAATATTCGCCTATAACAATGTATATGTACATTTGTTATGATATGTAATTGTAATACAATCATAAAGAAAATTACTCCTTATAGGCAAAGCAAATACCTAGTGGTAGTCAAGGAAATTGCAGCCGAGGAGTCTCCAGTGCTATCGAGAGTACGCGACAATCGTTGGCAGATCCTACCCTCCCAACATACACGAAAGTAAATTTCATATCAAATGAACAAACATACATCATATTCTGGATGATAGTCCCTTTCCTACCTATATACGGGATATGCTTCGACACAGGGACTGAAGCATTAATGTGAGTGCCATCAATAACACTTATGCAGCCCTCCGATTTCATGAAAATCTAATGTTATACAAGATTATTAACTACATATATTTGATGGTGTAACAACATTATGAAAATCATATCTTGAAGTAGCGTTTATGGTTACGATCCATAAGAATCTCCTCTGGGATATCATCAAATGAAGGTGGTCTGATAATCTCTTTTGCAAGTTTGGGAAATGCTTTCAACACATTAGTGAAGCACGTGCTGATTGTTTGTCCCGAATATTGAAATCTCTCACATAAATCTCTATTAGATTTAACACGACAACCAAAGATAAGAAGACCCCAACTTGTTCATCTACCCTAACATAACGACTATCTTACAACCAATCTCTTGCCCTCATTAAATCACTTAGGTTCAGAAAAAATATGTTTTTCCAACCTAAATGCTGCATATACTCTATTTGAATGTCCACAAAGAATCTCCCTTACTCATTCGGCTCTTGACAATCAACTATCCCTAATAGGTTCTTTCGTATGCATGGACATATCCACCACAACAATGCTCAACCATGCTATTATTATGTCAATATCAAACTCATCCAAGTAATAATAGACTCACCATCTTTGTCCCCCTTTATAGTACCTCAAGAACATTAATATAGATATCTGGGAAAAAACCCAATAACAACCAATAACATGAGTTGTAGAGTGAAAGCAAACCAAGTATAACAATCCCACGCAATCCATCGTACCCATACTACCACACAAATAAAAGAGTCTCAATATGAATATCTCTAAAAACCAAATAACATCGTAACATAAGTCATATAGTAAAATGAAACCAAATATAGAAATCTCACGCAATCCCCAATACATTTTCCAACATTTACTAAAGACGTTGGGGAAGTCCATTTCTCATCTCAGTTGGAGTTTGGATGAAAGCCTCCCTCTATATGGCACTATCCATTGCTCGTTTCAGTGCTTTGTGGTAAAGATCCGAATCTACCTCAGGCGTGCTAAGTAGTACAGTAATCACAGCAGATACAGAGAAAGGGTCTACATGTGGTGATGTGACCTGTGAGGTGGTAGCATATTCACTTTATTGACTTGCCCTATATTTTATCATCTCTTGTAAGGCTTTGCATGTGTTGGCAATATCAGATGCTTTACTCTTTCTTCTCCTCTTGATATTTGGAGTCATATCCAAGTTGTGTTGTCCACTTGTAAAGACTCCTTGATCAATGAGGTGTTCATCGAAGTCGTTTGGATCATCGTCTATATGACCACCACAATCGTCACTTTCTTCTGACTCCATCAAATCTTCGACATTTCCTATTGCTTGCTCGCCAGTAGCATATATACCACCAAATATATAGACAGCTCAGAATAATGAGGAAACTCATCCTTCTTAAATTTTTTCCCACTTAATATTTTCCTGCAATTTTCATAATAATAACATTCTTCATCAACAAAAGCAAACCTCTTAAGACACACATACATAATAATCTCAAAATTACCAAAAATTAAATGATACATTTATGTAAAGTTCCCATATACTTGGATCATCGACAACAAATATTTTATTTACATTATCTCAGCCAAATCCAGATTGTGTCAAAAGCTTCTTAAAACGACCAAATTGTCTTCTCAGTTTGTTCATCTTGTTCTTCAGTTGTGATTGCTTATATTGGAGTCCTGCCCGAGTATTGAATTCAGCCAATATGGTATTCCATCCTGCTTTGTTGAAAGTACATAAATGCGAGTTTCCCTTTTTTACCTCTTCTACCATCAAACTTATAAAGAGGTCATTAAATGTATCTTTCTCGAATGCCATTGGCTATCACACCCAACCATAATATAGTCATAACATTGTAACTACCCAACATTGGATCAAAATTAGGGGTGGGCATGGTTTCAGGGTAGAACCTGGAACCTGTAGAACCAAACAGGTGGGAACCGATTTGCTTCAGGTTCCAAGGTATATAGGGTAGGTTCCAGGTTCCAAAAATTAGGGAACCTACTTTGATGGGTAGGTTCCGGGTTCTAGGTAGGAGGAACTTGAACCGGAACCTGGAACCTGGAGCAAGTTTTTATATTTTTTCTTAGCATATGTTTTCACGTCATTCTGAGATATTTCATAAGGACGATGATGAATACATAATCCGGAATTACTTTATCATTGAGACTTTTACTTTATTATTGTTTCATACTTTTCGTGTTTTAAATATAAGTTGTGGTTAGTAGATTTTAGTAGTAGATAGTAGTCATTAAATGTAATTAGTCACATTAATCGTTCAACTAAGAATGTATATGGAACTTGGAACCGACCCTGGAACCTGGGACAGAGTAGGTTCTAGGTTCCCAAAAATGAGGAACCTGTGTGGACGGGTAGGTTCTAGGTTCCAGGTGGAACCTGTATGGAACCTGGAACCGCTCACCCCTAATCAAAATGTTAAGCAAACTTTAATAGACGCAAAGTGGATAAAAAAAACTTCAAAAAAAAAATGAACGCATATACATCTCTTTTGACAATCAATAAAGACTCAAGGAAGTAATCCTAAATATACATATACCCCCAAACACTTGTCTGACGACGAGCAAGTTTATACAATGTACAAATAAGGGCAAGGTAGAGATTATGTAGGTGATTAACAAGTTGTTCATGGACCATAAGTTTGAGCAGAATGAGCCACTTTTGAAATATTAGTTTTCATGCCCTAAAAAGACTAATTGGTGAGTTTTTAAAAGTAAGCCTCATGTAGCCAAGGTGCTTTGGAATAACAAAGAAGGAGAGGGATTTGAAGAGAGGGTGAGAAATAAAATAAATAGTTGGAATGCTTTGATGGGTTCGATGTGCCATGTCACATAGAAAGACCATTTAGGGTTTGTTTTTTTACCATGGCATTTAGCTAGACGGCTCGAACAGAGAAAATTTGGTCGTGCACTATAGGGAGTTCAACAACTCTGTAGTGTAATATAGGCACTTTATAGTCTACAGTCCTAGATATATGCATTACCATCTCAATTCTTTGGTTTTCAGTGTCAAGATCTTTTTTCCATCTCTTGGAATGTAGCTTATATCCATGAGAGTGTCAACAAATTCATCCAAAGATGGATTCTCCAAAAGAAGTTAGGATCCATACTTATCCAGAAAAACAAAATACGAGCACAAGGGCAGACAACACGAGCATAAGGAAAGATAAATACAAGTACGCAAACGAAAATAAAAACAAAACGAGCATGAGGGCATATAAACACGAACACAAGGGCGACGCTCGCCCGAGCCCAATTAGGGAGGGCTCAGGCCCTCGCCTTAATTGAGCTCAACGAGGAGAAGAGGAAAAAATATGGTCTTGCGAACTCACCGGAATTGTGCTGCGAAGAGGCGGATGGCGGCGGTGCAGCTCAAGAGCGACAGATATGGGAGTGAATTGAGAGCCGAGAGCCACAGACGAGAGAGTTAGTTATTTTTGGTCAAGAGAAGTGACGAGCAGGAAGGAGTTTCTCCCACCCATGGGTAGCTCAGTTGGTTATGACGTACTTGGGATTGTGTGGTTAGGCGTACTGGTCCCAGGTTCGATTCCCCAACTGAGCACTTGTGATTTAAGTGAGGGGTCATGGCGGTGGGATATTATGCTAGTCTCCCCCGAGGTATAATTGAGGTGCGCGCAAGCTGGCCCGGACACCTTGGTTACCAAAAAAAAAAAGGAAGGAGTTCCAGTTTTTTATGTTTTTTCCCATGAGAATCAGTTTAGCAAAAATGGTTCTCTTTTCAAGAATTAACGTTTTTTTGTTCTTAATTTTGTTTCAAAACTATTCTCGAGAACATAATTAGAAACAAAATCATTTACGTTACTAAACATGATTCTCATCCTTTTTTCCCCAGAGAACAGAATCAGAGAATGAGAATGGTTACTTAGAGGCCTCTAGTTTCTCGGTCTAACAAGCTTTGGTGTAGTTTATGTTGTAGTTTGACTGTTTTGGATCCCTCTTGTGAGTTGGTTGTGGTCTAGAATGGTTTGGCATGCTGATTGAGCTTTTATTCACCATTTTTCTCTGCTTGTTATTTGCTCAATGAATGCGCCTTGCCACCGTTGCATTTCAGTCCAAATTCTGGTTCATTTTGAGTTTGTTTAGTTTGTAGAGCTGCTTGCATTGTTGTCCTATTGTATGTTATGCTGATTTGTGGCTACGCTTCTTTTATCTCATAAGTAGGGTTCTGTTGAACCCTATTTGCATAAAAGGCTTTGGTGAAAAAAATAGAAAAATTCAATCAAAAAAATAGAAATTGCAATGGACCCAAGTTTGAGTCGTTTGGGAGGTCCGATATGAGCGGTGGTCGAGGTTGCGCGGCCCCAGGAAAGGGCAATGCTGAGGTCGCCAAACCTTTGGAGGCCCAAAACTCGGCTTATGAACGTGGTCGCAACCCCAAGTGATCGCCATTGAGGTTAAGCGACCCAAAGGGATTCAAT
Source organism: Rhodomyrtus psidioides (assembly GCA_021437785.1). Lineage (NCBI taxonomy): Eukaryota > Viridiplantae > Streptophyta > Magnoliopsida > Myrtales > Myrtaceae > Rhodomyrtus > Rhodomyrtus psidioides. The sequence continues at coordinate 991,000 of JAILYB010000185.1, read as the reverse complement.
GCTGAGTTTGCGTGACCGCAAGCAAGCCACAGCCACCAAGGACGATGGGCTTCAAGTCTTGAACAAGGCCGCGCTTCAAGTCTTGAACTTGATCGCACTTGACTAGGCGACCTTCGACTCCACAAGCTCAAAATTGAGCACTAGCGTCGCATGACCCTTGGCCGGCGTTGTCAAGGCGGCTCTTGATTCTCCAGTTCTCGCGTCGACGACACATTGGCAGAGTCCATCAAAATTAAAGTCCACAAGGAGGCCTTGAAGGATCACCGTGAGACCGGAGACCCTCGAGACGAGACCTACGTAATGATCAAGCCTCGATGACTTAGGTCGGGTTTCAGACCCTAAAAGTCCTTGTCCAACCTCAACTGTGGCATGCCAAAAGTACTAAATTTTGTTATGAAATTAATCGAAGCCGAGCAAGCCTAAGTAAACCATCCTAAGCTTAAGAAGAATATGTCATATTTGTCTAGATTTGCCCGATTTATGCTTTTGGACTTTGGTGGGTCCGATGGGATTGTTGGATCCATAATCGGTGGGAATGAAAACTATGAAAATTACTGGGAAGCACAGTGATTAGTGGTAGGAACATGTGGAAGAAGATTCTGCAATGTTGTGGCATCGGAGATTGGGTCATATCGGTGAGAAAAGGCTGGTGAGCCTTATTTCAAAGACGATTGTGGATGGAATATAAAGCTTTTCTATGGTTTCGAATTTTGTAAATATATTGTCTACATGGAAAACGGAATTTGGTATCTTTTGAATTCGTAAGAGGAAGAGTGAAAGGGATTCTAGATTTAATCCACAGTGACATCTTCAGTTCTACACCTATAGCATCGTTTGGAAAATCAAGGCACTATGTTTCTTTTACTAACGACTTGTCCAGACATGTTTGGATATATTTTTTGCAAAGAAAAGATTATGTGTTTGAAGAATTTCATGAGATCAAAGCTTTGGTGGAGAATCAGTTTGATAGAAAAATCAAAGTTTTGCGGATTGACAATGGATTAGGGTTTTGTTCAGCGAAATTTGATCAATTCTGTGTGACCAGTAGTATTGCAAGGCAGAAAACAACGCCATATTCACCTCAACAGAATCGTGTAGCAAACGTCTATAGTCCGCTGAAAACGGCGAAGGAGTTGTGGGAAAGTCTGGACAAGAAAAAAAAAACAGAAGATGCTGATTTGAAGAAATTCATTGTCAACAAATTTCTCGACTTTAAGATGGTTGATTCTAAAACCATCTTTAGTCAAGTTCAAGAACTTCAAGTGATCATGCATGATATTCATGTTGAAGGTATGATTTTAAGTGAATCATTCCAAGTGGCTGCTTTCATTGAAAAGTTACCACCCTCTTGGAAAGATTTCAAGAATTATCTCAAACACAAGAGAAATGAGTTATCACTTGAAGACTTGATTGTTCGATTGAGGATAGAGGAAGACAATAGACTTTCTGAGAAGAAAGTTGGCATAAATCTAGAGGTCTCAAAGGTCAACATTGTTGAAGAAGGATCGAAAGCCAACAAGAAAAGGAAAAAGCATGTAGAAGGTTCCACCCAAGGTCTGAAAAAATTCATTGACAAATGCTACAATTGTGAATGATCTGGACATCGTGCCAAAGACTGTAGAGTCAAGAAAAGATAAAAGACTCATGCAAATGTGGTGGGACAGATTTCCAATGTGTTGATAATATCAATCTTACTACCATGATCTCCGAGTGCAACTTGGTAGGAAATACCAAAGAATGGTGGATTGATGCTAGATCAACTCGTCATATCTGTGCAAACAGATCGATGTTCTCATCTTACACGCATGTGGGAGGTGATGAAAAACTCTATATGGGTAATTCATCGACCTCTAAGGTTGAAGGTGTTGGAAAGATTACTCTGAAGATGACAACTGGGAAAATAGTGACACTAAACAATGTGCTACATGTGCCAGACGTGCGTAAGAATTTAGTGTCCGGATCTCTCCTTAGCAAGAATGGCTTTAAGTTGGTGTTTGTATCTGATAAGTTTGAACTCTCCAAGAATGATATATATAGGAAAAGGGTTATCTTAGTGACGGTCTTTTCATGATGAATGTAATGACAGTTGTATCCAAGAATGATATGAATAAAATTATTTCTATTTATGTGCTTGAGTCTCCTGATATAAGGCATGCTAGACTAGGACGTATTAATTATAAGTCAATAAAGAAATTAATGAACATGGGATTATTGTCGAAGTATGACTATCCATGTGAAAAATGCCAAGTGTGTATTGAATCTAAGTTTTCTAGGCCTCTGTTTCAATCTATAGATAATAGAATCACATAATCTTTGGATTTAGTACACACAGACATATGTGATTTGAAAACAATATCGTCAAGGGGTGGTAAAAAATATTTTATCACATTTATAGATGATTGTTTGAGATATTGTTACATTTATCTGTTAAGTAGCAAAGATGAGGCTGTGAATGCTGTTAAAACTTATCAGTCTGAAGTTGAAAATCAGTTAAATAAGAAAATAAAAATGATAAGAAGTGATAGAGGAGGTAAATATGAATTTCCTTTTGAGGAAATTTGTACTGAATCGGTATCATTCACCAAATTACCGCTCCTTATGTGCCACAATCGAATGGTGTGGTGGAAAGGAAAAACCTATCATTAAAGGAGACAATGAATGCATTGTTAAATAGTTTTGGTTTACCATAGCATTTGTAGGGGGAAACTGTTTTGACGGCAAATTTTTCTTAAATAAAATACCCCACAAAAAAACACAACAAACTCCCTATGAGAAATGAAAAGGCAGAATGCCTAATTTGAATTATCTCAAAGTGTGGGGGTGTTTGGTTAAGGTTGCAGTTCCTAAACCTAAAAAGGTCAAGATATGACCGAAAACCGTTGATTGTATCATTTATGGATATGCTCTTAATAGTAATACATATCGATATCTTGTTCATAAGTCTGAGGTCTCAAATATACGTGTTAATACGATCATTGAGTCAAGGGATACTTCATTCTTTGAAAATATATTTTCGTATAGCATAGTATATGAGCCTATTGACAATGATAAGAGGCCTCGAGATATTACATCTAGAAGCGATCCTTTGGAGGATGAACCTAGACGTAGTAAAAGACAAAGGACTTCTACGTCTTTTGGATCTGATTTTCTAACGTATTTGTTAGAGAATGAGCCTCGGACCTTTAAAGAGGCTGTGACATCCTCAGAAGCCCCGTTCCAGAAAGAAGCTATCAATAGCGTTGAATTCATTTTATCAAACCATGCTTGGGAATTGGTTGATCTTCCTCTTGGAAACAAACCGCTACAATGTAAGTGGATTTTCAAGAGGAAAATGAAAGCGGATGGTACTATTGATAAATATAGGACTAAGCTTGTGGTAAAAGGCTACAAGCAACGAAAAATTCTTGACTATTTTGACACTTATTCACCTATTATAAGAATTACATCTATAATAATTGCAATAGCAGCGGTGTATAAGCTTGAAATCCATCAAATGGATGTGAAAATGGCTTTCTTAAATGGGGATCTGGAAGAAGAAATATATTTGGAATAACCTAAAGGGTTAATTGTTCCAGGACAAGAGAAGAAAGTATGTCGGCTTATCAAGTCGCTCTATGGTTTGAAACAAGCACCGAAACAATGGCATACCAAATTCGACCAAGTCATGATGTCGAATGGTTTTAAGATTAATGAGTGTGATGAATATGTATATATTAAGAGTACTCATGATGGTTTTGCCATTTTGTGCTTATATGTACACGACATGCTTATAATGGGCAACAATAGTGAGATTGTCAAGGTGACCAAACGCGTGCTCACAAGTAAATTTGATATGAAATATATGGGGGTCGCAGATGTTATTTTAGGAATTAAAATTCATAAAACATCTGGAGGATTAACTCTATCATAATCTCATTACACTGAGAAGATTCTTGAAAAGTGCAAGAACCTAGACATTTCACTAGTAAAGACCCCGATAGATGTTAATTTACATCTTTCAAATAATTCTGGTGAAAGTAAGGCTCAAATGAGTATGATAGTGTACTAGGCAGTTTAATGTATGTCATGAACTGCATAGGCCGGACATAGCTTGTGCTGTAAGCAAGTTAATTCATTTTACTATTAGTCCAAACGAAAATCATTGGAGAGCTATGAAACGTGTGTTGGGCTATTTGAAGCATACTCAAAACTATGCTTTGCACTACACAAAATATCCAGCTGTACTTGAAGGATACTGTGATGCAAATTGGATAACTGGCACAAAAGACACCAAATCAACAAGTGGATATGTGTTTCCACTTGGTGGGGGAGCAGTGTCTTGGAAATCATCCAAACAAACTTGTATTGCGAGATCTATTATGGAAGCAGAGTTTATTACTTTAGATAAAGCTGGTGAAAAAGCAGAGAGGCTTCGAAATTTCTTAGAAGATATTCCTAATTGGCATAAACCAATGCCCGCTTTGTGTATTCATTGTGATAGTCAAGCGGCAATAGGCCGGGCAAGGAATGTCATGTATAATGGTAAGTTTCGACACATACGTCAAAGACACGATACTATAAGACAACTACTCTCTAGTGGAATTATCACGATTGACTATGTGAAGTCAATAGATAATGTTGCGGATCCATTAACAAAAGGCATAACTAGAGAGATAGTTGAAAGAACATCAAGGGGAATGGGTTTAAGACCTATAAAATAAGTCATCATAGCGGAAACCCTACTTAGTTGACTGGAGATCACAAGATCTAGGTTCAAAGGGATAACCAAGTTATGTAGATTGTGTAGAGTACTGTCTGTTGAAAAAAACCTGGATGATTTTGAAGTTGACAAAACAATCCAAGTATTCTTAAGTTTCGAGATAATGCCGTGAATTACTTGTTTTGCAGATTATCCTTTGGTGCTGGGATGCACAGGATTGAATCTGGCAAAAGGATTACTCATATGGGATTTCTGAGGGACTCAGATGCTGGTTCGAGCTCAGATGTTGAGCGGGGATAGCTTAGACATTAGGATGATGCTCAAGTTCTGAGTGGAGTATTCACGTGCAGTAATCAGAACTTGAAGAGTAATTTAAAATGTACTGAATTGATACATTACAATGGACACAATCGAGCTGGATCATTCTTGAATATTCTCGGGGATAGAGATCAATCAATGATGCGGATTCAAGAAGATGAACACAACTTTCCAAATGAAAGAAACCATCTACGGAAACACAGGATCATAATTGTATGGGTGATTTGATCCAAATAGGGAAGGCTTTCCTTTGGCAATCCCCAATGGCTACGAGATTTTCTTTTGGTAATTGTCTTATCCAAACGGAAATTTTTTGAGAGACCTCTTCTAGAAGCCTTGCAATGGTTAGATTGAAGGCAGATGAGTATAAAAGACATCTCAAGGCGTTAAGAGGGGAAAATGTTCATAATTCTTAGATCGAGAGTACTTCATTTTATATACACTTCTTGATTCATCCATTGTAATTGTGAGGAGGTGTACACAAGAGTGTTAAGTGTTAGGTGGGGAATCCTACGTTTCAAGGAGATCACTAAGCTGTAACCTCTGAAGCAGTTTATTAGTGGAATCCAGCTAATTGGCTGATAGCCGAAGAAGTGGACGTAGGCTTAATCAAAGCCGAACCACTATAAATTCTCTGTGCAGTCTTCTCTATCCTTTACTTTGATCATATCATATATCTTGTGATAGTTAAACTGCACACGAAGAGCACTTTGCTATACATTCTGCTTTAATCATCTAAGACATCAAATCAACGCTTGTGCAATTTGAATTCCACATTAAATCTTAAAAATTGCACTATAATCACCTATTCACCCCCTCTAGGTGATAACGCTAGCCACAACACTGTCAACTCTTACTCATTCCCATATTGAAACAATACTAATATGTTAAGGTTAAGGTTAAGCTTTTAATGATTCTGAATTGAGTATTTGATATGCTACACATTCAGAAATCACCTATGTGAGTGTGAAGTAAGGGTCGCTTCTATGAGAATTTGAAAGGCCAAATTCTCTAAAGCACTAATGAAATCAGGCGATGTTCATGGCCAAAACGAACACAATAGTGAGAACCAACTTTTTTCGAGAGATAGTTGTGTGATTTCTATTGTCTAGGCTTACACCAAAGGTCAACAGTTCAAAGACATCAAGTCTACTGATTGACCGAGTAAGTTCGATAGATCTCACTAGGGAAAGTTCAAAGTCTCAGACTACTTATCTCGATGCAACATTTTCTCATGGAATATTCGCACATTGCATCTCATTGCATCTCATGCATGCACGAAAAGTCGTGATAATTGAACTTCTCATTCATGTGGGGGATTGTTGGAACTTTGGTCTCAAAGTTCCATAAGGAGTTGAATGAGAAATGAGAAATGGAGAGTAACGAACACAATACCGAGCGGCCTAATGTCCCGAATTCGATAAATCGGGATGTGCATGTCCCGAATTCGATAAATCGGGAATGACCACTTCCCGAAGTTCGTTAATCGAATTTGGTAAATCGGAAGTTCGGTAAATCGTCTGCAACATATCGAAAGTCACAAGAGTAATGGACCTGATATTCGGTAAGTGGGAGATTCGGCAAGATAATATGACTCGGGAACATCCTGAAAACCACGAAAGGCCAGTAATAGAGAGTTGCAGACTCTTGAAACTAAACTAACACAATTCGAACAGACATGTTTGAAATTCTTTTGTCCGAATAGATATGTTTGTTCGGAAATTTTGTCTTTGAACAAACATGTTTGTTTGAAAGAGAACTATTCGGTTTGTGACTCTTTGAGCGAACGTGTTTGTTTGAAAGAGAACTGTTCGGTTTGTGACTCTTCATTCTTAACTTCTCAATTTACTTTTTTTGTGACTCTTCAATGTCTATAAATGTAAAGCATTGACCGTCACATTAAGAATGACTGTCGTTTTCCCATCATTCATACTTCATTATTCATCATTTTGTGCGAGTATTCTCAAAGTTATATTCGAAGTTTGTCTCTGAAGGAGTACCGCTTTAAAGGAATAGTGATCTGTTCTATCATGGGAGATAATTGTCCACGAACCTTGAGTACCGATTAATGGGGCAAATTTGTCTTAAAGACACAACGTGAATTCGTTGGTCTCTGATCATTCGCTTACATTTGGACCTCTCATTCGCGTTTGATTTTAGGTTTGTCTATTAACTTAATTTTCATATACAAACTTTAAGTTACGTTTATAGGTGACTACAAATATGCGTGGCTTGTCCCTAATCTGTCTTGCTACAATGCCTTGATTCATGGCTTCCTACGCAGAATGTTCGACAATAAAGGAAAAAAGAAAGCTGGGAAGGATGGAAAGGGGTGCAAAATTATTTGAAGAGACTAAGCGCAAGGGGCTTGCTATTAATGCCGTCCAAACATCGACAATATGCTGGGTGTTTTCCATGGGATGAGTATAGTTAAGCCTGATTTTGTGGCTTACGGTATGTTCTTGGGCAGGCCTTGTGAGCAAGGTTCAAGAGCTTCTAAGAGATATGGTGGCTTTGGTGGCACATACAGCATGATCATTGAAGGTTTATATTATATCAGGCAAAGAGGAGGGACCAGAGAAGAGCACTGAAAATTTTGTTGGCAATCGAACGGTACAGGAGTTTTGACATGTTGCTTTTTTTGTGAGGCCAGGGAATGGATCATTTTTTTTTCCGGTCATTTGAGATTATGTTTTTCATTTTTAGGAGAATCTATCTTTTTCTTTGGCGAATGATATGCCTTTTGTAGGGTGGAGTTGTAATCTTTCTTGCTCTATCAAATGCATGCAGCTGATTATCCGTATGTGACGAGCTAAGTAGTTTAGCTAAATGTGGATGAGAACAAAGATATATTATGCAAACTTTCAAAAAAAATGTAATTAAGTCCTAAAACTTTTATTATGTGTAATCAGGGAAAGACCAATTTGATAAGTTTTTAGGACTTAATTGCACTTTTTGAAAGTTTTAGAACTCAATCACTTTCGTGACAAATTTTAGGATTTCTAATGTACTTATCTCAAAAAAATTATGTTATGGAAGCAATCACGTCAAACTGAAGAAAGTTTTGAATCATAGTAATGAAAGCAATTAGCAGTCTTATGAAATGTCTCGTAACTTCCTCTGCGTACTATGAGTATGTCCAAGTTCGTTTATCGAAGTGCATGCACCTTGTAGCATACCATGCCCATAAATGAAATAATGACCCCAAAAAAAAAATCGCCACAAACTTTCTTCCTTCAAATGCAAGAGAGTGAAGAAAAACGGGAACATGATACGATATATGGTGACAACATGTAAGGGTTTTGAGTTAAGTTGGACAAAGACAAATATATGGAATCGTAAGTTCAGGAGGAATAGAAGTTCAAATGACACCCTATTGAGAATTGAAGACTCGAACTTATTGGAACGCCCCCTCTCATGTGCAAACCGAACTTAAATCATATAAAGAACACATGGAGTTGCACATCGGGCAACCACAAGCGGAATACAACTCAATACGGAGTATGAAAGGTGCGAAACTAGACTTTGATCCCATGTTAAGAAGTCCGAACCAAAAGCCAATTCCATTAGGTGGAGGATGACTATATTCATATCCATCAGAACCCTATAGTCAAATGGTGTGAGATGGCACACCTCTTGGCGGTTGTAGTGAAGATAACAGTTTCAACAGTTCAGAGACCTATGAATTGTAACACATCTGGAGATAGTACGTCAATCTTTTCTTGATGCTCGTTTAAGCAGGATATATTTGGGCATAGAAATTTTCAATGAAAGAAACAGGGGAAACAAAATTCAGCTTCCGAACCGTGTGTTCTGCAGCTGGGCAGCACGAGGCTGAACATGTCCCGAGCATGACTTTAAGCAACCCGGAGAGCGATACCTATCCTGGGCACCAGGCAGGTACCTTTCGCCACTGGGTCGAGGCATTATCTGACCTCCGTGTTACCCATGGGCTCCGCTCCATCTGGATCTCTTACAGGGCGCAGGTGAGCTATAACTATTCACCAGTTTTGGCTTTCTCCGGTTCTACCGAAATTTGTTCAGTGTTTACCTGGAAAATGAGAACAGTCCGTCTAAAAACATGCTCGACGACGGTATGCTGATGGCCTATGATGCGCCTCTGCTACAGGCCGACAAATCGCTCGGTCAGAAGCTAGCTTCTCGTCTCACTGCCCGACCAAGTATGTGAATGTAGAGAGGTTGTTGCTACTTTGGAAGAAGCATAAAAGCTGAGTGTGCTGAACATGTTTGTGTGCTGTATCGCAATACTAGGAGAGAAGTTGTCATGCAACTCTTTGACCTTAGGTTTCTAATCCAATAAAGCATGCCATTTTACTTGCTAGCTTATTGTCTATGAACTTCAATTTTTTTTTTTTTGATAACCAAGTTGTCCGAGTCAGCTTGCGCGCACCTTGATTATTCCTCGGGGGAGACTAGCACAGCAACCCACCGTCATGGCCTCCACTTAAATCGCAGGTGCTCAACAGGGGAATCAAACCTAGGACCAGTGCAATTAATCACACAATTTCAAGTGCGCCCTAACCAACTGAGCTACTCATGGGTGGGTAACTTCAATTTCATTTCTGAGTAATATGAACTTGAGTTGGAATAGCAACATGACTCTCTCTCCCTCTCATTGAAACGATCAATTTATTGATCTGTTAATTGGTTGGGAAATTCTTGAATCTTCTGACGGTATTAGTGTATGATTTATAGGCTTCTCTATTTTTTTCTTAATCTTGCTAATTTAATTCTAAACTTTTTGGTAATTGTCCAATTCTGACTAATATGCTGATGGTGAAGTCCAGTCAATGCTGCCATTAAAAAAAAAGTCAAGTCAATGACGACAGTTGTACGTAGCATTGCCCGATATGAAATTTTAGGGTGCGCATGAGGGGAATGACTTCTGGCAAGAAAGTTGATTTTTCAGCTTTTGCTTTTGAGTAGAAGTTGAATTTTCAGCTTCTGCTTCAAAAGTTGATTTATGATAGAGAAATGTGTTTGATAAAAAAAAATACAATGTTCGAAACATTATTAAAAAAAGTTCGATGGCGACCGGCGGCAGCAGGCGATCTGCAGCAGGCGACCAGCAACGGGCGACTGGCGACAGGGGACCGTCAGCGGCCGACTGGCGACAGGCGACCGGCTGCGGCCGGAGGCAGGCGACCGGCCACCGCTAGAATCACTTCTCGACTGGAGAAGTAAAAAAATTTTACTTCTCCAAGTTGACAAAAAATCTTGCCATAAGTAGAAAATCCTACCACAAGTCAATTTTTTTACCAAATGCATTCCTGCTTCAGATAGGATTTTACCAAACGAATTTCCTGTCAGATCAACTTCTGACAGGGAAATTAAAATTCTGGCAAGATTTCATGCGGCACCTTTAGCGAGCACGTGATTTTCACTTTTCTAAATTTTTTGAACTTTTTCTTTTTGTTTCTTCTTCGGTGCTCGTCTTCTTCCTCTCTCTTTTTTTTCCCCCTCTTCTTCACTGTTCATGTTTTTCATGTACACGCCAACGCAAATGCTGCCCCCTAGACTTGGCCACTGCCACTGTCAGGAGACCACCACCACAACCTGAGGGACGCCACTTCGACTCTACCATTATGAATCGGCATGCCTGTCTCTGGTTTAAGGTAGATCTCAGCTACGAGGTCGTGCATGACCTTATATGCACGGTGTCGCGCCTTAGATCTGAAGTCGTGTGACCTTAGCTTCGCAGTCACCCGACCTGAAATCTGAAGTAGTGAGACTTGAAAATGGACATGCCGATCTTTGTTAAGTGGTCGTTGAAAGGCGTGGAAAACTCGAGGGAATTTTGTGGTCGACGTTCAATACCCCATGTGGCGATGCCGGTGATAATCGAGATCTTCATCAATTTTTTGTTGTTTCCGGCGTCGAAGTGGATTGATGATTACTTGGAATATGAATTCCAAAAAACATGTCTCGGGTCCTGTTAAATCGATTTCGGTTTTGGAATGTCGATTTTCCTTGATTGAAATCTGGAGTACAGTCCCCGTAAGGGCCATTATCCAGAGATCTGACCTTCAACACGTTATCCAGATTCGGCTTTGGACACATCTCCCGTTTGAGGATAGTGCTTAAAATCTGGTGTAAATGGGGAAGAACAGGAAATAGCAAATGGAATTGGGGGGAAACAGGGGAAATGAGAAGAGGGGAAATTGGGAAACGAAAGGGAAAAAAGAAAGCATATAAAAAAAAGGGTCTAGTACCCAAAAAAATCTTCAACTTTAGCATTTGTGTCAATTATATCCAAAATCTTTTTTTGTCTCATAAAAATCCCCAACTTTTACTTTTGTCCCAATTCCACCAAAACTTTTACTTTTGTCTCAATTTTACCGACTTAGTACCAAAAAAACCCTTAACTTTTACTTTTATCTCAATTCTACCCAAAATTTTTACTTTTGTACCAATTTTATATGTCTCATACCTTAAAAACCCTCAACTTTTATTTTTGTCCTAATTTTATCAACCCTCAACTTTTACTTATGTCCCAATTCTACCTAAAATTTTTACTTTTATCCCAATTTTACTAGCCTAGTACCAAAAAAACCCTCAACTTTTACTTTTATCCCAATTTTACCACCGTTAGCCTTCCGTCTATAATCATCGTTAGTTAATCTTACGTGACATTGTCATGTCCTTAATGAATTACACCCCGGCAAAACTGACATGAAAAAATTTCGAAATTCTTTTCTATTTTTTGCTACCCCTATATATTGCTGAGAGATATATATTCACTAAAGAGAGCGCATTTCGTATTCTTTTCGACACTTAACAGCCCAAAGAATGGCTAGACATAGCGATATTCTGACAATTTTTTTAAAAACTCGTTGTCTCTAAAACCTATTGTTTCTAAATTTCGAAAATTCATTAGTAAATTCGACAAGAAAATTCGAGTTACGTGGGATTAACTAACGGTGATTATGAACAAAAGGTTGACAATGGTAGAATTGGCATAAAAGTAAGGGTTAATACCACCAAAAATCCCAAACTGGTACACCTGTGATAATTTTACCCCAAATTATTTTTTTTACCATAAAAAATCTCAAACTGGTACATTTGTGACAAATTTACCCCAAACTGGTACGCCGTGATAAATTTACCATCCGTTAGTTTTCGTTAAATTTTACCATCAAATTGTAAAGTTGGATGACACATGGCTATTGTCGGGTGTGCACGTTACCCTATGTTTGCTATATGTGTATCAATTTGAAATTTTTCATGGTATTAACTCAATTTAACAAAAATTAACAAAGGGTAAATTTGCCATATGTGTACCAGTTTGAGATTTTTTATGATAAAAAAAAGTAGTTTTGAGTAAATTTGTCACAGTTATATCAGTTTAGGGTTTTTTATGGTTAAAAGAATAGTTTGGGGTATATTTGTCACAAGTGTACCAGTTTGAAGTTTTTGGTGGTCAAAAAAATAGTTTGGGGTACAATTGTCACAAGTGTACCAGTTTGGGGTTTTTTGCGATATTAACCCTAAAAGTAAAAGTTGAGAGTTTTTTTGGTATCAGGCCGATAAAATTGAGACAAAAGTAAAAATTTTGGGTAGAATTGGGACAAAAGTAAAATTTGAGAGTTTTTTTATACTAGGCCAGTAAAATTGGGACAAAAATAAAAGTTTTGGGTATAATTGGAACAAAAGTAAAAGTTGGAGGTTTTTTATGAGACAAAAAAAAGTTTTGGATATAATTGTCACAAATGCTAAAGTTGGAGTTTTTTTTTTTTGGGTATTGGGGCTAAAAAACGGGGGTTAATACCACGAAAAACCTCAAACTGATACATCTATGATAAATTTACCTCAAATTATTTTTTTGACCACGAAAAATCTCAAACTGATACAGTTGTGACAAATTTACCCCAAACTATTTTTTTTTACCACCAAAAAACCTAAACTGGTACACCTTTGACAGATTTACCCTAAATTAATTTTTTGACCACGAAAAAACTCAAACTGGTATACCCGTGTTAAATTTACCCTCAATTGAATTATGTTAATACTACGACAAATTTCAAATTGATACACATGTGACAAATAAATAGTAAAAATCATAAGTTGGTATACCCGTCAATTGTCACGTGTCATAACCTTAGTATTTTAATAGTTAGATTTAACGAAAACTAACGAAGGGTAAATTTATCACAGATGTACCAATTTGGGGTAAAATTGTCACAAGTATACCAGTTTGGGGTTTTTTATGGTAAAAAAAATAGTTTATGGTAAATTTGTCACATGTATATCATTTTGGAGTTTTCTGTCGTATTAACCCTAAAAAAAATTAATAAAATTCCTCAAAATAGCATTGAGTAAATTTGTCCTTATCAGCTGTCAAACGTGCCGCATAGGACAGCCGCCACTGATGAACCTCCATGTCGGTGATTTTCGATCAAATTTAGAATTGAATTGACAAAATTGAAAATAATTTAGAACCGAATTGGCTCATACATTGAACATGGTTAACCTCAATCAAAATCGGTTGATTTCATGTCTTCTTATAATACCGTGGCCAAAAATTGTCATCCCACTCGAGTAGAAGCAACATATATATCTTGCAAGGGACTCACCTAATCAAACGGTTATGCTGAATCAAGACCTTAGTGCCGTCGAAGGGGCTCACTCGAGAAATGAGAGAATTTTCCGAAAAAGGCCTAAACATATTACGCTTTTGTCAATTCATTCATAAACTTTTTAATTTTTTTAATTGAGTCCCATTGACGGGATGAACTCGATTAGCAAATTGTGAAAAACGTTGAGGATTTTATTGACAAAATTAAAAAAATTATAAATGAATTGATAAAAGTATAATAAGACGAAGATTTTTCGGACAATTTTTGCCTCGGGAACTCCACACTCTGGGTCTTGCCCTGTTATATTATTGTCCATGTATGGATGAAGAAAAAAAGTACTCTAAAAGCATATCATCAACCCTAAACACGAGGATTGGGAATGGGGAGACCACGGCCGCAGATTTGTTCAAGCCATGTGGGAAAGAACTGAATAAGACTAAATTGCTCTGAATCTCCGTTGCAACGTTCGGGACGATATTGATTAAATCGGGCTGTTCAAATCAAAATGGACGGCCTAATTTGATCTATGTCATCTCTTTAAAAATTTTAAAATTCGCATTCTTATTTTTCCTCTTCTTTTCAAGAGGTGACATGGATCAAGTCGAGCCGTCCATTTTGATTTGAACGGATCGATTTGATCAATGTCACCCTAACATTGAATTGGCAATATTAGAGGATCCATTTCCGGGCCCACCCAGCTATAAATAGAATGTGTTGTACATCTAAAATCAAATCCCCTGCTTTGGATAACAAAAAAAAAAAGGTTAATAACACCAAAAATCCCAAACTGGTACATTTGTGATAATTTTACCTCAAATTATTTTTTTGACCATGAAAAGCCCCAAACTAGTACATCTGTGATAAATTTATCCCAAACTGGTACAGCCGTGGCAAATTTACACTCCGTTAATTTTCGTTAAATTTTACATTCAAATTGCAAAGTTGGATGACACATGGCTATTATCGAGTGCACACGTTACCCTATGTTTGCTATATGTGTATCAATTTGAAATTTTTCGTGGTATTAACTCAATTTAGTAGAAATTAATAAAGGGTAAATTTGTCATGTGTGTATCAATTTGGGATTTTTTATGGTAAAAAAAAGTAATTTTTGGGTAAATTTGTCACAGTTATATCAGTTTATGATTTTTGATAGTTAAAAAAGTAGTTTGAGATATATTTGTCACAAGTGTACCAGTATGTGGTTTTTGATAGTCAAAAAAATAGTTTGGGGTAAATCTGTCATAGTATCAGTTTGGGATTTTTTGCGGTATTAACCCAAAAAAACTGCTTTGTTTTTTTTTCCTTTTTTTAAAAATCATTTTTCGCCATCGTTATCAAGAAAACTGAAGGCCGGCCTGAAAGATTGGTTTTTACCGAAAAAGAGTCCGTCACAAATCCAATTCTTCATCTTTGCCATTTGATTCAGGACAGCTAAGTCCCTTTTTTATATGGTTTCCTGTCGATAAAGCTTTCTTGATTAGTACCCTAATTGCTTTCATCGTTTCTCCAAGGATAAGATCCATTTTAAGTGCATTTTTTTCTCAAATAAGGGACAAAATTGAACATTGTTTCAAATAAGAGATTCAAGTTACCATATCAATCTCAAATAAGGACTTTTGACCTGCCAGCGAGAATGTAAATGTTCCAAGAGGCCGAGAAGAGGGTATTTCAGTCAAGTAAATATTGAGTTTTTTTTTTCCTTTTTTTTTCTTTTTCTATTTTTTTATTTCCCTTGTCTTTATCTTTTTTATGTTCCCCATTTCCTTCGCGGACCGACAGAGGGGAAGGGAAAAATAGAAAATAGAAAAAGAAAAAAATTCCAAAAAATTCCAAAAAATTAAATGACACAAATGACCTTGGGACGGCTAGGTTAGGCTCTTCTTTGAATTGATATGGTCAGCCACTTATTTGAAATAAGATCTATTTTGAGCTCTTATTTGAAATGATTTGGTCACTTAATGCTCTTATTTGAAACAATGTGCATTTGAGACCCTTATTTGAGAAAATAATGACACTTCAAATGTTTATTTGAAACTTTCCTGACGAGGGAAATGCAAAATTCCATTCGTCGTCTTGAGGTCCACTCCATCATTGGCTACACCTCCTCCCTCTCTCTCTCTCTCTTTTCTTCCGTCTTCAAGGACAATTAAAACCCCAGCTGGACCTTTCTTGTTTTACCCAATCTGATGTAAAGTATGGGGCACCACATCAGGAAGGGTCTGATGGCTGACTAACCACAGATTCCATCTTTGTCGAAAACTGGTGGTAAAGAAGAGGCGTCTGACCACTCTTTCTTCAATCTTTATCCATCCATCCTCGTTGGTTGACGATGATTGCTGTGTGCGAAGAAGGATTGATCAATAGTTTCAGATAAAAATCTTTCTGAAACAGTGAAACAGGGGAATAAAGAAAACAGAGATTGTTTAAAGAAAGACCGTGCATTTGCAACTGGTACACGTTCCCAATTACTCTCTCTCCCTTTGTGTATATAAATGGTTTTGAGTTTAGGTGCCGAAAATGGGGATCTAAGCTGGAACGCCACCTCTAAAGTTCATTCCTTTTTTGAAGCATTCTGATTTTTTTTAATCAAATGGAGCATTCTGATTCCCACCATATAAAAATAGCAAGAGCCAGCATCAGACAGTTGATGTTCATCCCCTCGCTCTCTCTCTCTCTCTCTCTCTCTCTCTCTCTCACGGCTGTGAGTTGACTTAGTTATAGCGGATACTCCAAAGAGGGCTTTGTTTCTTGTGTGGGGTCGCACCTCAGGAGTTAGGAGAATCTTGGGCTCACGCAATGGCGAAGAATTCCGTAAAGCGTTTGGAGACGCAGATAATTACTATGGCCTAAAGGGAGGTCCTTTCTTGTGCAGGGAATATCCCAGCTAGAGAATATCCCAGCTAGAGATAAAGAGGCTCTTTTGGAGATCTCTCTCTCTCTCTCCGTCTTTTGGATGTCTCTCTCTCAGATAAGATCTTGATTTTGCAAGAATTTCTTGCTTGTGAGTACTTGAGGAGAGCAGGAAAAAAGACCAAAGAAAAATTTAAGTGGCCCCCTTGAGAATCTCCTGGAATCTTTCTTCATAGTGTGAGTTGCTTCTTTCTGTTTCATTTCATTCTTCTGTTTTAACTGCCGAGTCTGTTTATGTTGTAATTTAACGTGGCTCGGATTCATGGGGCTCGTCTGTTTTGTGATGGTTGGTAACATGTCTGCTTCGGTTTTTTGAGTCCTCGATTATGTTTTTGGTGGGCAGGAAAATTGAATCTCTCTTGCCAATTGATAGAGCTTGAATCAAATGATAGTAAATCAGCAGATTACTTCCGGAGAACATGTGGAGAAATTTTCAATCCTTGTGATTCGCCGCTTGAATGTTGTGATTCTCCAAACACTTTATGAAGCATGAATTTGTCTTAATTCGATGGATCCGAGAATCTTTCGTTTCTTGGTTTTAGAGTTGGATTGTCTGATTTATCTTCTTGGTAAATTCAAGCTACCAATCTGTTGACATTGCATGTTCTTGGGCTGATCTTAGCAGAAAGGCAATTTCCTGCGCATTTCGGATGGAAGAGCTTCCAGGTGACGGAAAATAAAAATGGAAGACGCCGTCTTCTCACCAACCCCGACGCCTGGCACAGCTCTGGATTCAGCCATGGACATCGACTACATGGATGAGCTGTTGCTAGAAGGATGCTGGTTGGAGACTATGAATGGATCTGAATTCCTCCAACAGAGCCCTCCCAGTTTTAGTGCCTTATTTAACTCTCCATTTCAATGGCCTGCTCTAGAAAATATCGAGTGCAACTCCAGCGCTGACCAGCTTCAAAAGAACAACCAAGTGGATATGCAAGCACCATTGCTTCCCGGATATTCTCCTATGGAAGAAGGCCAAGCGAAGCCTCTCGATAATCCTCAGTCTCTGAGTATTGTTGAGTGTTCTCGTCAGTCGGATAAACATGTCAATGAAGGATCTGATTTTAGAAGAAAATGGTGGATTGGACCGAGGGTGAGTTCGGGTCCAACAAGTTCTGTGATGGATAGGTTGATCCGTGCTCTTGATTGCATTCAATATTCAACAAAAGATAAGGATGTCCTCATCCAGATATGGGTGCCTGTTAATAGAGGCGACATACGTGTTCTCACAACCAATGACCAGCCCTTTTCACTTAATCCTAGCAGCAGGAGTCTTTCGAAGTACAGGGAGATATCGGTGAATTATCAGTTCTCAGCCGAGGAGAATTCCAAGGAATTGATGGGATTGCCTAGTCGGGTATTTTTGAGGAAGGTTCCTGAGTGGACTCCCGATGTCCGTTTCTTCAGAAGTGATGAGTATGCCAGGGTTGATCATGCTCAGCATTTTGATGTCCGTGGAACACTTGCCGTTCCCATCTTTGAACAAGGGAGCAGGACTTGCTTGGGTGTTATTGAAGTTGTGATGACAACCCAGAAAATCCAGTACCGGCCTGACATTGAAAGCGTTTGCAAAGCCCTAGAGGTTTGTCAAACCTTTTTCCTTGCATTACCTAAATTTTCATTGTGCACTGATTAAATGAAGATCGCCAAGGATATCTTTCCTAGTTGCTTGTTTGCGCCAACTTAAATCTACTAGTTTCCTAATGAATTTGAAGAGGCTTTCTCTGATAACAAAGATCCCTGTTTAGATAGATGAATCCGTAGATAGGCATCTTCTGTCATGTTTGCTTAGATATTTCAACTACGTTGCATGGAGGGATATGTCATACAC
This sequence comes from Rhodomyrtus psidioides, assembly GCA_021437785.1. Lineage (NCBI taxonomy): Eukaryota > Viridiplantae > Streptophyta > Magnoliopsida > Myrtales > Myrtaceae > Rhodomyrtus > Rhodomyrtus psidioides. The sequence continues at coordinate 972,642 of JAILYB010000185.1, read as the reverse complement.
TCATCAAATATTGTTTTTTCTTGTCCAGACAGATACTGCTATTTGAGATCACAGATCAAAAAAAGAAGCTGCGCTCAATTTAGAAAAGGAACTATCTTCTGTCAGTGTCGTGTAGATTCTTGTTATATGACAGATTTAGGTCATATTCGCAATTTCAATTACTTAATCTGATTGTTATTGAAGTGCTAATGCACTTGCGGGATTTTGGTGCCTCGTGGAATTCTGACAAAGCACAATTGTTACGTCAAAAATATTTTCATTTCCCAAAAGGGATTTATGGTTGATATATGACACTTGAATATTTCCATTTGCTGATCTTGACACTAATGACTATCTAAAATCCAACTGCAGCCGTTCTAGCTGTTACTACCTTTCCAGTCGGTTTCCTTTGAAGCAGCAATGTTACTTGGTTTGTGTTTTGAATTGAATCATCACATACAAGAACATAAGAACAAATCCTCCTTTCCACATTGCCCCGTTTCTTAACCCATTAGTTAGATTGTTTAGAATTGTATCCACTTCATGATATCATATCGGTGACCAGAATCATTCCAGAACAATTGATCTTTTCATGTTAACCTTTTCTTACTGGAATAATTGTTCCCACTTCAGGCTTGTGATCTTAGATGCTCTGAAGTATTCAGCAATAACAATGTAGAGGTAATTGGATGATTTCGAACGTAGTATTCTTCTTGATGAGACAATTCAGTTTTTCTTTTGAAACCGTGGTTGAGCACCTTTTGTTCTCCATTCAGTCACACTCGAAATCATATGAAGCCGCAATACCTGAGATTCGTGAAGTCTTAAGATCCGCCTGCGAGACGCATGGATTACCACTAGCCCAGACGTGGGTCCCGTGTAGCCGACAAGGTAAAGGAGGTTGTAGGCACTCTGATGAGAACTATGTTCGATGCGTTTCTACCATCGACCATGCTTGCCATGTGGCTGATCCCCACATCCAACCATTTCACAAGGCTTGTTCTGAGCATCACTTGCTAAAAGGTCAGGGGGTTGCTGGGAGGGCGTTTCTAACTAACCAACCATGCTTTTCATCGGACATAACTTATTTGGGAAAAACTGAATACCCTCTCTCTCACCACGCAAGAATGTTTGGGTTGCGTGCTGCAGTCGCTATCCGTCTAAGGAGCATCCACACTGGTACGGCAGATTTTGTGCTAGAGTTCTTCTTACCTGTGGACTGTAAGGATCACGACAAACAGAAAAGGATGCTAGGTTCGCTTTCCATCATTATTCAACGGGTCTGTAAGAATTTGAGGGTTGTTACCGAGGAGGAACTGGAGGAGGAAACTGTCTTGCCAGAAATTCAAGAGCCTTCAGAAGGCAAGCCTCAAGGAGAACAGTCGCTGAGTGTGGAAAGTAATCATTTGGAGAGGTTCTGTGAAGAAGATTTGTCCTGGACAGCTCATGTTAAAAAAGTTCAGCGGCGTGATGCAGTGGCTTTGGCGACCCAAAAGGCCAGAGCAAGGGAATTAGTTGTCGAGAAACCTCTCGACTTCAGGCAATTTCAAGACTCCAGTACAGAACACGGTGAAGATTGCTCTTTCTATGGTGAAGGAAGCTGCTCCAATGCGGCCAGGGGAAAAACAGGATATAAGAAACGTACGAAGGCGGAGAAAGCCATCACCTTGCAAGTCCTTCATCAGTACTTCGCTGGTAGTCTTAAAGATGCTGCAAAAAGTCTTGGTGGTAAGACTGCCACCATAAGCTTCATAAGCTATGATTTTCTAGGCTTAGAAACTATTTAAGCACTAGGGACTCGCTCTCTTTCTCTCAAGATTTATGTGAATATGTTGGAAGACTGTTAATTTATTGGGAGTATTTCTCTGCTCTATACATGCTTCTCTTTTCTGCACATTACAATCTCTTTCCGCTTGCACTTGGGAAAAAGATAGAATTATTGATGCCATCACTTGAAATTTATGTCTCGGTTCATGATCAGCTTGTCACTTCCTGGATGATAATTTGAGCATTGTGATGTTTCCTTTTTCACATGTTTGGTTTTGGCATTTAGCGCGTGTACTAAGTGAGTTTTCACAGAACATTTCACTCATTTTATTGCTTATAATGGTCATAAACTCGAGCTATAGGCATTCATAAATATGCATTCCATCCTCTCTTAACTTCAATTGCCATCAGCTGATTTTTTTGCCTGCTTTCTCTTTCTGGATTTCAGTTTGCCCCACAACCTTGAAAAGGATATGCAGGCAACATGGGATTAAACGTTGGCCGTCTCGAAAAATCAAGAAGGTTGGTCACTCCTTAGAGAAACTTCAATTTGTAATGGACACTGTTCAAGGTGGGTCGGGTTCTTTGCAAATCGGTTCTTTCTACACTAACTTCCCAGAGCTGGCCTCTTCAAATGTATCCATTAGCAGTCCCTTATCTAATTCAAGCCACAGCGATCATCAGCAACCACTGAGCGTGCAACCTGGAGCCCTGAATGTTGATTCCCGGGCTGCTGTGTCGAAGTCAGCATCATCGTCGTGCAGTCACAGTTCCAGTTCTAGTCAGTGCTGTTCCAGTGGGAGAAAGCAGCATCCGTCCATAGTGGACCTCGTCGCTGAAGGAGATCATTTAGTTTCAGAAAACAATGTGAATGTTAGTCCTTTAAAAAGGGTCCGAAGTCAGGTGGAATTACAAGGCTTGGGCCAGGAAGAGCAAAAGTTCCTGCTGAGATCCCAGAGCCATAGATCTTTCGACCCCAACATGGAGAATCCGGCACCGTCACCCAAATATGATTGCCAGGAATCACGAGAGGGGGATCCTCTGAGAATAAAAGTGGCGTATGCGAATGAGAATATCCGCTTCCGCATGCAGAAGAATTGGGATCTCAAGGACTTGTGGGGAGAAATCGCAAGGCGGTTTAGCATAGTGGACATGAGCAAGTTCGACCTCAAGTACTTGGATGATGACTCCGAGTGGGTACTGCTGACCTGTGATGCCGACTTGGACGAGTGCATAGATGTCAGCAGGTCATCCCCGGGTAGTACGGTCAAACTCTCGGTCCAAAAGTCTCATCGTCGTCGTCCAGCAAGTTCTTTGGGTAGCAGTGGCCCTCCACAGATGTAAGATGCTTCCTGAGTCTGCGGACGAGGTTGCCAGTTGAAGTATCATTTTTGAAGATCTCGTGGGAGAAGAATTGTGAAGTTTGTACACAGTGGGATGGTACACAGGACAATCAGCTAGAGAAGAGACTTCTCATCTTGAATGTGCTGCGTGGGAATATTTTAGGACAGACAGACCTTTCGGTTACATAGCCCCTAAATACGTTTTCTGCTTGTTTCAAATTGTATGTTCTTTCAACTACCATCGAGTCAAATAAAGATGTTGGCATTCTTACAGGGAAATGAAATTGAAGTTTTCTCTCTGGCCACCGAAGAAAAAGAGAAGGAAATGGGATTTTCTTCCGTCTTATGAATGTTCAAATGGGGTGACGATTGAGAGATCATCTTGTCATTTTGATGGTGTTGTCGTCATATCTTTCTTCCCTCAAATCATTGATCTAGAAAGTTGAAAGGTTATCACTCATTTCTGCAGTTAAGTACCTGCATCTCTCATGGTGTTCTACACTTAAAAATGGAGTTTTACCGTTGCCCTTGGCTCCGCCATTCTCCCCTTCATGCTTTAAGAAAGCCAAATGGATTTTGCTTCACTAATTTGACTCTCTCTTTTTTTTTTTTGAGTTTGACTTGCCATATGTATATCCTTCTATGAGTATGTCCTGGCAAGAAGCCGACATAGCAATTAAAACATCAGACGCACTAGACCCTCTCCTTTTTTTTTCCGTTGTTTCGCGAAAAAAACGAGTGATTCGAAAAATATTTTCCTAAAAGTTACGTCACTTAGAATAATTAGCTAGTAAAAAATATTTTAGTTGTTTCAAACTTTCTTTACTGACAATATCTTATGTCTAAATTTTTCGTGGATGATAAAAATATTTTTTGTCCATACATTTAGAAAATGTGATACAAAATATGGGTTTTTCGGGAAACAAATGGATCCTTTATGTTTACATTCAGACGATGAATAATCTGTTCTCGCCAATCGTTGGATGCTCCTCGCTGCCTAAATCCAACGCTTTTCGTACAACCAGCTGTAAAATCCTCCATGTGGAAGTGTCCGTTTATAGGTGTGGAAGAATTAGGGGAAAATCTCGAGATAGGTTGTTTTCATTTATTGTATTTCCTTTTATTTCTAAATCCTCAGAATTAGGAAGCAGATCACAAGAATCAGGAAATAGGAAATTTGTTTCTATTTCTACTCCTATTTTCTTGCTGCCTAAGCTTATTTGTATGTTATGTTCTAAGAGGACAGCTACTTTTCTTCTTTGAAATCCGCATGGTATCAAAGCTGAGGTTTTAAATATGACTCCTACTATGGTGGAAATGACAATGACCGGAGCTAGTAAGTACACTGCTTCTGGTGTCATGCCAGAGAACAACCCAACTAATCTCTCTGCACAAACGAGCAGTAGTGGAGAGCAATTCTCCCAGAATTCCAACCTACTATTAACAGTTCACCGATGGGCTCAATAATTCAATCGGTGAATCAGTAATTGATGGCAAAGGGAAGTTAGGCCAACTTGCCAGACGACGTAATGGAACCAACCGAAAGCAATCTCTATTGGCAAATTTAAAGATTGAAGAACCCCGTAGTGATGGTCTAGCTGATGAATTCTATGGAGCCAACAATTGGAAAACCGCACCTATTCCTTACAACCACTAAAGATATGTAGGACATTGTGAGATAAACATATTCTGATTTGAAAAATTCTTCCCAAATCTTTGAACTGAAGTCAAAGCTATGCAATCAAGCAAAGGAGATCATGAGGTCACCGTTTACTACAATGAAATGGGGATCTTGTGGCAAGAATTCGATTGATGCTATGATGAGACATGAAGAGAACGATACAGTATGCATGTTTCTAGCAGGTCTTAATCAAAGCTTGGAGGTTGAAAACCTCTACCATCTATTCGGGAGATTTTGATATTAACATCATCGTCTACCCAACATGTATATTCACGAGGATCATATTCAGGAACAGGATAATATGATTCTCCCATCGAGCTCTTTTCATTTTCAGTATTTCTGCTTCCACTTGCCATTTTTTGAGAGAATTGAGAGAGAAAAAGCGGATTGAGAGAATTTGACGAATTTGAGATATTGAGAGTATTGGAGAGAATTGAGAAAAATTGTGAGAAAAATAAAGATAAGTGGAGAGGTAGTTTTATATATATATATATATATATATAAAGAATTGCAACGGCCCAAAGAGGGCTGCAGGCCCCACGTACGGCTCGCTGGCCACAGCTCTTCCCCATGGCCGTCGCCTGGGGAAGAGCCAAACGACTCTTCCCACTTTTTTTTTTATTTTATAAATCCGGTTCCGGTTACGATCCGGTCAACAGGTCGGTTCCGGGTCCACGGTTCTGAATGGCCACGTCTAACCCAGACGATGATGAAAATGAAGATTTTTATTACTAGTAGTGGCATTACAATAAATGCTAGTATTTAGTAAATCAAAATCTTTTGGGGTACTGGTCCAAAAATATAGTCCTTCCGCAACACTACCCAAACCCATCAGTTTACCAATCAAATTATCCCGAAAGAAGCAATTTTCGGAACTTAATATGGCTTGACAAGAATTATCCTCACAGGCCTTTGAAACAGACATGAGATTGAATTCAAAATCAGGAATGATAGAACATTCTTAAGTATGATGTCTGGACTAAGATGCACAGTCTTAATTTTCGTGACATAAGTAACGTTCCCATTCGGAAGTCAAACTAACACGGAAGATTGTGATTTATTGTGAACATGAGAGATTAATTGTTCATCACAGATTATGTGGTCACTGGCACCTGAATCAATTATCCATGCATCAACTGATATTGAATTCGTTTTACAAAGGAAGGTACCTGAAAAACTTGCCGCCGTGTCACTAGTTTTCAATTGACTCAGGGCTTTCATAATGTTCTGATACTGATCATGAGTAATTGTTTGATGTCCCCCATCATTCCATTGTGCTGACACCTAGTAAGCTGAAGCATCTTTTTCTTTCCTATCTTTATCATTTGGTTTCCCATGTAACTTCCAGCGGGTATCGATAGTATGATGCGGGCGCTTACAATATTCACAGTATTTACCTTAAATTCTCGAGTTTTGCCCACCAGATCTCTGAGTTGGCGTGGAACCACGAGAGACATTGGATCTTTTATAAGCCAGGGCTGATGTAGCTTGATAAGGGCCGAATGATTCGGCCACATATCTACGGGGGACCCGTCCGATTCCCCCTTCTAATCCCAGTTGTCAGATTGAACTTGAAGTCTTGTAGGCTCGCCATCTTCTCTGCTTGCCACTTTCTGGAGCTCGACACTTTCAAGACCTCTGATCCTTTTTTTGTCCTTCGTGGCCCTGTGACAACTCAGTCGAGACAACGCTGGTCGGAAGTGCCATGAGGGCCATACTTTCTCCGCTCCTTGCATGTTGGGTTGCGACTAACCGCTGGCTTTCCTCTTGGATGGCTAGTTGGTAGATTCGTCCTAACGTCAGCGTGGGCTCCATCGCCAAGATCTGTGACCGAAACGATGAGTACGACTCGTTTAAGATCAGCAAAAAATGGGTAATTTTCTCTCTCTCTCTCTCTCTCTCTCTCTTATTTCTCAGTAGTGCCGTAGTGTGGCTTCGGGTCCCTCAAGATGTTCTTCGGCGGCCTCGAGTTCATTCCACAGTGCCGAGAGTCGATTGAAAACGGTAGTAATTGACAAATTTTCTTATTTTATTCGGATATGGCCTGAGTAATTGTGAATAATTTCGCTTGATCTAATCTCCCATACATTTCGCGAATATTTTCCTACATTGTTCTTGAATCCTCAGTGGGTGGAAGTCCGGCGGCAACGTCGGCAATGAGACAATTGTCGATCCAAGTGCGAACCAATTGATTACACTTTCGCCAGTGCCGATGTGGGTGTTCGTCGGTTGGACCGTCAAGGAAGCCATCCTTGTCTTTCGTAACGAGTGATCGCTGTTGGGAAAAACAGACAAGCAGCGGATATAACTTTCCCCCTTTGACTAAACCTGTGAGAAACCGATTCGAGCTAACCAATGGAAATATGCGAATTGAAAGAAAAATAACACCAGAATTTTTACGTGGAAAACCCCTTCAATGCGAAGGAACCACGAGACCGCTCACGGAGTCCACCCGAATCTCCACTATATATCAATCGTTTGGGTATACAAACTCGCTGAATACAACGACAATAAAATCCCAAAACTATAAGTGAAGATCAAGCAACAACAACACCGTAAACGAGAGAACCGGATGAAAATCACCCCCAAAATATGCAGCCCCGAAATACCCACGAACAGCTACAGTAAATACCTTCAAATCAAGATTCAACAGCACAGAATCAAGTACAACGAGTCTTGAAGCTGCTGTCAAAATTCCAGCCCAATCGGACCACGGGAAGTCCTCCGATCGTCGAGTTGATCGCCGCCTAACGTGCAGAAAAACTGCTGCGTTTTTACTCTCGGTACTGTTCTCTCTCGCGTGTCCCTCTTTTACGTTGCAATTGCTGCGCCCCTTTTTATTTCTCTTGCTGCCTTAGGTTTTCTTTTTAACAATCTAATGGGCTGGACCCATTAAAAATAAGCCCAACAAATCTCCCCCTCCAGCCCATTGAGGGAGATCTTGACATAAAAGAATTCAACAGAAATCCATGCCTGCCTGACGCCGACAAAATTCATACTTCTCTCTAGTGAGAGCCTTTGTCATCATATCCGAAGCATTATCTTCTGTGTGTACTTTCTCAAGTTCTAACCCTTTGGATTCCAGAGTTTCTCGTATCCAGTGATACCTCACATCAATATGCTTTGACCTGGCATGAAAAGTGGAATTCTTTGCAAGATGTATAGCACTTTGATTATCACAAAGTAAAACATACCTCTCTTGACTGAAACCAAGTTCCTGCGTGAACTCTTTCATCCAAAGCAATTCCTTACATGCTTCAGTTGCTGCGATGAACTCTGCCTCTGTCGTCGACAAGGCAACACATTTTTGCAACCTTGACTGCCAAGCCACAGCTCCCCCTGAGAAAGTAATCAGATAACCCGAAGTAGATTTCCTTGTGTCAATATCACCTGCCATGTCAGAATCAGTATATCCAACAAGAATCGGCTCATCACTCCCAAATAAAAGTCTCAAACTAGAAGTGCCTCGGAGATATCTCAATATCCACTTCAATGCATTCCAGTGCTCTCTACCTGGATTTGACATAAAACGGCTAACCACTCCAACTGCATGAGCTATATCTGGTCTTGTGCAAACCATTGCATACATCAGACTACCCACTGCAAAAGCATAAGGAACTTTTTCCATCTCTTTCAGATCTTTCTCAGTTGACGGACATTGTTTATGACTAAGCTTAAAGTGTGTAGCAAGAGGTGTACTTACAACTTTAGCTTTGTCCATTTTGAACCTTTGAAGTACTTTTTCTATGTACTTCTCTTGAGATAACCATAATCTCTTCGCCTGTCTGTCGCGAGTGATCCTCATACCAAGAATCTGCTTAGCCGGCCCCAAGTCTTTCATTGAAAAAGACTTGTTCAAATCTTGCTTTAACCTATCAATCCTAGAAGTATTCTGACCAACAATCAACATGTCATCAACATAGAGCAATAAGATAATAAAATCACCTTCAGAGAATTTCTGCACAAATACACAATGATCAGAAGTAGTCTTCTTATAGGATTGCTCCCCCATAAAAGACTCAAATTTTCTATACCATTGCCTCGGCGCCTGCTTTAAGCCATACAAGCTTTTCTTCAGTTTGCAAACATAATTCTCTTTACCTTTTACCTGAAAACCTTCAGGCTGCTCCATGTATATGTCTTCCTCCAAGTCACCATGAAGGAAAGCGGTCTTCACGTCCATCTGCTCAACCTCGAGATCAAGGCTAGCTGCTAAACTCAAAACAACTCGAATTGAAGACATTTTTACAACTGGTGAGAAGATCTCATCATAGTCAATTCCCTTTTTCTGATTGAAGCCTTTAACAACCAATCTAGCTTTATATCGAGGACGCGAAGTCGTCTCATCTTGCTTCAATCTGTAAACCCATCGGTTCTTCAAAGCTCTTTTACCCTCAGGTAATGCCACCAACTCAAAGGTGTGATTGTCATGCAATGACTTCATCTCATCATGCATTGCATCAAACCATTCCTTCCTATTCTTATCTTCTACTGCTTCTTCAAAAGTTTCAGGTTCACCTGCATCTGTCAACAGAACATACTCATTAGAGGAATATCTAGTAGATGAGGTGCGGTCTCTGGCAGACCTCCTCAAAGCAGTAGTTGGTGGAGCTAATGGTGCAATCTCTTGAGCATCAATGTCATCTGAATGATGTTGATCACCCTGAGCCTGATCTTCAACCGGCTGATCATTCTGAGTCTGATCCTGAACCTGCTGATATGTAGTCTGACCATCGTCTTCAACTTGATCATGCAACTGTTCCTGCAACTCAAAAGGTGAGATTGAGCTAGTATCAGCTAACACATCAGAATCACGGGAATCTGTCTTCTTTATCTTCTCAATATCACAAATGGTCTCATTCTCAACGAATACTACATCTCGGCTTCTGACAATTTTCTTAGCAACTGGATCATAAAGCCTGTAGCCAAATTCATCAGAACCATAACCAAGAAAGATGCACTCTTTTGTCTTGACATCTAACTTGGACCTCTCATCTTTGGGAACATGAACATAAACTTTGCAGCCAAACACCTTTAGATGATCATATGAAATTTCCTTTTCAAACCAAACTCTGTCTGGAACATCACCATCTAAAGCAACAATGGGAGAAATATTAAGAACATGTACCACTGTACTCAAAGCCTCTCCCCAAAAAGATTTTGGCAATTTTGCATCTGAAATCAAACATCTGACTCTCTCAATCAGTGTTCTGTTCATTCTTTCCGCTACACCATTTAACTCAGGCGTTTTAGGAGGTGTCTTTTGATGTCGAATTCCCTGTTGCCTACAATATTCATCAAATGGCCCGATGTACTCACCACCGTTATCTGAACGAATGCATTTCAACTTCTTTCCAGTCTGTCTTTCAACTGAAACTTGAAACTGCTTGAATGCATCTAACACTTGATCTTTCGTCTTCAAGAAATAAACCCATAATTTTCTTGAATGGTCATCAATGAAGGTTACAAAGTAAGCTGCACCACCAAGTGTTAGTGGTTTTATTGGACCGCAAACATCTGAATGCACTAATTCTAGCAACTCTGATTTTCTCGAAGGCGGATGACTCTTGAATGAAACTCTTCGTTGTTTTCCTGCTAAACAATGTGCACACTTCTCAAGTCTTGCACTCTTTACTCCAGAGAGTAAACCATTTTTAGCTAGTAAGCCAATTCCTTTCTCACTAATGTGGCTAAGCCTCTTGTGCCATAATGCAGTTGCATTCTCATCTTCCACAACATTACACATGTCTTTGGAAATCTTAGCCTGAAACAAATATAAGGAAGATTGTTTCATACCTCTAGCCACAATTAATGAGCCTCTGGTGAGTTTCCATTGACTATTGTCAAAAGTACTGCAAAATCCTGCATCATCAAGCTTTCCAGTCGAAATCAAATTCAAACGAATATCAGGAACATGTCTAACATCTTTCATAACTAGTTTTGCTCCAGTACTAGTCTCCAAGCATACATCTCCTATGCCAACAACAGTAGCCAAACCGTCATTACCCATCCTTAAGGTACCAAAATTTCCTGACCTGTAGGATGTAAAGAATTCTTTCCTGGAGGTAATATGAAGAGAAGCTCCACTATCAATAACCCAGTTTGAATCATCACATGCAAAATTAACATTATCATCATAGCAAACAATAACAAGTTCATCAGTGGCAGTTGCCACCCGATCATCACCACCATTATTTCTTCTCTCGTTATTTTCATTGCCATTTTTCTTCTCATTCCTCATCTCATTTTTCAGCTGGAAGCAATTTTTCTTCATATGACCCATCTTACCACAGTGATGACACTCAATAGTCTTCTTCCATGATCTTGACTTGCTTCGGCTCTTGTATCTACCTTTCGGACCTCTACTCTGATTTCTGCCCCTGTTTTCAACAACTAGAGCTTCTGAATGAGAGGAAGAACCATGTGTTTTTCTTCTCATCTCTTCATTCAGAACACCACTTTTTGCAAAATCCATGGTAACAATACCATCAGGTGCAGCATTAATTAAAGACATACGAAAAGTCCCCCAAGATTCCGGCAAGGTACATAACAACCAAAGTCCATGCACTTCATCATCAAATTTAATATTCATGGCAGAAAGTTGATCTATCACTCCTTGAAACTCATTCAAGTGATCTGATATAGATTGGCCATCTCTATAATGCAACTCCATAAATTGTTTAATCAAACATATTTTGTTGTTGCCAGTCTTCCGTGCATATAATGACTCCAGCTTATTCCACAATGTCCTAGCATGCGATTCTTTGCTGATGTGATTCAAAACATTATCATCGACAAATTGTCGAATAAATCCACACACAATTTTGTGCTCAAGATTCCAATCGGCATCGCTCATATTATCAGGTTTAGTATCAGCAAATACTGGTAAATGCCACCGTTTCACATATAGTAGATCTTCCATCTTTCCTCTCCATACATGATAATTCTTTCCATTCAAACTAACCATTCTGCTCACGTTCGGTTCCATCGTTCAGTCAAAAACAATGCTCTGATACCACTTTGTTGGGAAAAACAGACAAGCAGCGGATATAACTTTCCCCCTTTGACTAAACCTGTGAGAAACCGATTCGAGCTAACCAATGGAAATATGCGAATTGAAAGAAAAATAACACCAGAATTTTTACGTGGAAAACCCCTTCAATGCGAAGGATAAAAACCACGAGACCGCTCACGGAGTCCACCCGAATCTCCACTATATATCAATCGTTTGGGTATACAAACTCGCTGAATACAACAACAATAAAATCCCAAAACTATAAGTGAAGATCAAGCAACAACAACACCGTAAACGAGAGAACCGGATGAAAATCACCCCCAAAATATGCAGCCCCGAAATACCCACGAACAGCTACAGTAAATACCTTCAAATCAAGATTCAACCGCACAGAATCAAGTACAACGAGTCTTGAAGCTGCTGTCAAAATTCCAGCCCAATCGGACCACGGGAAGTCCTCCGATCGTCGAGTTGATCGCCGCCTAACGTGCAGAAAAACTGCTGCGTTTTTACTCTCGGTACTGTTCTCTCTCGCGTGTCCCTCTTTTACGTTGCAATTGCTGCGCCCCTTTTTATTTCTCTTGCTGCCTTAGGTTTTCTTTTTAACAATCTAATGGGCTGGACCCATTAAAAATAAGCCCAACAATCGCCTGATATCTCAAGCCCAAACGTTGTAGTTCTCCGGTCCGGTGAGCTGGATGTTAATGAGCTTGAGCTCCGGTCCATCGACCGGCGACGTGTAGAGTGAGTTGCCGAGCTCGAGTCGCCCGCTGCTCACTAGAAGGGCGTAGGGCATGAATCCGGGCTGAGGAGCCGTGTAGGGATCTATTCCGGGACCCAGTGGGAAAGATCCGAGTCTCCATTGTCCTTGGATCGGATTCCAGTGGACTGGGGCCCACTGGGTTTGCCCAGGAACAGTAACTGGAGCATGAGCCATTACGACAGAGAATTGTTGCTCTGTGGGTGGATCAATTTGACCCGAATCTTAAGGTAAGTTGTTGTTTTCCACCATTGAAAGCTTATTGGTGGTATTTGGATCTTTAGACATGGTATCAAAAAGAAAAGAACTAAATTCCACTTGGGTGCTACCTTGTTTTACAGGATTGATGTTGCAAAGACAAGACAGAAAATTAGACCGAAGGCAATTTAAGGATGCGGAAGCTAGGCCAGGAAGAATGCTCTGATACCATGACAGAAATCATAATTTATGGAAGGAGCAGTAGCTAGATTGTATTTTTTTGTATATCAATGTACAAGAGCTTAGCACTATTTATAGTGCTAGAAAGAAATGGGAAAAGGATTTACAAATCAATCATAGACAGATTGAAGCATGCTACGTGATTTGGAGACAAGTGTCAACTCTATATCCAAAGATTTTGCACTTGTATCTCGTGGGACCGATTTTAAGGAAGATAGGAGGAAGAAACCATTGTAAGAAACCATGACATACCAAAGAGACCTATTGACAAATTTATGGGAAATTGTAGGATTGGAAAAAAGAAAATGGAAGAGAAGAAGCAATAGCGACACGTTCCAAACAACAAGTGAGGAAGAGAAAATCAAGTTTGATTCGGTTCTATTCACAAAGGAACAGTTAAAACACCTACACAAACTCCTTCAACCTTCTTTAAATCATCTTGTTCTTTAGCCCTTACAGGTAACTATCTTTGTACCGATGTCCTCATAAAAAAAATAGTATAAGAACACTAGAAGTGTCAAAAGTTTCGTACGATGGTCACTTTGGTGCTACTTTTTTTCCGAATCACTTAGGTGCCATTTTCGTTGCGACCTAAAAATTGAAAAATATTAGGTTAATAGATTATTAGGTTAATTATTCGACTAACCTAATTTGGACTCTTCCAAGCCCTACCAAATCATAATTTAAGTTCAATTACATGCAAAGATTTTTCTTGAAGTCGCCACTAATCATTTACGGTGGGTTGATTATAAACCTAAATAAAATAGCGGGAGAACTATTTTATTTCTACGAACCAGAGATTAAGTATTCGGGAATTTGGTTATATTGATTTTTCAATTAATGCCCTTTCAATACCAATTTCCATGATTTGGTGATGAATTTAATTTTTTGGTGTTTTCTCTTTTTAAATGCAATTCTAATGGAATTAACCTATATGAATGCATGAATGACGTGCATGACATGGAAAATATGATTCTAAATTATATGTTGTGCAATAATAATGATATTTTGATTTTTTTATGAATTTTTGAATTTTCGAAAAATAATGGTAAAAACCACCCTAAGACTGAATAACATTTATTATAGTTTAAGAAATTGAATCTTCAAAATCCCAACTTATATTAAATGTTCTTTTTGACATGAGAAGAATGAAAAAATGTGGTTTACCTTACGAAGTGTCATCTTTTGGTTTTTTTAGGAATTTAATTAAAAAGGAAAAAGCACAAAATTTGAAGAAAAACAGACCACTTTGCCCATAATACACCTTTAATTCAAAAATTGGAAGATTGGTGCCGAAAATTGGGAAAAAAAACATATGCCTTATCCATGGAGATTTATATATAATTTCAAAATAGGCAATTATCTCATTAGATTTTGAAAAAAAAAACAAATATTCTAGATAATTCCTAAATTAGGAAAGATATATTCGATTCAAGGCGATAATTATGCACAACGTGTCAGAATATGCCCAACATATGCAGAATTTCAATAAAGGCGATTCAACCCAAAACCATTCAAAGTAGGAAAGAAAAGATGAGAATCAAAAGATAGAAAATTTATAGATCAATTTCCTTAATTTGAAAAAGTCATTGAGCAGGTGGATCGAGCTAAGGTCATGACCGTACCATGACACATATTACTTGGCTCAAAGATGCGGCAATGACGCAAAGCGACTGGCAGCAACGAGCTCGAGCAACAACGGCATGACAAGGATTTTAAGCACAAAAACACTTTAAAAAAAAAAAAAGGCCCAGCACGAAACAGTGATGAAATTGCATCTAAATAGGGAAGGAATCACCTTTGACGTTCAAGCAAAAATTTGCATCAAAACGGCCCTATATTGGGTAAAAACATAAACAAAAAAAAAATCATATGTTAAACAGACACGGGACACCCGACACGTGAATTCTCAAAAAATAGAGAATTCCGACACGTTGTATATTAAATATATATTTTTATATATACATGATAAATAATCAAATAAGCTTAACTTGGAGGGCAATGTCCAAAATGGCACATTGAAGATTGAAGCCAAAGTGTCTTTGATCGGTGGCCCCACAAGTGATTTTTCTCTTTTTTTATATATATATGTACATCTTTATTTATTTCTTCATTTTCTTTTCTTTTCTATGAACATTTATGTGACTCTAGGGGCATTTGTGCTGAATTTATTTCTTTTCCGGTGACTAGTTTTCAGTTCATGCTCGTGCTCTTAGAAATTCAGGAAGCTCATTCTTCGAGGAAAAGGTCAGCAAAATTTGGATTTTGGAACTTCTTCATGTCCCACATCGGCTGGAAACTAAAGGAAGTGATGCAAAGCTTCTTATAAAAAAGAAACACGATGCAGGAAGTTAAGTGGGCTGCAGCCAGTTGGGTTCGGAGGCCTGTTGGGTTAGTGCATATTGAAATCTGAAGTATAAAATTTGTGCGAGATGATGTGAGGATGTTGTGAACGTACGTTGTGAATCCGACACGTGTCTGACAAGGGAAAAAAAGTGGAAAGTGGTGTGTTCGTGTGACATAGATAGCAGCAAGTTCAAGCAATAATTCACGGCGAGATAGTTCCCCAAATAGCAGAGAATCCGGCGCCGAACAACAGCTAGAATCAACATGGGACAGCAGCAAGATAGAACCAATCCATGGGCTCGAGGTGGCAGGCGACAATGACTGGGACAAACTGAGGTGGCGGTTTCCTTGGCGACGGGGGCTGCTGGTGGTGCACAGAAGGCGAGGCTACACTGGCAGCTGACGAGGGCTCACAGACGGCGTCGGGATGAGCAAGACGGAGGGCAGCACCGTGAGGGAAGCTTGACCAAAGGGATGAGAGTTTCGACCTCAGGGAGGAAACTCTCCAATCGCTTGAATAATCTCGTCTTTTACTCTGAAATTTTCTGAGTAATAATGCCCCCTCAAACCCTAGGCATATAATCTTGTATTTAAAGAGTGAGTTTAGGGTTTCTTCAAGATATCGATCGGTTCATCATTTCCTATTTAAAATCAAAAGAATATCTCATTATCTCTTATTTTAATGCAATTAAAGTTTCAAGGATTATATTCTCATTATCCCCAAATTTGATAAAATAATACAGACCTGCCAATTTTGCCAAAAATTATGGAAAAAATAGGAAACAACACTTTTCAAGAAAATTCAGGCAATTAGAAGACGATTTCGGCCACATTTTTCATTCTTTGAAATTTTTTTAAAAGACATCGTTTTCTCAGTCAACCAAAATTGATAAAAAAAAATCAGTCAGTTGCTGGAATCAGTTTTCAGGTTTGACTGAGATGAAACTTGCCAAAGAAATGACGAAACGACGCTCAAGCTTAGTTCAATTTTGATGATCTTTATGTCAATTTAAAGCTTAGATGTCATCGATGAAGTGTAATGAACAAATTCCATGAAGGAAGATGTTTGATTAGACATATGCATGACGAAGCATTCTGCCAATATTTGATTTGAGTTGAAATGATATCCATCTTTAATTACTTCCCAAGTTCGCCAGTCCAATTAAATGAAAATGTCATGCATGAATGAAATAAACATGAGGAATGGTTTAACTATTTCTAGCGAGAACTAAGGTTAGTCCTAATTTTTATGCAAGAATAGCTAAAACAAATGCAATCACTTAAGTGTCACCTTCGATTTAGGTTGTCGAAAATCCGATGTAGCCATATTTATTAAAATTTTCGACCTACTTCTCTAGCCGGCATGCTCGATCAGCATTAATAGTTCCAATTGATGTTGTTTACAGGTTTATCCAAAATATAAACCCTAATTTGGCGGCCGCAACTTGAGCCCTTCAGCAAAAAAAAAACAACATTGTTTTCCCTTTTCCCCAAATTGACAAAGTAGGGCTAAATTAAGGCAAAGAAGCATACCCTAATCTTACATTGAAATTACTTGTGAAATTGCAGATAATTATTTGCAAGAGAGCAAGTGAGAACCTAAAAAAATAGATTTGAGGCCATTAAAGAATGGGTTAATACCACCAAAAATTCCAAACTAGTACACATGTGATAAATTTTCCCCAAACTATTTTTTTATCATGAAAAACCCCAAATTGATACATATATGACAAATTTACCTCAAACTGGTACATTTGTGATAAATTTACCCTCCGCTCATTTTCGTTAAATTTTACTATCAAATTGCAGAGTTGAATGACACGTGGCAATTGTCGAGTGTACACGTTACTCTATGTTTACTACAGGTGTGCCAATTTGAATTTTTTCGTTTTTTAACTCATTTTAACGGAAACTAACATAGGGTAAATTTATTATTTGTGTATCAATTTTAGATTTTTTGTGGCAAAAAAATTAGTTTGTGGTAAATTTATTACAACTGTACCATTTAGGATTTTTGGTGGTAAAAAAAAATAGTTTAGGATAAATTTGTCACAAGCGTACTAGTTTGGGATTTTTTGTGGTTAAAAAAATAGTTTGAGGTAAATTTGTCACAGTTGTAGCAGTTTGGGATTTTTCGCAATATTAACCCTTAAAGATTGAATAATTGGTGTTCTAGTTCAAGGTGATCTTGAAGCAGAGCAAGCGGAGAAGCATTATGTAAAGCTTCCCGTGATTATCGACGATGGGGTTGTTGGGCGCGTATATCATCCATCAGCTACGTCAAAGTCTTCAAGAAATCCTCGAGGTTCCGCAAAGATGTGGATTCAATTGATTTGTCTCGCCGATCATGTCTTCATCGTCGCTGCAAAGCCTTGTTTTCAATCCTCCACTCATGGTCTCATATTCACTACAAGGGCCTTCTCTTCCTCCTCCAAGGTCGAAGAACGGGTCCTTCTTTGCTCATGCTTCGGAGCATTATGGATGCAAACCACAGGCTGAGACTTTGCTCTGTTTCTCTATCGTGAAAATAGAGCTTTCTCTTAATGGTAGATATTGCCTGAAAGGTCAATTCAATGGTAGAGACCGCCTGAAGAATCAACTTAATGGAAGAAACCGCATGAAAGGTCAATTCAACGATAGAGACCGCCTGAAGGGTCAACTCAATGGTAGATATCGCTTGAAGGATCAGCTCAACAAAAGTCAACGCACGTGTTAATTGTACAGTCTCGCATATCATGCATCATTGCCTTTTGCGTTAGAAAATGGGATCAAAATTCCCGCCAAAAAGATCATTCATCATTAGCATTGTTGTCGCAAAATTTTTCCTCGACCGGGCCCGCTTACTCCTCTTAGGGCTCGGCCCAAGAGATTGAAGCCCAAAAGGGTTGTTGATGCAGGAAAATCCTTTTATCAAACGTTAGCAGTTCGTTAAGAAGAAGGGTTCCGTGCAGGTTTTGGACAAAGAGTGTCGAATGCAGGATGTCTTATTGATAAGAGTGTGTCTTTCGACAACTTTGTACAAGATTTCGACAAGACTCCTAGAGACGAATTTCGATGAAACTTGTCGAATTGCTTCGACGAAACTGTAAACCTAGATACAACACCGGAATTGAATCGACGGTGCTGACCCTTACTGTAGGACACAATGTCGGAATTTAATCTACGACACTGGACGGGTGGAAATGTAGGACACAGCACCGGAATTTAATCGACGGTACTGGACGGGTGAATAGTGAACCAATGCAACGCCGGAATTCAATCAACGGCACTGAACTGGGCGAGTAGACATCAGAATTGAATCGACGACACCTAACTCTAGATATGAAATATGCCGGAATCGAATCGACGGTGGGAATCTGAAAACTACAGCTAGACTAAGAGCTAATTGATAAGATAAAGATTTGTTTGTTGTGTGTTGTTGGAGGGGGCTTGGCTGTTGAATATCCGTTGGTATTTATAGGCGTAACCTGGTTGCCGTCGATCATTTGCTGCCTTGGGCCCCAAGAACATTCTCTTTGATGACTAGGTTTGTTCTAGTAACCGTCGAATCAGATGCTGCCTTGGGCTCCAAGTACACGCTCTTTCGATAACAACTGTCGCCTCAGCTTTTAAAACACGTTTTCCTTTGGTGATCTTCATGGATAAGATCTTTAACAATTTTCGCGCATTTCGCTGTGCTTGATGGGATTGCCGCCTAATTTTGTAACCGCCCTGATCGTGTCTTCTTTTGCGCACCTTTTCCCTTGAATTTTTTTAGATAAATACCGCCAAAATCACCCTCTACACGTGGCAGATCTACAGCTTGACTCTTATCTCGCTCGCATACGTCTGTCCGTTGCTGATGATTCCTCCTCCATGTACGCATCACGTGACCCCTAGGGTAATTTTAGGTGTTAACAAATGCCCCCTTTAAAAGACATGAATCGAAATTTTATGTCTTTTAAATGATGTCTCTGGATTTGACAGCTACCGTCAACAGGGGATCTGGTGTAATCATTCCAACTTTTCCTTGACGCATCGATTTCTATTTTCTTTTTAGTACCCCTTCAGACAGAAAGCTCTCGTCCATCGTTTTCTCTGTTGTCTTAAATCCTAAACCTTTGGTTCTCTGTTTTCGTCCCTTTCCATGGCGTCTACATCTTCTCCTTCTGACCCAAAACAAATGATCGGCCGTTTCGATAAGCTGAAGGACGAAAGCAAAGATGATTGCTTTTTCAAACTGTTGAATACTTCCAAGGAATATTATGGGTTTATTTTGGGACCCAGTCTTCAATCTCATTTGTCCATCCCGGCATCTCTTCAAACCTGGTTCTCATTACGTCGAAGCGAAAAACTTCATATTCAAGCTTCTCCTATGCGGGACATCTGGTCGCTTCCAATGACACGTTTCTGGCCTGGTTTCGTCGGCTCCAATCCGACCTATTGACTACGGCTGCTTGGGTGACAACACATATCAAGATGGCTCTTGAGGTTAGTTTGTGGTCCCATGACCTGAATAGGGGTCTACTGGGCTCCATCATAAGCTTTTGGTCTTCATCAATCAACTGCTTCTTTTTTCCATGGGGTCCCATGTCGGTCACTCTTCTGGACGTTTTTACCATTGCCGGTCTGGCTACCCATGGTACGTCTACCGTAAATCTAGAAATTTTAGAGGCTTGCTCCACTCCTCAGGCTTCTCTTGCTTACGGGAAGTTTCTGAATCTTCGCTGTAAGACTTCCGACACTGTTTCTCTTGCCGAGCGAACAGCCTTCCTCCTGTTTTGGCTGTCGAAATACCTTTTCTTTAGCCTAACCATAAAGGTATCTCAGGATTACCTCATCCTTGCATCTAATCTTGCAGGAGGGAGAGATGTCGCTCTGGATCCTTTGGCCTTGGCTGTTCTTTATAGGAGCATTACCTATGCTTCTTGATCGATGATCGCACACACGAAGGACAGCGTGTTGTCTGGCCCATTCTGGATCCTTCAGGCCTGGATAGCATTATACCTTCATTTTCTGTTTGCGGACATTCCTAATCCCCAAAAGGAAGGTTGTCCTTCGGGTATTGGTACTAGATTGCTCATTGCTGCTCCTCTGGAGGTTCCTTCTGATGTTCTGCCTTTGATTTTCTATCTTCAGCGAATCCTATCATACGACCCTGACAAGGTTGACATGTTCCCATACTGTTCGGCTGAGCTCAGCTTTCTTCTTAACCCGAAAACCCACGAGCCTTTCAGTTTTCATAATTTCTTAACTTACGTTCTTTCCCATAAAGACCTCCCCATTTAGTTGTGCCTCAAAGGCAGGTTCTATCCAGGGTTTGAGCCTTATTCACCTCAGTACTGCGCTCGGCAGTTTGGCCTTCGACAAGCTGTTCTCATACCCATTCCTTTCCTTATGGATTTTCCATTTATGGATAAGAAGGCATACAGGCTTGATGATGATAATTCTTTTGCATGCTGCGCTCGAGTGACTGCTTTAATGCATTAGCGTTTTTCCAAGAATACCATTGGGGTTCTTCGGCTTGATCCTGGGGTTACTTCGGAGTACACTACCTGGTGGATATCTTTCATCCTTGAGAGTCCTTACGAAGCAGCTATCTCCTCACTTTTAAATAAGGATCGGATCAAATCTGTTGGCTTGAATCCGAAGGGTGTAGATCCGAAAGGAAAAAAGGAAGGCTTCCCAACAAGATATTCCCGAGCATCCAGTATTCCCAGCAGGTTGGAAAGATTTTTCCCTTTTTTTCATTTTAATTGCTTGTTAAAGCTCCGGGTACTTACTTGTTCATGTTTGTCAGATAATGAGCTAGATGATGAAGATGACGAACCCATTATTTCACTCCATCGAAAAAAACGTCTTGTGCCTTCGATCATCCTCTCTAATGTTGACGCATCCTCGGTCATTCCTCCTGAAGATCCTTTGCTGACTGTTGCTCGAACTGGCGGAGAGCTCGATGCTAGTGTTCTTGTCAAGCCGCCAGCCCCTGTTGAGCTATCTGAAACTCCCCATCTGCCACCTTCGACAATTCGTGGTACATCCTTGCTGGCACTTGCGCCATGCCATGTAGATTCATCCAGCATCCTCCCAGCGATCGAAAAGCCATGTGGAGCACTTCCTTCTCTGGCACCCGTTGTCACTCAGTCATCGATTGATGCCGATCTTTCACTTACCGAGGCTGAAATAGCTCCGGTGTCATTGGGAGATGTCCAGACTTATTTAGCGGAGCCCATTCGTGGTGAGCGTCAAAAGAGCACTGTTCCTTCTAGGGAAGCTTTGGACCAGCTGAAGCTCAACTTGTGGTGCTCATTGGATCTCCTCTTCTCTGGGGTTTCTTCCTTCATTGATAACCCTTCGGCTATTGAGCGCATCAAATCTGTAACGACGGAACTAGCCAAGGAAGAATTCTCTAATTTGCTCCCTTCGACTGTGGCTCAGTGCTTGAATCATTTCTTGGATAACTTCTCAGCTGGCTTCTCCCTTTATAGAGAATGACGGGACCGGGTAGCTGCCCTGACCAGCCTTGTGGATTACTCTTCCAGTGCTAAGACTCAAGCAGCGGAACAATTAGTGGGCCAAGAGCGACAAACCCTTCAGGAAGCTGCTAAGGAAATATCTGAATTGAATGAGAAAGAGAAAGCCCTTGAGGAGCAAAGACTGGCGATAGAGAGAGAGATAGAGGAGACACGCCTTCATCGATCCGCCATACTTTCTCGTCGATCGATGATCGAAGATCATTTGGTGGAGTCTCTTGCTTCTCTAGAGAAGAGGAAGCGACAAGACCTTGCCAGGATATCTCAGAAAGAGACCCACCGATGCCAGATTATGAGTGAATCCATAGCTTGCAACAAAAGATTCGAATCCCTATTGTACAAACTCTTCTCAGATATTAAAGATTCCTTGTATCCTCAAGGATCTTAATGAAATTGTGTTGGGCATTTTTATTTTTCTTTTTGCGTCAAAATTTTCACCATTACCCCACATCCGCGCAATAACCTGATGCAGTTACTTTATCAATCTCTATATAAACGTGGGCGCCGCATAGTGTTCTCAATTCCTCAGGGCGAATCAATCCTTCATTAGTCCTCAAGCGGCTTCTTGTTTGTCGCGTCTTGATAATCTTCTGAGTTATGAAGATAAAGGAGATGTTTCCCTTTCCTTTATGGACCACCAATCTAGAAACAACCATGTTGTTCTAGGGCCTCAAATCAAACGGTTGCCTCCTCCTTTGATGTTAGCAGAATGCTTTCCCTGTCATCGTGAAGAAATCCTTCCTGTTGGGCGATCGTTTATATGTGCTTCTGACTGGCTGACTCATAACCATCGGTTAGTCTCTTATCCGTCCTTTGACAGGTAATTCTTTTGCTGGTACCAGCGGCTGGAAGGGACTTTTTCCTCGATATGGGAAAAAGCTCGGATCGACAAGTTACTAACCTTTTGCAACATTTCCATCGATCCTTCGGAATATGGCTTGGTTGGCAGCATATTCTGTTTTTGGTCACCCTCGTCGCATTGCTTCTTCTTTCCCACTGGTCCTGTGTCTATCACCCTCATTGATGTTTGGTTCTTAACTGGTTTTTCTCCTTTCGTCTAATGTGACGCCGCACGTATAAATGGTCAATTTCGACCTGACGCATTCCATTACATCAATTCTCCTTACGATATGTTCATGGGCTACCATAGTAATTCCGCAGGTGCTCCTTCGATGAAAGAGCATGTTGCTTTCCTCTTGTGCTGGCTTTGTCGCTACGTCTTCTCCCTCCCATCTCTTCAAGCGTCCACGGAGTTTCTAGATATTGCTTGTGCACTGGGGTGTGGTGTTAATGTGGGATTAGGTCAGATGTTTCTTGCATCGTTGTACCGTGGCCTGACTGATGCGCAGTGCTCCTTGATGGGTGGTCATTCGACTCCTTTTTTCTGGCCCGTTGTGATTTTTACATGGTTGGCTTCGAATTTATTTTCCTCAACTGTTCCACGAAGAAGATCCTTTGATAGTGGGGCCCTCCATGAACAACTCAGGACATGAGATACTCAATCGTGCGCTTCGACAAGTGCCAGGCAATTCTACTGTTTTCGACAACTTTCTCTCTGTTCTGCTGTTTCTTGTCGAATTTGACTTTTTCAAGTTGCATGTTGAGGATGTCTTTTATAGCTCTTTGAGTGAAACCCCCCGATGCATGTCTATTCTGGGTGAGTGTTCTGACTCCGTCAGATATCGCTCTGAACCTGTCAGATGGAGGTAAATTCTCCTTTAGGCTCGAGGTCTACAATCTTCATTATTGTGCTCGCCAATTCGAGCTTACCCAAGGCATCCCAATGCCGATGGTATCTTCGATGAATTATCCCTTCTCTTTAGATCGAGCAGCGAATTTTGATCTGTCCTGCCATATGAAGATTGCCCAAATTATTCACAGTCACTTTACCTTTATCAACTTCGCGGGTCATCCGTGCAGCCTGGTATCTTTCGACAAGTGATGGGCTGACTATCAATCTTCCCTTTTTTCGGATGATGTCGATGGCATTTTGTCGAAGACTCACCATCTTCCATTGGGCTTACTACTCCCTTTCAAGAAATCCAATGCGCTGTCCGTGTCAAATATTATCGTCGAACCATCGTCGGATGAAGGTACCTCTGTATCATTATCTCGTCAGCGGAGTTTAAATATATTGTGACTAACTCTTTTTTTGCAATGCAGCTGACTCTCCAGCCTCAGATGGTCGTACCGAGGGTGTTCTTAATACCCCGTTAGTGGCCTCTACCAACCTTTTTCGTGCCTCAATTGGTCTGTCGAACATGTCCAATGAGTATCACCACCTTGTTTATGTCAAATTGTTGCGGCTCCGTGATCTTTTGAAGGAAGGGTATGCCGCCATTTATGTCAATCCAGCCGCTGAAGACGAAATCAAAGCTCTTCTTTCTTTCTTGGCTCATTTGCCTTGCTCGATCCAATGTCGTGTCCTTGAGCCAGCTGTCAACGAGCTCTTCCTGACTTTTAGTTCAATTCTGAGGTCATTTCGGGCAAGGCAAGATGACTTGAAGATGATTGCCAGGTTGGAAGAAGACACCCTTCTTGCTGATGAGAGGCTTGTCCGTCAACGTCAAATTCTGGACATGCTGAATAATGATGGGCACACTCCCCTGCAAACTTTATCCGTCCAATTGAAAGTCGTCAAGAAACAAGAGGCGACCTGTGAATCCCTGCATCTCGAGCTACTGAAGGCTAAACATCAACGAGACGCTATTAATGATGCCAATTGTAATAGTGAGATGCAACTCCAAAATTTCATTTCGAACATCTAGCACTATGCGTTGTAGCTCACTTATGTGGCCATCACTTTTGTCTTCCTTGAATGAATATTAATCTATGTCGTCGTTTATTCATGATAAGGGTTCACCTTTTTCTCTAAGCATTTAATGCCATACGCCATTTGAGATTACTCCTAGGATTCGTATAGTCGTAAAGCTTCAGAAAAGACAAATAATGACCGTCCACGTCATCTAAGTTAACTGTACCTTCCCACTTTCCCATGATACACACGACTACCTCGAAACTCGGCCTCCCTCCACTATCTCAACTGCTCCTGTTACTGAAAGGTCGCGGCCGAATACTTAGTATCATGGACAAGGTCACTCTTGGGGCTTTATCTATAAATAGAACTGCTCTTGCTAGGTGGACCATCATCCGAAAACGCCTTCCATTGAATACTTGAGCAAACTTCTCTTTTGCCATCATAAAGCCCACGTCTTCTGCATCTTCATCCGCTTCTTCTTCCCCGGTCTTCACCTGGGAGTTCTCCTCCTTCTGGAAAGAGGTTATCTTTTTCCTGGGCTATACGTATACCGTGCTAGTGACACGTCCCAAATCCCTCGAAAAGCTGAACGGCCTTTTTCAGGGTGCTGCTCCCCTTCATCTCCCCAATGGTCACCCCTTTCGGGAGGACTTTTATGAGTTCTCCACCACTTTTGCATATGGGGTCGACAAGTTTCGGCGGAACCTAGCGGCCATCTCCTGTCACGATCTCACTGACCACAAAATGTGGTGCAAGACTGAGGAGATCGAGAATGGAGAGGTGTCATACAAGGAGCTTTGCACTGCTCAGGAGGCTATCTTCTCCTCTTTCTCCAGTACCCTCCAGCTCTGGGGCAATATTTCGGACCGGTTGGCAGGGAGCCGGCGGCACCTGTCGAAACCTTTGCGGGATGCTGAGAAGCGGGAGTATGAACTGGGTGAAGCCTGTGGGTCCGTTCTTTGGCTTCTGTCGACGTTCATGTCGAGGCCCTGAGGGTGACTCTGAACACCCTAGACGATCAAGTACAGGCCCAGATCGAGCACCTCAAAAAGCTGGAGCGAGAGCGAGATGACCTGGAGGCTTCCCTGGATGAGCTGGCTAAGGCCAAGCACTGCGCTGAGGAGGAGAACAGAAAGCTAGAGGATCGTCTCCGCCACTTCATCATATGCTTCCAGGAGCACATCAGGCAAAAGTAAGGACGGACTGGGCAAGGCTGGGGCGGAGAAGAGAGAAGGAGAAGAGAGAGAGAGAGAGGGAGAGAGAGAGAGAAAAGAAAATGTACCCATCCCCCTCCTTTTGAATGAATTTCATTTTTCTTGTTCCTTGCCCCCTTGCTCTTCTGTATTTTCCTGCATTTCTCACATTAATGGATAGAATTTTTTCAAATATTGTCCATTGATTGCTCGCGGTAACTCCCTTCCATCAATTTCCATTATTCTGTATGCATTTCCTATGAGAACATCAGCTATCAGATATGGTCATTCCCATTTCGACGATCATTTGCCGAACCTCTCGTTGTCAAGGCTTGTGGGGAGAATCGTCTTCCAAACCAAGTCACCCACCTCGAAACGCTTGATCTTCACGTGCTTGTTGTAAGCTTTGGCAACCCTTCGCTTCTGAGCAATCAATTTTTCAAGTGCCAAGGGTCGATTTTCTCCCAACTCATAGATGTTCGCATACATCGTTTCATCATATTGTTCTTTTCACATGGTCCCTTGGAGTTTTACTCTTAATGACTGCACAGTGATTTCGAGCGGGAGGACAACTTCTTGCCCATATGTCAGCATGTATGGACTAACGGCGGTACTTGATCTTTTCGACGTTCGATAGGCCCATAAGACTGTCGATAGCAGCGCATCCCACTCTCTTGGGTTGTCTTCCAAGTGTTTATTTATCAAGCCAATGATAATTTTGTTTGAAGCTTCGGCTTGACCATTGGCTTAGGCATAATAGGGCGTTGAATGGACCATCTTAATCCCCCTTGACTTAACAAAATCCAATATTTCTCGCCCTGTGAAGACTGTTCCCTGATCAGCGGTTATGATCTCTGGAATTTAGAATCTACGAATGATTCGTTCTTCGATGAATTCCTTGACGATTTTTTACGTCACATTCTTGTAAGAAGCCGCCTTGACCCATTTAGTGAAATAGTCTGTGGCCACCAGAATGAAACTATGCTTTTTCGATGAGGGAGGATAGATCTTCCCTATCACATCCATTGCCCATCCTTGGAACGGCCATGGCTTCACAATAAGATTCATCAGGACAGCAGGAACATGTTGGACTAGGCCATGTTTTTGGCAAGACTGACAGTCTTTAGCATAATCAATGCAGTCTTTTGTGATTATTGGCCAAAAGTATCCATGACGTCTTAGCAACCACTTCGTCTTCAAACCAGCCTAGTGTGCTCCAAAAATTCCCTCGTGGACTTCTGCCATTGCGAGCATCGCTTCTTCTCCCCCTAGGCACTTTAGAAGTAGCCTGTCGACTGTCTTCCGATATAGTTCCTCATCGATCAGGAGATATCTCAAGGCTTGCCTTTTGAATTCTTTACTGCAAGGGCCTGGACTTTTCAGATAACTCATCAACGGGCTTCTCTAATCTTGTCGATCTAAAGTTGAATTTGAGTTCTCTGCTATCCTTTGCTGAACCATCATCACTCGAGCTTCCATCGAAGGTAAAACCTTTGTTTGAGTGATAATGTGGCTTGCCAACTCTTTCGATATCTTATACCCGGATGCCATCTGGGCCAACTCGTTGGCTTCCGAGTTTTCATTTCTTTTGACATAAACCAAGTCATATTCGGAAAAATTTGATAACAATCTTTTTGCCAAATCATAGTGTGATATGATGTTCTCAGTCAAACATTGGTATTCACCTCTAAGCTGTTTTATCACTAGTTGAGAATCTCCTTTGATCGTGACTGATTGTACTTTCATGTCGATCAAGATGTTCAACCCAACGATTAAGGTTTCATATTCTGCCTGATTATTTAAACAATCGAAATCAAGCCTAAACATGAGCTTCGTTTTTTGTTGGTGGGGTGATACGATCGTGATCCTAGCACCCGATGATTCTGACGTTACTGACCCATCAAAATAAAGTATCCAGGGTGCAATGCGAAGATAATTTTCATTGTCTTCTATTTTTGGCCTCGTTGGATATTCAGTGATGAAGTCAGACAGCGCCTGATTTCATTCCATACGAATGACAAAGATGTTTCTCTTTCATGTACAGAAAGTGTTGGTTTAAGGCATATGTCAAAGTAGATTGAAAAGCGCGGAACACCAAAATCACCTGACATGGAATTGATCGACTCAAACTAAGCAAGAATGCTCCTACGTAACTCGATGGAGCTGCACATGACTAAATCAGCTAACTCAAGGTGGAGCACTCAGTCACTAGGGGTAAATCATTCCTCTACCTAGAAAGCATGCCGAGGCCGAAGACATTAGATTCGTCATGTGGTACGTAGGGTAAGTCCCCAAAGTGGTGGTTATCACCCATGAAGCATATTAGGATGGAGTTCATCTGTTGAATACAAAATGCATTTAGCCATAGTGACAACACTTCCAACTAAGAAGGAGAACGATGTCGAGCCGTCCGTTTTGGTAAAAAAGAACGTATCATTCCTAAATGATTTTCAATTAGATATGGAAATAATGTTTCCTATCTTTTTTTCTCTCAGGGATGATTTTTCACGACTTACTTGATTATTCTTAATAAAGGACCATACGGAAATTTTTCAATATTTTCAACTATTCTACTTCGAAGTGTTAAATCAGTATAATGTCTCTATCAAATATTTACGTTCAGACAATGCTGGAGAATATCTTGCTACAACTTCTGGTTTCCAGTCATTTCTTGATTCTCATGGTATTATCCATCAGACTTTCTATTCATAAATCCCTCAACAGAATGGTGTTGTTGAACGTAAAAATCGTCATTTTCTTGATGTTGCTCGTTGTCATATATTTCACGTGAATCTCCCTAAAAATTTTTTGGGCCATGCTATTCTTACAGCGTGTTATTTAATTAATAGGCTTCCAACTTCTGTACTTCAGGGGGAGACACCGTTCACTACTCTACGTCCAGTTCGTTCCCTCTTTTCTTTACCACTTCGAGTCTCTGGATGTGTTTGTTTTGTACATTCTCTCACTCCAGTTCTTGATAAGCTGGATCCTTGTGCTGAAAAACGTATCTTTGTGGGATTCTCCCGTAAAAAAGGATACAAGTGTTACAGCCCTACTCGTCGTCGTGTATTTGTGTCTGCAGATGTGAGGTTCTTTGAAGACCAGTCATATTTTACCTCTCAGACTGTTCCCACGACATCTGATGATGTTGATGGTTGTGTCAGACCGACACTTCCACCTCATTCACTTCCACAAGCTACATCCACAAGATTTCAGTTTGCTGAGCACAGCGCCTATCAACAACGCAGTACAGCACCAGCTAAGGCAGTACAACCTTCATCAGTACCTAATTCATCTGTTCCCCATCTCTAGCACGAGTCCTGGATCCTGATCTGTCCATTGCTTCTAGAAAAGGTACACGCTCTTGTGTTGATCGCCTTATTGATCGTTATGCTCCATATTCTGGTCTTTCTGATTACATCAGTATACGTCATCCTCTTTCTAATTTTCTATCATATGCTCGTTTATCTCCTACTTTCTCTGTCTTTGTCGCGTCGTTGCTTTCTATTTTTGTGCCTCGCAATGTTACTGAGCTCTTGCTCATCCAGGATGGCGTCTTGCCATGGAGGATGAAATGTAGGCGCTCATTGAGAACCAAACTTTGCAACTTACTTCCCCACCTTCAGGTAAGAGACCTGTGGGTTGCCCTTGGGTTTTCACTATTAAAGTTTACCCATATGGTACTCTTGACCGTTTAAAGGCATGATTAGTTGTAAAAGGGTATACTCAAACTTATGGTATTGACTATGATGACACCTTCTCTCCAGTGGCCAACATTCCATCAGTTCGTGTATTTATTTCATTGGTTGCGCGATTTGGCTGGTTTCTTCATCAATTGGATGTGAAAAATGTTTTTTTACATGGTGATCTAGCTGAGAATGTCTATATGGAGTAACCACCTGGGTTTGTTGCTCAGGGAAAGAATATGGTATGTCGTCTACATAAGGCTTTATATGGACTTAGACAATCTCCTCGTGCTTAGTTTAGTAGATTTAGTGATGCAGTTCTCAAATTTGGATTAAAGCGATGTGAGGTAAATCATTCAGTTTTCAGCTCTGTCTCTTCAGTTGTTTATATTCTTCTAGTGGTATATGTCGACAATATCATCATTATTGGCAGTGATTTGGATGGTATTCAGAAACTCAAGAAATTTATGCATATAGAATTTAGTACTAAAAATTTACGACGTCTTCGATACTTTCTTGGTATTGAAGTGGCCTATTCAAATGCTAGTATCACTTTATCATAATGGAAATATGTACTTGACATTCTTGGTGAGGTTGGATTTCTCGGAGCAAAGCCAGTCAATACCCATATGGATCCCAATGTAAAACTTGATGCATAACATGAAGAATTACTACAAGATCCAGCAAAATATCAAAAATTAGTTGGTAAGTTAAACTATCTTACCTTCACAAGACCATATATTTCATTTGTTGTGAGCGTAGTAAGCCAGTTCATGAGTTCTCCTCGTGCTACTCATTGGGACGTTGTACTTCGAATTGTCAAGTATTTGAAGGGAGCATCAGGTAAAGGACGGGATAAGTATACTAGAAGTGCCATAACTTTTGTACGATGTTCACTTGAGTGCCATAACTTTCGAAACGTTCACTTAAGTGTCATAACTTTTAAAAAGCGTTCACTTGAGTGCAACGGCTGGCGTAGTCATCGAAAATAGTGACGTGGCCCAGGCGAAAATTTTTTATTATTTTTCTAAGTGCCACATGGATTTTCTTTACATATTTTAATAGTTTCTGTAATTTTTTTATATTTTAATAGGTCGGCCTAAGGGCCAAGGTCGGCTCGCCCTGGGCCGGCCTCTAGCAACCCGGCCGAGGGAGGCCTCGCGACGGCCCTCGTAGCCCCACCCGCAGTCGTGAGGCCAAGGCTGGCGGGGGCGCGAGGCCCTTGCCCAGATTTGGCGAGGGTTTCATGCCATCGACCGCGCCACCAGAGGTAGCGACGGCCGTTGCCAAGGACCGTCACAACCTGGCCGGCCCAGGGTGAGTCGACCCTGGTGCCTGGGCCGGCTAGTGGTGGCTGACGGCAACCTTCTCCGGCCACCACCGAGAAACCCTTGGGTTTATTTCTTTAAAAAAATAAAGAAAATAAAAAATAAACCTTTGGATAAAAAATCAAAGGTTTGATTTGAATAAAAAATAAAATATTAATAATGAAAAGTCATAAACTATTAAAAAAATCAAAAAAATCAAAAACTATTAAGAAAATATTAAGAAAATCCACGTGGCACTCAAAAAATTAATATATTAATAATGAAAAGTCCACGTCAGCTTTTTCGGCAAAAATAGCACTCAATTGAACGATTTTGGCCAGAATTGACACTTACCTAAACGTTTTTGCTCTGATGTGGCATTCAAGTAAACCTTTTGAAAGTTATGGCACTTAAGTGAATGCCGTAAAAAAGTTATGGCACTTCTAGTGCACTTATCCCGGTGAAGGACTCTTGTTTAAGAACTATGGCCATTTAAACACTACGGGATACTCTGATGCTGATTGGGCCGGATGTCCTATGGATAGGAGACCTACTTCGGGCTATTATGTGTTTCTTGGAGGTAATTTAGTTGCTTGGAAAAGCAAGAAACAACATGTGGTTTCTCGGTCAAGTGCTGAAGCTTAATATCGTGCTATGGCACATGTGACCGGTGAATTAATGTGGTTAAGGATGCTATTGTCAGAGATTGGAATGTCACCGTCAAATCCATCATTGTTATATTTTGATAATCAATCTGCCATTCATATTGCATCGAATCCTGTCTTCCATGAGCGAACCAAACACATAGAGTTTGATTGTCATTTTGTTCGAGAAAGAGTTTATAAAGGGGAGATTATTCTTCAATACACAAGGAAGAAGATCAACTCGCTAACATCTTTACTAAGTCTTTACGAGGAAATAGAGTGAGCTTCTTATGTAACAAGTTAGGATTATTTTATATCTACATTCCAACTTGAGGGGGAGTGTTGGAAAATATTAGTTAGTTGTGAGGGTAAAACAGTAATAAGGGTTAGTGGTATATATATGGATTTAGATTATTATTCAATACAAGAAATATCAATATCTTTCTTCAAAGTTTAATATTTTTTGTGTTCGCTCTGTAGGTTGGAGTCTAAATTGTATTGTGGTATTTTTTCTTTGGTACCCTATTATCTTATTGCTTGTGATGTCTGCTGGACTAAATGATTGAATGATGGCCTAGTTGTTCGGCTAGATATTGTACTTGTTGAGTTTCTGCTGGCCCTTGTTGTTCTAACCATTTTCATATTAGCTAGCCGGAGGAAGTGACGGCCAGGAGTAAAGACGGTGGATTGGTATGGAAGTGGTGGTGTCGGATAGGGAATTTGGGTTTAAAGATGGATAATGTAAATAACCAGTTATTTGATTGTATGTATATATATGAAATTAGTTGATGTGTATTCTTGTTATAGGTTTACGAACCCTATGAAAAAACTTTCCCTTTAAGTGTCGTGCTTGCATGGTTTTTTTGACATGCACTTGCACTATTTTTATTTCCATCTTCCACATGTGCCTCTATATTATATGTAATATAATATTAAAACCAAACGCGTAAGGGAATGAGTAAGGGCGGCCCCTCACGTGAGTTGGTATCAGAGCACTAGGTCAACGGGCTGGGGTCTTACAACGATAGTAGGAAATAATATTTTTCCCTCCTCTCTCCCTTGCCTTTCGCGGCCTTGTCAAGATGTTCTCCAGTCCTTGCTACGGTGATTGTTGGTGTATCTTTCCTCTAGAGATAGTTTGAGATAATTTACAGTTAAGTCGTTCGTCGTTCATCGTTCATCCTTTTTCTTTTCTCCCTTGAGTTCTCCAAGGTGTTTTTTGATTGATGTTGATTTTTTTGTGGTGATTGGATCACCAAGTTGTGGTGCTTTGGGTGAGTTTCATGTATGTCTGTTGAAATTTTTTTCATTGTGGTTCTCAACAGATCGACTAGGTCCCAAGTAGTCGACTATTCTTTTATGCAAGGGTTATTCAGGTAGTCGACAATACAATTATAGTAGACCAAAAGTACATCCGAAAAGTGAAAGTTTCTTTGAATCTCACCCTCTAGTGCTCTTACTGGTGTTGTAGTGGCTTGTTCTATTTTATTTGTTATTTGTGGATATGTCTACTAATTCGGCAAGCTCTTTGTCAGTTGATTTAGGATAATTTCCCCTATTGTTAGTCCTGGTTCAAGATCCTTTACTGCTTATCATAGTGGTACTTATGGTATGACAGACTTACACATTACCTTGGTCAAGTTGGATGGTACTAATTATCCTACTTGATCAACGGCTCTTGCTACTTTTATTTATACTAATCGTCAGTCTAGATGGCTTGAAGTATACTACCTACAAATCTGGATACTCTAGAAGAATTGAAGGTCATTAATGTTGCATTGCGTAATCTTTTATGGAGAAATATGATTGAATCTATCCATCATCTTTTCGATAATTGTGCGACAGCCCGTGAGGTGTGGAGAAAATGTGTTTTTCTCTATTTCAAACAAAATAATATGAGTCGAGCTTGCAATATGTGAGAGGCTTCGTTTGAAGTCAAAATTGGTGATGATGGGTTGGTAGAGTATTATGTGTAGGAAAACCTCCCTGTGGTATTTTGATGATTACACAACCATCTCAAGTTCTAATGTATATCATGACGAGTGCACATAATGATATTAGTTACCATTATCAATGATCATACACCGTCAACAAAGACGAGAAACCTTATCATGACAGCTTGGAATGGCCAGTCCATATGGTGTTGTTGAAAGTCTTTGATACTGATGAAAGGTGATAAGATCGTTGTAGCTTTCTTAACATGTCTTTGGGTCGATATCATCACTAGCGATTGTAGCAAAGTTACTTGCATGTAGCATTGGTGACAATGCGTCTACTTATTGGTTCAAATTAACAAGACTGGCGTAACACTCGTGTGATATTTGTTGACCAGCATGACTATTGGTAGTTCAGAATGGAGCCGTTTAACGCTCTAGATTCCACAGACAAACCTGCAGAATGACTATTGAAAGATGACATTGTACACAGTACGGATGAACTGTATACCTTGCAGGATCGTTCTCTTCATGCAATAGAAGCATTACCATTTGATCTTCCGACAAAGACTGAAGATGTGCTACATGACCTCTTGACCTAACATGTTCAGATTATCTCCGATCAGGACCAGTACTATTTGGTTTTAGCCTAGATCAATACTATTGTTGTCTCCTATGAGGATAAGGATGTCTAGTGTGTCTGTTGTGCAGCTGTTTTTACTTCATGGCCAGCCATGCATCCTTAAAGACCTCCAACGGCTAGTGTCAAGATCTATATAAGGAGAAGGAAGGCCAACGAACAAGGTGGTGATGTGAACAGTGTTAAAGAAATGAGTAAACCTACTTAGAATCTTGTAAACACTTTCAAGCTCCATGTGTTCTCTATGTTTGACTATAATCACTGTAACAGCTTGAGTATTCATACAAGTGTAAGAGCGGTGCTCTTGTCCAGATAGTACGATTTATCATGATATAGGAACAACACTTGCTAAACCTTTGGCCATATCAGACAATAGTGCTATGGTGGCTCGTGTTGGTCAAGGAGCTTGTGGTCATGGTAATGGTTATGTAAATGGAACACTGATAATTCTAACTTTGGTCTTGATTGTGGTCGTGCTTTTCGAGTCGAAGTGCCCCTAGAAGTGGTGGTACTAGTGGTTCTAGGAGAGCTCATGAGTGTTGCTTTTGTACTCATTGTCAGTTTGATGGATATATTGTTGATTATTACTATGACCTCCATCCTAAGCTATGAGGTCTACATGTTTCTCTTGATACCGAGCATTGGTCTCCCTCACGTGAACCTCCTTCCAAACAGAGCATGGTGAATTTGACTCTTGCAAAATATGATGAGTTGATTAGAGCACGACAGCTTGGTGTTTCTTCTAGTCTTATTGCTACTTTGGCACAACACAATGATCCTACATGTGTGTCAGTTAGGTAAGTACAATCGTGTATCCTTTCCCCGATGTTTTGAATCTGTGTCCCATCCATTCAAGTTAGCCCATTTCGATATTTGGGGTGCTAATCAAGAGTCTTCATTTGATTTTCATTATTTTGTTACTTTTATTGATTATTATAGTCTTACAACTTGGTTATAACTAATTAAAGATTGTACTAAAATATTTTATTATTTTTGCCATTTTTATAATGAAATACGTTCTTAGTATGACTATCATATTAAGTACTTGCATACAAATAATGACTGTGACTATTTTTCTTCTTCTACCTTTATTTCATCTCTTGAATCTCATGGTATTTTACATCAGAGTTCTTACGCTCACACTCTGCAACAAAATGAGGTTGCTGAATGTAAGAGCCGTCATTTGTTAGATGTTGCTTGTTGTCTACTTCTTTACATCCATATGCATAAGTTATTCTGAACAATGCTCTTTTTGCAGCATGTCATCTTATTAATCGACTTCCGTCCTCCGTTTAAAGGTAGCTATCTCTTGTGCTCTTCTTTATCTTGATCATCCTTTGTGGTCCATTTGTCCTCGTATTTTTTGGTATGTCTGTTTTATCCATTCTCTATCTCCTGGGTTGGAAAATTATCACTTTGTGCCAAAAATATATGTATTCGTCAGTTACTCCCATACTCAAAAGGGAGTATATTTCTTCTTATGTGACTTTCATTGATGATCAAGCATATTATGGCAATGTTTCTCCTCCAACACCATCATCAATGGATCTTTTGCCACCTTTCATTCCTTGTCATCTGTCATCGCTATCTGCGGTTGTACCTCCTGATGTCTCTCGGTTGGAGCCACCACCTGTTCCTTCTACTAATGTTTTGCCCGATCTAGGATCACCAGCATCAACTCCTCTTCAAATTTATACATGTGGTTTTTTGTCCTGTTTGGGGTCGTGCCTCTCTACTAGCAAATGTCTCACCACCTCCTCCGACCCTAACTTCTGATTCTCTTCCACTAGCTTCAATCAATACTCTTATTGCTCACCATATTCGATCTTGTTATCATTTGTTCTCATTATATGTTTTATCATAACTTAACCCCTCATATATCTGCCTTTGTGTCATCCCTTGCATCTATGTTTATGCCAGGTAATGTGCATGAGGTTTTGGCTCATCCAAGTTGGACCCATGCTATGAAGGATGAGATGGTTGCATTACATTATAATCAAACTTGGGAGCTTGTCCCTTTGTCTCCTAATAAAAAATTGGTTGGTTGGTTGTTGTTGGGTGTTTGTTGTGAAGCACCTTGGCAAGAAGAAGAATGAAGTGGTAGGAAGCAGTGCATAAGCAGAATACCGAGCAATGGCCCATGTGATCTGTGAGATGTTGTGGCTAACACAAATACTAGAATAACTTCGAGTAATAATGAAAATTCATAGAGAGACGCCATGGACGAGATTCGTCAAGCTCATGACTAAAGCCTTCTTTTTTAAACAAGCATGGCCCTACCCTCTCCCCGAAGAGGATGAATAACTTCATATTCCGTGCCAATAAGATGATTAATAGTATCCTAAATCCATGTCAACAAGCCACGTGAATTTATTGATAACGTGGAATTGCTATGTTGGACAACTAATGATTTCAAATTAAGGGGGCCGAATTTGGGACTCGAGTTAAAATTTATGCTTTTTCATAGAATGAAAAAAGGTTGGGCCAACCTTACCCAAAAAAAAAAAGGTTGGGCCAGAATCTTCATTGGACCTAAAGTTGGTGGCTTTTTATGAGACCAAAAAGAGTTCGGGCCAAAATCGTCATTAGACATAAAGTTGGTGCTTCTTTAGGGAATTAACCCTATAAGATTAGGGTTAAACCTAGTACAATTACATATATAATTTCAACTTGCTAATATTTAAAATTAATATACCCAACACTCCCCCTTAAGTTGGAGCGTACATATCAAAAAGTCCCGACTTATGATAAATATATGAAACTCGTCCACGTCAAAAACGTTTTGTGAAAATATCTGCTAGTTGCTCTTCAGAATGTCTATGCACCAACCGTATGTCTCCACAGTCCATATTTTCCCAAACAAAATGACAATTCACATCTATATGTTTCGCTCGCTCATGAACACTGGATTGCTAGCACTATGAATAACAGACTGGTTATCACAATAGAGAGTAGATGATCTAGTTATAAGTAATCCAATATCTTAGCTAACAACATAGGAACCCATTGAAGTTTACATGTAACATTAGCCATAGCACAATACTCGGTCTCTGCACTAGATCGAGAAATAATAGAATGCTTCTTACTTTTTCACGACACAAGATTGCCACCAAGAAAGAAATGGAATCCCGAAGTAGACCGGCGATCCATAGGGCAACCAACTCAATCAGCATCAGAATATCATGTCACCTTCAAAGATTTAGGGTTAAAATAACCAGTTATACAAAGATGACCCTGATTTTGGAGCACAAGTCCTGGACCTGGAGCTCCCAATATCAAACAATTTGTAGAGCGGTTTGCCAATGAGTTGTATGAGGAGAGCTCATAAATTGACTCACCCCACTAGCAGCAAATGAAATATCTAGATGAGTAATGGTAAGATAATTTAACTTGTCTACTAACTAGCGATACTTCTCTGGATCATGAAGAAGTTCTCTGTATTCATTATTAAACCTCACTCTAGGGTCAATAGGTATATCACCAGGCTTAGCATCCTATAAGTAAACCTCCTTAAGAATGCTAAGAGTATATGTTCGCTGGGAGAGAATAATATTTCCATTAACACAGGCAATTTCGATGCCAAGAAAATATCGAAGACGACCTAGGTCTTTAGTGTTAAACTATTTTTGTAAAAATTGCTTGAGTCATTGTATAACTTCAATATCACTTCCTGTGACAATGATATCATCAACATAAACTAGAATAACGCATCCTTTTGAAGATGATTTATTAAATACTCAGTGATCCACACTACACCGATGCATACCAAAAGTGATCATTGTTTCACTGAAGCGGTCAAACCAAGCACAATGAGATTACTTAAGTACATAAAGAGCTTTTTGCAACCGGCACATCATTTTTCCCTGAGCAACAAACCCAGGTGGTTGCTCCATATATACTTTTTCGTGAAGATCACCATGAAGGAACGTTTTTTTTACATCAAGCTAATGAAGAGTCTACTGAGATCGAACAGCCAAGGAAATAACAATACAAACAAAAGGAATTTTAGTTATCAAAGAAAAAGTCTCATCTTAGTCAATACCATACGTTTGAGTATATCTCTTTGCCACAAGACGTGTGTTTAAGCGCTCAACTGAATCATCTGGATGGTGTTTGACAACAAAGACCCAGCGACAACCTACCAATTATTTATTAGCTCGCAATGGAACTAGCTCCCAAGTCTTATTATGATGCAATGCAACCATCTTCTCTTCCATAGCATGAGCCTCATTGGATGGGCCAAAGCCTCCTGCATACCATTCGGCACAGTCACAGATGCAATGAATGACACAAAGACAGACATCTGATGGCTTAAGCTATGATAATACACAAAATTAGAAAGAGGATACCGAAACCGAGTACGATGAGCAATAGGAGAACCGTCAAAAGACGATGGAATAGGATCGGAAGCCTGGACCGGGTGTGTTGGTGATGGAACGCTTGTTGGTAGAGATATATGGTCCAAACAGGTTTAGGACCACATGTATAGACCTGAAGAGGAATCGATGCTGGTGATCTTGTATCCGATGGAGCATCATTAAAATTAGCTGGAGGTGGCTCTAATTGAGACATATGGTTAATGGTGCCTGAGGATGAATATCGCCAAAATATGTTTGATCCTCATAGAAAGTCACATCAACAAAAATATACTCCCAGCGACGAAAAGGATTATAGCAGACATACCCTTTTTGGGGTGCGGGAGTAACCCACGAATATACATTTTTCAGCACAATGTGATCATTTGTCCAACCTAAGAGACAAAGAATAAACAAAACAGACCCATCCAAAAATATGATGATGAACCACAAAGGACAATCAGGATGAAGAAGACCATAAGGAATAGCTTCTTTCAACACAGGGGGTGGATGACATGCTGTAAGAAGAGCATAACTCTAGAAGGACTTAGGCATATGAGTGTGAAAAAGTAGACAATGCGCAACATCCAATTAATGACAGTTTTTACGTTCAGCAACTCCATTTTATTGCGGGGTGTGAGCATAAAAACGCTAATGTAGAATACCATGAAATTCAAGAAATGAAATAAAGGTAGAAGAAGAGGAGTATTCACAAGCATTGTTTGTACGCAAACACTTAACAAAATAATCATATTGAGTATAAACTTCATTATAAAACTGGCGAAAAGAATGAAAAACTTCAGTATGATCTTTTATTAAATATAACCAAGTTGTACAAGTACAATCATCAATAGAGGTGACAAAATAACGAAGTCCAAATGAAGACTCTCGACTAGGACCCCACACATCGAAGTGAACCAACTTGAATGGTTGGGAAGCACGACTCGAAACATGAGGGGAAAACGAGACATGATGATATTTACCCCACTGACAAGTTTCATAAATTAAAATGAAGACCTGAACTAGACACAAAAGGGAGTACGTTTGCTAATGGGTGACCAAGGCGACAATGTAATCAATATGGATGATCCACAGGATTGCAATAATATCAAGGTCCATAATGTACAATCACCAGCCTCACGCCCACCACCTATTTGTCGTCGAGTCTTCCGATCTTGAAGAACACAGGAAGATGAAGAAAAGACAATATCGCAGTCAAGATCACAAGCAATAGAACTAACAGATAATAAATTGTCAAGGAAGTGTGGAATATGGTAAACAAAAGGTAAGAAAATAGAGGAACTCAATAATACATAATCAGTACCAGTTACTTTGAACTGAGAACCATCTGCTAAAGTGACTAACGCAGAACGAACAAATGAGGTGGATGTGAGAAGATGAGAAACCAATCATATGATGAGCAGCACCTAAATCAATAACCCAAGGATGAGGAGTAGTTGTATTGGACAGTAGACAAGTAGGATCATTGTGTTGTGCCAAAGTAGCGGTAGGATCAAATTCAACGCCACTCGCACTCTGTCGTGCTCTAACCAACTCAGCATATTTAGCATGAGTCAAGTTTCTTGCACCCTATCCAGAAGAGGGTCCAAGTGAAGGAATCCAAGGTTCAGTATCAATATAGGCATATAGACCCCGCCGCTTAAGGTAGAGGTCATAACAATAATCGATCGTATGCCTAGAAAGCTGATAATGAGTACAAAAAAGATTTCTACGACTTCCTCTAGAAGCATTATTACTGGCCACCACGAGTGACACCTCGGCCTTGAAAACTATGACCATGACTACGGTAAGAATTGCTAGAATTCCAATGTCCACAGCCACTAGTAAGACCACGAATCCCTTGACCTCCACAAGCCACCATAGCATTAAATGTCGTTTAGACTGGCAATTGGAATAAATAAAGGTTGAAAGAGCCATTGACCAAGAAGGATAATTGATACTGTTCAACTTGACGAAGGTATTGTGTAAACCTATCATACTATAATATGGAACAAAGGATCCTGAACTCGAAGAAACACTAGTGGGGACCGACCCCGAAAATATAAATGGAGAACTTGATAAATGAGTAGACATCTACATAAACCTCTAATCACTAGGAACTTGACCCATATGCAATCAAGTAAAACACACCACTTACAATATCACTTCTTCGAGTATCCATAAATCTCACTTCAAATTCAGACACAACATTCACACTTTTGACACCATAGAACACCAAATTTAGTCAAATCCAGTACCGTATTCAATGATCTCAGCAGCCACACCAAATTCACTCCCACTCATCACCAATTCAGCCAAAAACATCATAAAATTCAATTCACTCCCACTTCTGACACCAAGATCTTCCACCAATCACTAAATTTAGCCAAAAAATAGCAAACACAGCTCACTTCCACAGATCATCAAATTCAACAAACCCAGCAAACACACCATTCATTTAATCTACATAACAGTAAGCCAGAGAAACTCCCCTAAAATACAACCATTCATGAGGAATCAACACAGGAGAGGTCTGAGGCGAGAAAATCACGTTTAACAACATTGA
The DNA here is from genome assembly GCA_021437785.1 of Rhodomyrtus psidioides. Classification (NCBI taxonomy): domain Eukaryota; kingdom Viridiplantae; phylum Streptophyta; class Magnoliopsida; order Myrtales; family Myrtaceae; genus Rhodomyrtus; species Rhodomyrtus psidioides. The sequence continues at coordinate 931,718 of JAILYB010000185.1, read as the reverse complement.
TTTCTAGGTTTTCTGACTTAGATAACTACTTCCAGCAACACCAGCTGGTAGCGCGTGACCTCGAATTAAGATCACCTGGTCTGGGCGATACTAGGCTGAGGTTGCCGAGATCTAGCCGAGAGCTAGGCAATGCTCGACGAGGTCGCCGAGACTTGGGCGAGGTCGCTGGAGCCTAGGCGAGGATCTTGAGTTGTCGATGAGATCTATGAAGGCTAATTGCAGATGGTTGTTGATTAACGATGGGTATTGTCAATTCTAGGGTTTAGATTTTAATTTTGGGCTCTCATACCACGTTATCGATAAAAGAGCAATTGTTTTATTTCTGAGATAAATAGGAGTACTTATAGGCTTAAAGGGAATGTCAAACATATAATCCCAACTTGCTAATATTCTAAAATAGGGTTTAGATTTTAATTTAGGGTTAAGCCTAGTACAATTACACATATAATCCCAACTTGCTAATATTCTAAAATAATAAAGTCAACATCAACTTAAAGGAAATGTCAAAAAATTAGGAGAAACTCTCTAGATAAGAAATTGTTTTGTTTCATTTATTTTAATTTTCTTTCAAATCTGAATACTTAGAATTAGGAAATAGACCACTTAAATCAAGTAGGAAATCTGTCCCTATTTTTACTTCTATCTATTGCTATTTTCTAGGTGTTCAAGACCCTATTTATAAGTATATGACCATCAATAAGAAACAGAAGAATAAAGAATAAAAAAACCACTTTTCTTTCTTTGAAATCAGCAATATGTGCGAATTAACACAAGGACAATTCTTCCGACATTCTATTGCGGCAAAAAGTTTTGAACCGGCCGCTTCGTAAACTCGACGGATAATTGTGTCTTTGATATATACTTTTTCCTTTCGGCTGGAAGAAACGGGACAGCTAATGACATTACAAGAGAAGGTAAAGAATGAGACTTTGAAGTACCATCGGCGGGACTATACATTTCTCTCCTTTTTCATGTGAGAACATTTCTTTTTCCAACAAAATTTACATTTTGGAAGATATCCGGCTTTTCATCGCTAATGATACATGTAAAACTCAATGTATTGAAAGAAAAAGAATGACGTAATCGCCGCCAAAAAAAAAAAGAGAGGGGCAGTCGCAACAATTGTATCAAGTTCTGAACAGTGATTGAATCGAGGGCCGACCTTCTTGCTTGTCCACGAGCACACATCTGGAAGGTGGACCGAAAATGCTCAAAACCACCTGCAATTAGAAGGTGCAAGTTGCTCAAGGAAGTCACAAAAGGTTCCTCCTCTTAAGGAGGTACAGTATCATAACAGCACTCATTTCACAGAAGCGTAGGGACTGCACTTGCTTATTGGGAGACATTATAAAGGTCAGATCGATAGTGTGTAAGAGAAACAAAGATAATTTCTGCCTATTTGCTGCAACACTAAATAGAAGTTTCTAGATGAGGGCATAAATTCCTTGTTCTCCCTAGCAAGCAATATGGATGAGCCCCAGCTATCATGGAAAAGGAAGTGGATAAGAAATGCATCAAGCATGTAAACCGAAGAAAAAAACTCACCGGTAGAAATACAAGCCCATGCAGGAAACCCAGGAGGACAAGTGCAAGGTACATCTGGAAGTAGTATACCTGTGAAGATGCTAGCAAAGATGAGAAATTCCTTGAAAATCTTGACGGATCAGTCATAATGAAAATGACATTTACTGACCACAAAAACTTCAGTCCTTGAGAAGCAAAGTACGAGGACCCCAACCAATTTCGTTAGCGTGATTCCACTGCAAATGAACGTTTCACAACATAAGTTGTAAAAATTGCCCAAACCAGGATCAAAGAAACAGCCAAGCTATAGAAAGGATGACCTATTTAACAATCTAAAGAGGCATCACATGTCCAAGTTGCAACTTAAGCATTTCTTCCTCCTTATGCCTCATCTTCTTTCCTCCCCCCTCCCTCCCCCCCAAACCTCTCTTGGAGGAAATTGCAAATAAAGTTTTTCACTGTCACAGGGTAGAATATAGTTCTACCTCTCCAGGCTTCTGCATATTGATAAATTCATCTATATTCCAGTATAAGGCTCCAAGCAAGTGTACGAACATTCAGAACCAGTATGTCAAATTTTTTTTTTTAACAGTCAGGTTCAGGATTCGGACAAAGCAGCTTATATTTTATCTTTCTTCTCTTTTTATTTTTTTCTTTTTGGGTTTTTTTAACTTCACAGAGAAGGTGGGTGTTAAATATAGGCGGATCCATTTGGAGAGAAAAGAAAGAGAACCTAAAAACAGAAGCTCCCATTGTGACTAGAGCTTCCTTCATGCGTTGGTCTTTATCTCCACTGCTCACCTGCAACACAAGGGCTCTGTCTGTAATCAAATTTGTTCAGAGAGATTAACTTTGCCAAGCAAAGGCGGTGCAAATCCTTCTCTAAGACAGAGAAGTAACTATCAGTAATTGATTAGTAATGAACAGGTGGTGAAGAGAGGATGCTAACCGAGAAAGCATGTGTAATATGCACGCAGAACTCAACTGCAATGCCAACTGACATTATCAAGTTAACAACAGAGACAGCATTCAACTGGATTTTCAGAATTGCCATCACCCCCTGCAGATTCCCATCTCATAAGTGCTTCCGTTAACAAAAACATAATAAACACAACTACTATGCTTAATGATTTATCATTGTTTTGCACAGATAAAGAAACTTATACAGAAGAGAGACAGTACCAAAAGATCAATCACAATCATTGCTAGCACCAGTAGGATGATCACTGAACTCCATAAACTGCACAGGGTCAGATTTAGCAGTTTGTGTGAAGAATCACAAGTCTACAACTACGGTTTGGTCACAACCCTCCTTTAGACCTAAAAGTTAAGAGACACAATTTAACGAAGAGATGATAATTTACCTGCAAGTTATAACCAAACACACTATGAATACAGCACCTGTTAAAAGAATTGCAGATTTGATCAGTATTAAGTTCAAAGCAGATATAATTTGAGGTAATATAACTATGTCTAATACAGCATAAAAAGGGAAGTCTCAACAGTGTCGAGTGGTCTAATTCCATTTTCAAAAAAGAATTGCATAATGAGGAATATTTGGTTATCACCATATTGACACGTTCGGATTGTTGCAAGAATCATACATACCTAAAGGCACCAACAATGAAACCCAAACTAAACGAGCATTAAGTGAGGACAAGCGTGAAAACTGGTCGGAGTAAATGCTTCAATAACAGATAAATGGACTGAGCATCCAAGGATTACACATGAAAGAAGGCATGCATATAGAAGCTTTGCTTGTAGAGGACTATACTGACCAACAGCTATAGCGAGGTTAATCAGTGCTGTCTTCCAAATGTCAAGGTACTGCTCGAAAAACATATAGAAGACTGAATATGGGAAAATCTCAATCTGCACAGAGAAAGAATATTAGTCATAGCAGATCAGAGTAAAGCAGCTAATATGCAACTCTTGTCCAAGTCTTCCGGTCCATGATAACTAAACATGGCTGCATTTGGTGTACCATATATAGCCCCAGTAAGACAGAACAAGGTAGGATAATATCTCATGTGATTATATATTATGTTTGGAGAATAATCAGACATTCTCATGTCCTACCCTACTTGACGTGCCTCCAATAAATATTGAATAGCACTGAGTAAGATCTCCCTTTTCTATTCACAGAATGACAATATCACCGAAGCCTGTCCTATTTAGTTTTGGATAGGTCCCAATTTCAAAGAAAAAGGAACTTCGGTCAAAAGTAAATACATCTTTCACAGGGAAAAGGAAGGGCATCAGTGCTTCATCAAGCCACTGCTTGCAAGCCATTGGGTAGAAACTAATGAATGCTAGTCGCTGATTAGAGAAAAAGTAGAGAGAGATAGAGAGGGATGTCCCCATATACATGTGCACTAAGCCAATAGCAAAGCTCTGAGGGTTGCAAGAGCCAATTGCAGTTGCATCATGTGTGCGCCAAATAGCCATCAGCGTGTGCGCGCCAGCAGCCATCAGTCACATCCCTCCCTCCCTCTCCCTCCCCTACCAACCTCCGTTCCTCCCTCGCTCAAGCTCAAGTTTGCCGTTCTTGATCGTATTCCGTACCCACTCTATCTAATCTAATTTCAAATTTGCATAGAAAACAAAAAGTTGTAGGGATGGAGCTTTCACTAGTCTTTACATTAGTTAAGGAGAAAAAAAAAACACAATAGAATGACTTGACTACCCCATTAAGAGTACCACTAATACAATTCAGCACTAATTGTGCAGTTTATTAATTTAGATGAACTGAAATATTAGTTACTAAATTAAGTGGCCCACTAAAAAATTTACTTTAATTTAATTCTTCATCTCATAATCTAATTGAAATATACAAATTGGTCTTAACAGACATCATAAAAGTGCAGTGTTCACTTGGTTTACCTATTTAACAATTTACAACGCCAAAATAAGTTTCAAGATAATTTTTCTCTCTTAAATCAGTGCATAGCACAAATTCCAATAGCTTGAAAATATATGCCGGTATATGCAGTACAAGGAAAATTTAAAAGCTGGATAGAACATTGCTTATTATACAAACCACCACTCATGACATAGAAGGATTTACTATTCAATTGCTTTGGAAAAATACGGTTAGAGTAATTTGAACAAGAATGCTAATTATGAAGTTACAATCAAAACAAATAGAGGTGACACTTTTTGTCACTGTGCATGTTGTTACCTTCAAGGAGTCCGAAACTCTTGAGCTGAATTCCCTTGCAGCTCTCAACGAATTGACATAATCAGCCTGCAATAGATAATAGTTTAAATTTAGATTCCAGCTGGAAAGATCTTCGCTAGAAACTGTTGTGGCAAATTAACACCTGCTTATTGAGTGGGGTGTGGTATGTGCGGAATGAAGATGCTTGGATAACTCCACTCTCGTATCCTAAAAGAAACATGTTAATAGCCAGTTATTTTCAGTAAGTGCATAATGATGGTTTCACTTCACAGCCAAGCTTGGTTGTTTATCTTGAGGGCCACGTACAGTCGTACAGAGTACAGACCTAATAAATCCACACTGGTAGTGTAAGCTCCATGTCCTCCTTTAGAACAATCAGCTGAGGGCAATGCACTAAGGAACCAAGGAAGCCTCTCTTTAAATTGTGATGTTGATGGTCGGTCATTCTGAAGATCTGAGTGACGGAAGCACTGAAAACATCAAAAGATACACATATCAAACAAGCAAATGCCACTTCGTTCATTTTGAGTATGATATGCCAATTGCCTCTCACCTTCATTGTTGCATTGTTGAAAATGTCAAAACCAAACATAAAATAAGAATAATCTCCGATTACAAGATTTAGTCTACATTACCGTTGTACAGTCTTTGCATAATCCAACTGCAGCACAGGAAGTTTGACCAGAGGGACAGCAAGGTGGCTGGAAAAAAAAATACTTCGTGTAAATCGAAATATATCTAGCAATTTATAGAATATTAATGCTACAAAAGTACAGATAATTCTAGATATGATAAGACTTTTCAATCCCCACAAACTACTACCAAGTCTAAATCAAACTTAGATTAGACCTATCATTCAACCCTTGATATGACAAAATTCACATCTCATCTACAATGACTACTGTTACATAGATGACCATTCATAGTAGTGGACTACGGTTCCATAAACAGAAGAATGTTGGCTTCCTATGAATTGCCCAACTCATGTGTTGAAGTATGTCCCACATTGCTTGACAACGGGTTCTAAATACTCTTTATACTCATGTGGTATCTCTCTACCTATTAGCTTAAGCTTTTGGGTGGACTTTCTAACATGGTATCAGAGCCAGTTTTATCCCTTTCGCGAATGTGCGTGGTAAAAAATTCCTCAAAAACTCCACGTGAATGTGCGTAGTCAAAATTTCACGTGCCGCTCGTAATCCGGCTAGCACGTGAGTGGGGGTGTTGAAGTATGTCCCACATTGCTTGACAACGGGTTCTAAATACTCTTTATACTCATGTGGTATCTCTCTACCTATTAGCTTAAGCGTTTGGGTGGACTTTCTAACATCATGGAAATCACAACCCTACATTATATAGCAAACTACAAAAGACCCCTTTACACAATATACATCACATTCCCGAACTAGTCAAATGATGTGCTTGTTATAGTCGAAGACCTGATCATCTGGGGGACAATAGCTCCCATTTGTAAACTTCCGACAGCAACCAAAAGCCTCTGGTGATATCCAAACAAGAAAATCATCAAGCCATGAAGCAGCTGGCTTTGCAATGTAGCTTGATTGTGGTGCCAAGGATGCCCTAGCAATCTACAGCAAAAAAACCAGAGTTAAATTTTGAAACTGAAGTGAATGCCATAATTATAGAGTGATCAAAAGACTAATGGAAAATTTGAGCTTGCTGCAAAGAAAATTTCAACTGCCAATCAACCTGTTTGCAGAATCTCTCATATGTGTCTTAAAATCTGAATTTCATGCAGCATATAGACTTTCCCTTTAATGTCTCTTATCCCAATAATCACAACCCTTTTCCATGAATTTTTGACAAAATTATGATGGTAACAGTGACATCAAACTGAAGAAGGATTTGAATCGTAGTAATCAAAGCAATTAGCAGTCTTATGAAATGTTTTGTAACTTCAGGGTGATAGACTATTTAAATACTAAACCACATCTTCCTAAAGTTATAGAACAGTTGGCGATTGTCTCACAAAATCTCACATGGTATCAGAAAAGAGATCTCAAGTTCAAATTTTTCCAGGCCCTATTTGTCTCCCCAGTGAAACATTTTCTCGCTTAGTACTAGGTAAAAAGACCAGACTAAGCGTGAGTGGGAGTGGTAGAATATTTAAATGTTAAACTACACCTTCCTCTAACAGCTAAAGCTTTTAGAACAGTTGACAGTAAACCTCCTTGCTCTGATACCATGTGATATGACCAATGCCAATTATTCTAAAAGCTTAAGCTGTTAGAGACGTAATATTTAAATATTTAATTATTCTATCATAGGGACATGATTTCCTCTGGGTACCTATGAGTATGCGCAAGTTTGTATATGGAAGTCCACGCACCTTTTAGCATATCATGTCTATAAATGAAATAATGACAAAAGAATAAATTCCCAACAGAACTCTCTTCCTTCAAATGCAAGAGAGTGAAGAAAAACAGGAACATCATATGATATTCAGGTACACTATATCATACAGTGACAACGTGTATGGGTTTTCATTTAAGTTATACAACCACAAATATCTAACGTCATAAGTTCAGGAAGAATAGAAGTTCAAATGACACCCTAGTGAGAATTGAAGACTCGAACTTTCTAAAAAGTGAACACTACGATACGTTGGATCAGTTTTGCGACAGGATGGAGAAATTAATATTAATAGAGATCTCATCCATGGAGTAGAACAACTGGACTGATAAAGTGCAAAGTGCATCTAGTGTCCATGCAACAATCGAAGGCACTAAAGCTTAAGGGAAAATTCTATAGGATGGCAATAAGGCTGTCCTTATTGCCGCAGAACGTTGGGAAGATAAACGACAACATGTGTACAAAATGTGCATTGCGCAGATGATAATGTTTCACGGGATATGCAGACACACTGGAAAAGTAGGGACTGTAAATGAATCTATCCAGGAAAAAGTAGATGCCTCTCCAACCATGGGTGAGATGAGGAAGAGTTGATTAAAAAAAAATTATATGGAGCACTTGCAGCTTACAGGAAACTTGAATCACATGCTATGGGATAAAAATCATTCCTCAATAGACCCCACTTGGAAGGATAAAGCTTAATTTATTGTTGTTCTATGATACACAAAATGACGCTTGAAAGTACTTGGGCAACAAAAAGGGTACGAGATTATACAGCCACCTGATCCCCGATGGTGGGAAGAAAACCAACAAAGGATTGAGTGACAAGAAGAATGGGAAAACCCAAAACAAGAATAAGAAAAGAAAGACAAGAAACTCCCATGAAAGAATGTGAAGCTCTAGCAGCCTTAAAATAATTCGGAGTTGATTTTGTGCATGAGGAAAGAGATCAGCATGGACTAAGGATGAAGAGAGGCACGTGATATGTAAAGAGAAGTATAATCAGCAACAATCAAACCACCGTATAAGCAGAAGAAGAAAAACTTTACCTCATTTAAAAGAGAGTTAGAATCACATTGGCTGATGGAGCACAACTGGTTTGTTTGTCTTGATTCTGAGCTGAAAATCCGAGCAAAATCAAAGAAGGATTAATCTCCAACAAGAAGCATCCAAAATTTGTTTAAGGATCTTAAAATTCAAATTATTCAATAAAAATAGCCTTATCATAAGCATTGGCGCACACAAAAAGTAGATGACAATTAGTCCAGCAAAGCTGAGAACTAAGTTTTGTAGTAAGTCTAAGAATTGCAAAGCTGATTATTCATAATGACTCATGCACAAATTGCCAGCGCTTGTCAAGATACCTGAAATTGTAGTCCTTTACAACAAAATATAGAGGTGGACCAATCCTTAAATACTCCGAGACATTATTGAAGTATCCCTGTGGGGCATAAGAAAGATTGAGGTACCAGAAACCACATTATAGCAATTTCTCTGCATCAAATGGTTTTTGACAAGTCAAACCTGAAGGTATGAATCTCGGGGAAGAACAATCTTCTGTTCCAAACCAGGTTCAATCCTGGTACACAATGCCTGGAGAGGAAGGAAAAAAGTAAGATGCCATACATGTAAGACTACATTATACAAATGTAAAAATCCAGAAGGAAGAAAAGGAGTCACGTGAAAGAACATAGCTACTCACGATACTAGCTACTGCAAAAGCAACGAAAACTGAGACAACCAGAAATTTAACTCCCCAAAGACTGAGAATAGGTGCATGGACCTCCTGCAGAATAATATAATATATATCAGAGAAGAATGGCATAACCGGCATGAAGAAGAAATTTTGAATCATGACTAGTCAATGCCTATGGAGCTCCATAAATTGCTCATTCAAATTGGTATACGCAGAATATAAACATTGCTGAGACCAAATGCTGTTAGCAAGTAAATCATTGTATGCACATTCTGCATCAAAGAAAAACTATTTCCTCCCCATGAAGAGTTTGAGGAAGACATCGACGCAGTGTATAGGGAGCACTACCACTGACAGGTGCAAACTAATCAATCTAATATGTCATGTGGAAAATAACATCAATTAAGAACACATAATTATCTTGAATAATCAAGACAGGTGAAAACTGACAGTAACTTGTCAGTAGAGTAGTAAAGTTTGTAGTGAGCATAGCCCTCTCTGCCCAAAAGTTCTGCCTCAAGGACCGCAAGTACTTCACTATAATAATTTCACCTTCTAAAAATGAGAGAGAGGACCTTCTGTGATCTACATGTGTTTGTGCAAAAAGTAGTAAAATCTGTCTTGGTTTAGGTTAGGAAACCATGCTGAGGTGCACAGGAAACTATTCAGATATCTAGTGTAGGCAATGTATGAGCTCATTAATCATCATAGAAAAGTTCTCCCACTTTGGTCTACATTTGTCTCCATGCAAAATGCAATAGTTCTAGTGAATACTCGTGACAGCTACAGTAATAATGGCCAGGCAAGTCATAACTTACATTTAGGTACTTGAAAAAATGCCTAGCTAATAAATGAAAATTTAAACTTCCTCCCCGTACTGCAGACATGTTCAAATTTCAGAGAGATGCAGTCTGTGGTTGTGTTCATGTTGTTGACCACATAAACAATTGCCTTTGAAAGAACCAGAAAGTAGTATTAATACATCATGCGCCCTTTAAGAAGGACCCACTAAACATAGACGATATGTACTAAGGGACAAATTAAATTGATCTACTAAATGGATAAATAATATAAGAGCTGTTCTAATACAAGGATCAGCAGACAAGGATGAATATTGTGTATTAGTAAGCATCTAATGGTTGATGACAATTAAGGCACACATATCACATCAATCCCCTAAATGGATAATAGGAATACCCCTCTGACTCTCAATGTCATATTTGTGTAACTTAAGAAAGTCAACATTTACTCACATAGTTATTTTCCCCCTAATTGAGGGTTAGGGTTAGTAAATAACAAATTCACATAGTTACAATAGTAGCTTTTGGCAGGACAGCAGCCTAATATTGACACCATGATTAAACAGACATTTACCTTCATGTATCGAGCCAGCAATCCAATCTTTTTTCCCCGAATTCCTACACTTCCATAATATTGATTCAGTCAAACTTCATGCCAAAATTTCAGAGCAAAAAACAAAAGTAAAATGAGACATAACTAGTGCTTATGAAGGTAAGTAAAAACTCATTGGAGCATTTCAATTTTAGCACCCAAATGTCCAATAAGAATAATGACAGAACAGATGATACCTTTATCAGAATCAGCGTGTGATGAAGAAACCTTAATACAAGGAAAACAATCAACCCTGTTGTCCTCGGCTCTCAAAAAATCGAAAACTATCAATGCAACAAAGGCAGTAACTTGCAAGAGAAAATCCAAGAGAACCGCCAATGCTGCAAAAGAACATATTTCGGACATTGAACTGGTTTAGGTCTACACAAGTGGAGACAAGCCAATCTAGTTTAGTATTTGGAGAAAAGTCACTCTAATCTAGTGCTACTCAATGTAGGTTATAAATCAAAGAGAACCTGCAAACATGGAAAACACACGGCATGCTGGCATTGGTATAAAACTTCCAACAGCAAATGCTAGCACCTCAGACAGACTAGCCAGTGTTATTGAAGGACCAACTTCAACAAGTGCATTGCTGATTCGTCCTTCTAATGGCAATTCCAGTGGCTGCCTCTTAACAGCGTTAACCAAAATGCACATATTATCCACCCCCACCTGAAACAGAATAAGGTTGAGCTTCAGCACAGCCAAGTCACTAGTCCCATGAGTAAATATCTACCTTGAATTGTAAAATAAGGGGGAAAAGAAAAGAACGTGATCTTTTTCTTAAATATCTTTCAAATTTATGTCGCATTCCCTCGATTGTAATACTTTATTTTAATTCAGTTAAGTAGAACTAAGGGTGTGTTTGTTTCGCGGAAAATCAGTGATTTGGAAATATATAGGCATAATAGATGTTGAAAATGGAAGAATTTCTATTGACTACTTTTTTTTAGCGATACAAACAATCATTTTAGATAACAAAAGAACTTGAGATATGGATATTTAAGATAATGTCATGGAACTTGAAGATTGCCCCTAAAAAACTTGATCGTTAATAAGTCTAGATCAAAAACCTAAACCATATGGAGGAAGACTACATGCATAACCTGTACTTGGATGATGTGAGATAATGCTTTAACATTCCCTCACTTGCAGACCGAACTGAAATAATATGAAAAACACGTGGAGTTGCACAACGGGAAACCACAAGCGGAATAAACTTAAAATGGAGTATGAAAGATGTGAAACTAGACTTTGATCCCATATTAAGAAGTCCGAACCAAAAGCTAATACCATTAAGTGGAGGATGACTACATTCACCATTAAAACCCTATATTTAAATGATGTGGGATGACAAGCATCTTGGCGGTTGTAGTGTTAATAATAGTTTTAACAGTCTAGAGACCTTTGAATTGTTACACATTTTGAGGTAGTATGCTAATCTTTTCTAGGTGCTTGTTTGAGCAACGTGAGATTTTGTGGGGCCACTGCCAACTATTCTAAAAGCTTAAAATGTTAGATAAAGGCACTATTTAATGTTTAATTATTCTATCATTCCCCATAACGCTTAGTCCGGTCCCTTTGCCTAATACTAAGCGTGGACATCTTTCATTGGGGAGGCAAATGGGGCCTGCATAGATTCGAACTCGGGACCTCCTGCTCTAATTTCATGTGGCATAGAAATTTTCAGTGAAAGAAACAGGGGAAACAAAATTCAGCTTCCGGACCATGCATAACGCGGCTGGGAAGCAATTTACTAGGGCCATGCAGACTGGAAACAAGCATGTCAATGACAAAAAGTTTCACAGAAGCTAGTGAAGAGGGTACCAGGATGCTGTACTACAATGTTCGGCAGTAGAAACAAATATTGGGAATTCAGAAAGATGAAGCGATCAAATCGTCTAGATATGCACGCATGCAAAGAGGTCCTTGTACTGACATATTCTGATGCTAAGCATGTCTGCCTTAATGCAGCAGCACATGTTAGCAAATATCAGCTTTAATGAGTACAATTGTACTTAAAATACCCATTCATTGCACTTGTTCTTTTTTCAATCAGAGATTCACCTTCATAATTAAATGTAAGATACATTTTTCATTCCAAATGTTGAGTTCGATTCAGAAGCATCATGAAATTAAGGATGTAAAGTACGGGACTTACAGCTAGAACCAAAAAAGGAATGACTTCCATGATGATCAATGTTGATTTCACCCCTAATATACTGAAAAATCCCACTGATCCAAGAACAGACAGCATCACTAGAACCACCCCAGAAAGACCAAGTAATACCTGTTCCAACAAATAATATGACAAATTACAAGTTATTTGCCGTAACTTAGTATCATCAAAATCAAAATTAGAAGTTCCTTTGCAATTTATGCCAATAATTGGTACAACAAACAAGATATACCTTGGATGAGATGTAGAAAGAAGACAATCGAGGTGTATCTCCTAGAGTCAGAGATATGTATGCAAACATGACAAGATAGCTTATCTGACACAAAAATACATGAAAAGAATTAGTGAAGCATAAATTCAACCCCTTGATTCGAGAATGAACTATTCAAAGGCAACGATAAAATTAAGCGGGAATAGGCCATGTCATCCACAAAGTAAAAAGAAAAGGATTAATTACCACATTCAGTTTTGTTTCTATTAGGAGAAAAAACTTTACCAGTATAGTTATGGCATCTGCTGTACTTTCTCTTTTTAATTCTTCTTCTATGGAGCTTTCAGATGAAAAAGAGAGGGTCAGATTTTTGGACTGCACCATTTGCAACAACTCGTCCTGCCATGCAACAGATAAGAAGAGGAAAAATGAGGACAGAGTTCTAAACTCCTAATCGGCAGTTAAAATCTGAACGATACAAATTTATCAGTTATCGAACTAGTAAAAAGGATGACCTTTTTATAGTGAATTTCTCCAGATGTATTATAATGGAGAAACGTTTTGTTACTAGAACTGTCAGGGCTCTGATGACTTACCATGACATTCCATTCACTAGTTGAGTGCTTACAGATGAAAAAATGCTTAGAAACTTTCAAGCGAAGTTCTGTGCTGTTCTTGATACACCAAGAGTACCAGAGTGATAAAATTTTCAGTAAAAACTAGTGACCCTTGCTAATATAAGCCATGTGTACATTTTGTAAGAGACATAACTGAAAGATTTTGTGGGACCACAGCCAACTGCTCTAAAAGCTTAAGCTGATAGAAGAAGGCGTGATTTAATATTTATATATTACAACACTCCCCCTCACGCTTAGTCTGGTCTTTTGCCTAGTACTAAGCTTGGACAAATTCATTGGGGAGGCAAATAGGGGCCTGGAAAGATTTGAACTCAGGACCTCCTGCTCTGATACCATGAAAGATTTTGTGGGACCACAGCCAACTGCTCTAAAAGCTTAAGCTGATAGAAGAAGGCGTGATTTAATATTTATATATTCCAACAATAACGAACAGCTCACATCAAGATTTGCCATCATAACATATCTTCTGACATGATAGAATCAATTAGAGCATGCACTGTCAAAAACCCATGTCCAACACAAAATAGAGAAAGAAGTTCGTTTCAGTTTTTATTAGTTGAAAGAAACCTGCGCTAGCTGGATGAAGGCCTTCTCCCAAGCTACTGCTTTCCCAGTTTCATTGCCTTCTTTATCGAGTGCATTGTTCACCGGATAAGTTACTATAAATGCAGAGGCCTGTTTCAAAGACATTGCTTAAGTGTTACATTCATTCTCATTCCATTTCCTTCTTTTTCCCTGACCAATGAATAGCTGAACTCATTTAAAGAATCAAATGTTACCTCTGAATAGTTATTCCCAGAGAAACCACCTAAAGCAGTGCTTGGATCCAGGGGAGCTTTAAAGGCACTCATGCATGCATCTGCAGATGTAAAATGCTGAAAGAAAGCCCATAAATGTCAAAAAATATTCCAATTCTACATTCAATGATCGATAACACCTAAAAAGATATATGCCATGCTTTAAGTTATATGGTTTGCATATGCCACAATACTCGAACAATGAGAGTAAGCACTTGAAAATATGAACAGGCTCCAAAATAATGCGCTATAAGATTAGAAACGAGTGTACAACTTAAGTAATAAAGAGATAATGCCGGAACTAGAATGTTTTAAATTTAATGCTGAGAAGGCATAACTTTTCTCCGCAGTCAATAGCTATCTCATGAATTCCTGTAACTCGTTACCGACAAGTTTTCGGAACAAAAATAGAAAAGAAAGTTCCTCAAATCCTTAGCTGGTTCCACAAGAAAACCCAGCATTTTGAAAAACCAAGCTAGTAATCCTATTAGAAAGTTCAACCCAAAAGCTTACGCTATAGATAGAGGAAAACTACATGAATATAAAGAGCGTCATTTAGGACCCATTGTCAAGCAATGTGGGACAATACTTCAACACCTTCTCTCACGTGTAAGCCGGATTATGAGCGGCACGTGAAATTTTTGACTACTCACATTCACGTGGAATTTTACCGTGCAATTCACGAAAGGGTTAGCATTGGCTCTGATACCATGCTAGAAAATCCAACTCAAAAGCTTAAGCTAACAGGCAGAGGGAGACTACATGAATATAAATAGTGTCATTTAGAACCCGTTGTCAACCCATGTGGGACAATACTTCAACAAATCCAAATGGTCAGGTGAGAGGGCCTGTGTAAAAATTTCTATCAGGGTGTCGACCATAAAATAGTGAGATTATTTTTCATTTACCTATTCATATAACCGCTGACCTTCACAAACTCTGACAAATGTTGACGAAAATTCTAATAAAATGCAGGACTCATGAAATACATGACTCCAGTTTTCTACTATTCCTGCCAGATTTTAATACGGGAGCCTAACGATTTTGAAATAAACCACATAATGCATCAGCTGATTGACCAGCATTGGTGGCAGATATGTATTTGCTCATTCCCCAGGTCCAAAGTACGAACCATGGTAAGCATTTTCTTTGAGGGAGGGCTTCTTGGTAGTTATTGCCTCACAGCCCAAGTAACAGCAAGTGAGCGCAACTGGTTGTCCAGAATAACTGGTCTGGCTCAGTTTTTTGTTCTTGCCAGTTGAACCAGCCAGTCAGTCAAGTTCCAATGAGTGCAATCATTATAACATTATTTTTATGACGACTTCATATGCCTAATTAGTACCACTTGTACTAACTAGAATCAAAGAAAAAAATCATCCAAATCACTTGTCAACAGCTCATCAGCGCAGTGAACTTGTGCAGAAAATCCAAGAACTTTTGATATTTGAGAATGTTATCATTACCCCCAAATTCCAACAAAGTAACTTCAATAAATTCGACCTGAAAAACAGGCAAAGTACCTGAAAACAGTAGCTAACATGATCGACTCCTCCGTAATTATCATAATTTTCCGCATCCATCTTGAAATACTGTATGCCAGTAAAGAAGAGATACAAACTTTCATCAATATATCATCAAGACCAAAAGACAAGTAAAGTCGAGAAACGCGTAAGTGAACAAATCTAAGCAAGTTGCCGCAATCAGCAACAGGTGTCATGAGTGGTAACTACCGATAAGAACAACAATATTTTTATATGTTGCCATTAATTATTAACCCACAACAACTTGTACAGATAGCGTGGCTGATTGTAATTTCAGCTTGAAGGCAAAAAGGTGGCCAGAAAAGTAGCACAAGCATTGTGAAAGATGAAATTCAGCTAAATTTAGCCACCCACATGATGGTCATGTGCATATTCTCAGGAGAAACCTACAAGACTTTCAAAGATTTGAACTCCCAAATCCTGAGTGTAGGACCATATGGTTTTTGGACACAATCGATGATGGTACCCATCAAATGTCAACAGTTTCAGAATTGGAGTGCATTATCCAATTAATTTTAAATTTCCATTGTATCAACAACGAAAAAAGTCAACAAACTAACCTGTTTTTCATATACATACACCTGATTAAATCCCTGACATTCAGAAAGATACACAGCAATATACCAGATGGTATAAGAAAACCAATAACGAGAGCCTAGAGAATCAATCCATTACCACACAGAGGGTACAGCAAGCAATAGCAAGTCAAATATTGTTAGCTGTTTTTTCACATACACCTGGTTACATCCCCGAAATTCAGAAAGATACACAGCAATATACCAGACGGTATAAGAAAAGCAATAATGACAGCATGGAGAAACAATCCATTACCACAGAGGGTAAAGCAAGCAATAGCAAGTCAAATATTGTTAGCTTAATAAAAGACGCAAGTTGTTTGATTCCAGATTGAAGCGTCATCAATCCTTTTAAATCATTCATTTCCTAAAGAAGCCAATAATCCTCACTAATTTATTGCCGGATTTAATCCTAACTGGTTAATTACAGTTAATTTACCAAACTATTGAGAAGGACTCTATTTGATGTGATTTTCTCTTTTGGCTCTATGTTACAGGAATCACAAATAGGAGACATTCCCTTGAGTACACCAACAACAAATTGTACCTGCAGGACACTTTGGGTGGCGCAATCTTGGCCTAGTGGCTTCATGCAGATATCAGTCAAGGATATCATGGATCCAGAATAATTGGCGCGAATACCATCGATCTGGAAAGGTCAACAACAAAAATGAAAATTCTCAGGGAAAAAGAAAATCAAAAAACTACAGACAAGATCAACTAATTGGCAAGAGACAAATGCCCTTTTGAAGGAAATAAATGACCTTCTTTTGTATTTCAAAAAGTAACTTAATGTTGTCATCTGTCAGGATACTCGGAGATTTTTCATGCATCCCATCTGGAACAGTAGCTAAGACGAGCTGGGCCAAAAAAAAAAAAAGCAGGACAATTAGTTCCTGAAGCCTCAATCATAGTTAGGCTATACAAAAGAGCAGTTCTACGCCAGGCTAATTAAATCAAAGAACCAAATAATAAAAAAATTGCACACTGAGTGTGCATCTCTGAGAATGACAGTGTAAACTATTGTTTTTTTTTTTTTTGATAACCGAGGTTCCGCGCGGCCGGCGAGCTTTGCTCAACCAGCGGTGGAGCACGACTAGTCCTCGGGGGGGGCTAGCGCAGGATCCCACCACCACGACCCCCCACTTAAGGCACCGGCGCCTACGAGTTTTGAACCCAGGACCTCTCGTGAAAGGAACTGAACTCAAACCATCGCGGCCACCGACCGGTGGGTGAGTGACCGGTGGGTCAGTGTAAGCTATCGTTTAACACAACTAAATTAGAGACACAAAGCAGCATAACAAAAACACGCTTATTAAAGCTTGTTTTATATCTACGTAATGAGAAAACTATATGACATCAATATACAAGAAGCAGCTTTGGCCAATCAGGTGCAGCAGATATAGTCACTTCACAGAAACCGAATTCAATGCTTGAATTCAGAATCCTTGGTCTAACTAGCAGTGAGAACCTGTTCAATCCTGTAAAATGGAGCTAGATGGTTGTCAAAAAACTCTTTCTCCGCTGCAGCTCTGCTTCCACGCCCTACCCAGAGCTGAAAGAAGCAAGCATTAGGAACATAAACGCGAAAATAAGGAATACAATAGCAACTACAGAGAGCAACAAAAATTACAATAGAAGGGAAAACAGTTGAAACTCAAGATCTTGTTAATAAAGAACCAGAGGACTCTTAATACACACCTTCTCAGGCCTCGTCTCCACCTTGAATCGTATTAAACCTAAACAAAGTAGGAGGACTGCAGCCAGTGATGTGGATAATACAAAGATAGGATTTCTAGCAACCCATGTGCCGTATTTCCTGAAATTGCACACTCGCTCAGAAATTCAAAGTCATTGAGTGCAGAAGCCTAAATGTATTAGTGGCATAGAAAAAGACCTGTAAAACTTCGACAGGTATCCTTGCACTAATGAAAGTTGCACCCCATTTCTTATGTGGGGAGCATCTTCGAGCATCTGACAATAAACCATAAAGCATTAACACCATTCTTAAAATTGCCTAGAATGAAAGAGGGGATAGCAACAACAGGGTCAAAGCGCAGAAGCCAATCTCAAACCTACTGGACCGCATGGATGAAACGATGACATACAAGTACAACTCAACAAGATTGCAAAGTGCATCAAGACACAGAACATACTTGGACAAGAAGCGATGTACACCAGAAATCAGGAACTAGCGTCAAGTCTATGAACAAGTACACTGGAAGACTTTAAAATTCATACGGGTGGAGAGGATTATTGGCTTATAGAGGCACACAAACAAACAGTTCTAACGTCGACATTTACAAGCAAGCAGGGTTTTAAGAAGATGTGCAGATTGATAAGCACCTTCTCTAAGCCTAAATGAGAACACATAAGAAGATTTAAAACCAGAACATTGAAAGACCACCCTAAACTTCAAGTGCTACACGATTCTAGCTAAACAATCTCTATCTTTCACCTTTAACGTAAATGGCTAATTCAGCAGTTGGAGGGCTTATTTTAATTGGATTGTGCATGGTGACCGATGGCCATTTTCTTAAAAAAATCAAATGGCTCCGTCTTCACGATAGCCATGAGTAACTATAAAAAATAACCGGTATGAATTTTCACTCCCATCACAATAACCATGAGTAACCATAGAAGAGTCACGACAGTATGGGAAACCAGGCATGAAAGAGACACACAACCGAAAAATGGCATAATGGATGGGAAGTCAAGGAACTGGATGGATGATGGAAAAGCTCCGTTTGTAAACCCTGCTTCACTGTCACTATCCGCACTAGAGTCTACAGGGCCAAAACATTTTTACTAGAATCTTATAGGTTGTACTCTTCTTGACAAACTACAAGCAAAAACTAAGCAGATAATTTGTGGGTTGAACCACCTTCAATTGCTACAAAAAAGAAATATCTGAAAATACCATAGTGGCCAAATTGAAAACATGTTCAGTAATCAAAAGTCAACAGTAAAACAAAGGACAGAGCCAAGAAAGTGGGAAAGCATGGGAGAGGATGAGTTGCCTCGGTGGACATAGGAACTGAGGAACTAGTGCTGCAAAGGAAAACTAAAATGTATCATCAAGATGCAGTGAAAATTTCAAATTCGGTGGAACGCAGATTGACCCACCTCCATGGGAAGGTTCTCATTCTTTTGCCGACCTATATTTCGATATTGGTCATCCATGACGTCTGTCGATGCTTTCCTCATAGCTGTGTTCCTTTCTCTTCTTCGATGGAAATATCCCCAACCAAAAAACCCAGAGACTAAAATGATGTACAGTATTGTCAGGGATAGGTCAACACATTTGGCCTGTATTATTGGATACATGGAAGTAAGTTTCGTGTAGTTGAAGTCTTGTGCGCCAAAATGGAAGTGTCTGTGTGGCATTTTCTCACCTTAAGAGATCCAATTCTCACTGAACAAGATCCTTCCTTAGGTGAGGAAGGAGGAGCTAAATTTGAGCAGACAGCTGAAGAGGGGCAATCTCCACAAGAACAGCCAAGTGAGATATCACTGCAAGAATAGGTGGATACGTTCATAGGCTTCATTCCAGAAGATTCTGTCACATTTGGCCTGAACGCAATGGCATAAGGTGAACCGGGAACATTAAGGCCTGCTCGTCTTCCAATAAAGGCAAACCAGTCTGCCAAAATTAACTGCATATAAGCACGAGAATTCAACGAAAAACCATAGCAATTGCAAATTGTTCCTGCTTATCCTTCAAAAGATTGACATCCTGCAGTTTTTATACCAAAAACAGACAAGCATTGCCCTCTATGCCATTCAAAGTTAAGTCTGATGTAGATAAAAAGAAAATAAGCACGTCATCAGCTACCAAAAGCAAATTTTCCCATTGCATTAGGATGTCGCCAATCAAGTTTAACAGCATATTATCTTCATAAGTATCCTTCTTCAACATCATTCTCATGAAATATAGAAGGAACTCCATCCACTAAAGACATTTTCAACATCAGGATAGCTTCCATATCCATATATCAACTCTCTGCGTGCCAGCAAAGACGAAATCCTACCATTGTTCCATCCAGCCTGCCATGGTAATCCTCCTACCAAGTTGCCTCTTGAGTAAAATTTTGTCAATAAGTTGATAGTCCAAAGACAGACATTTCTCGAAATAATAATTGACACCTGCTAAAGATGAGATACCTCTCCCAAACCTATCTCTTCCTTGACACCATCCACAATGTAATTGACTGTACATGATGAAGGGCTAAGGATACATTGCATATTAATAACTTGCCATTCATATAGATTATAAAAAGCATCAAAGCAACTCTCCGGGCATTTGACAACATCATTAAGAAGCCAAATTAATTATCAAAAACTAATGTAATGAAGTACCCGGCACAAGTTCCAGAAGCATCTGTCATGCATGTGAGAAAATAAAAATAACATGACTATCATGTTCTCCTAAAGATGTGAATTGATATCAATGGGTGCTAAAGTCTTTGTATGCAGTTTTTTTTTTTTTTGTCCGAGTCTTTGTATGCAGTTTAGGCAGCTTGTTTACCTACAAATTAACCCATTTTCTGCCAATTTTTTTCTCAAGCAATTTCATGTGCCAACATCTTGCTCATTTAGTCAACTTGGAGACATTTAGCTTCAGGACATATGTAATGAACATGTGTCCACACACGCACAGACACTTAGGCATGCTTCTTTACATAACATACCTCTAAAATTTTGAGCCCCAGCGCCAATAAACTCTAAAGCTCGAGTGTTCATCGTACCAAATTTCACATCCTTACAAGAGTCATATAACCCTTCACCAAAAGCATCAGTTATATAAAATTCAATCCCATCCACGGTCGGATTATTATTAACCTGAAAAAAAAAAAAAAGTGTACATTAGGAATGGAATGTTTGCTCCCCAGATACTGCAACTATGTGTATGAGACCGAGAACCACATTGAGGTCCTTTAAGTACCTAAAATTCCACTATAACAGAGCAACTTAGGAGTTTGATTTTCAAAAAGACAAACCGAAAGTTAAGAGTAGGAAAGCAGATGAAACACAAGCCATACTTAGCATAGCACCTACTTTCCACCACCCATCTACATTTATAAACATGGAGAAACCCATAAAGCAGTGCATTCATGAGGCAGTCACCCTTGATCAGCATCCACAATCCAACTGTTGTTCTGGGGATTAGATACAGTACAGAACCCATTTAAGAAACGCGAAAAATAATATATTCCCGTGTCTATACAATTAAAAAAAAAAAACACAAAAAAAACTGAACTTAGAGAAAGACCAGTCCCGCGCCGTGGAAAGCTGGGGCAGGGGGTAGACCACTCCTAAGACATGATCAGAAGAATGTGTAGGATTTCTCACCTTTGAAACAGCAGTTACATTGATGAAACGGCTTTGATTTGGAGAGCAGGTAAGTTCACAGAAGAGATTTAGAAAGTTCCTCAAACATGCAGGGCAGCCTACAAGAAAAGGAATCGCCTGCCAAGTAGCGTAAAAGAATTGACTATTATTCATACTTCCCATTCTAATGTAAACGCAAAAAAATCACCAAAATAAAGAAGTGAATATAGTTGAATAATGTCAATTCCAGTAGCAGTAATGTTGGTCCTTTTTTATTTGCTGGAGAGAAATGTCAGTTAATTATGGCCTGATGATAATGGTCTTGAAGTATTCAAGCAAATTCATTTATGAAGAACAATGGCTCTTACTTGTTGGACTTGTGCCCGTAGTGTGTTAAACTGAGCTTCTGTGCAACAAACGTTCCCAGTAATTGTTGGACAGAGACTTTGTATCTTTGATGAGAGCAGATCATCTGGCTGAAATGAAATGCATTGAAGTCATAGGAGACATTAAAACCAGCAAAGCTAAGTTACTGCTCCAAACAGATAAGGTGAGATCCTAACTAAATGGATGACCTCGCTAATTAATACAAGAACTAATATAAGCCTGATTGCCTGCATCATCTTAATCAACTAACCAATACATGAACAAGTTACTAGAACATAAAGTGAACATGAAAAGTTAAAACAAACTAATACGACAAAAAATATAAATGAGGAATGCGAATGAAAACATCAAGATATATAAAATCCTAATTCTTGACAATGAAGCATCAACTCAGAAATTCAGCTTTAACATTCTAAAATATACCTTCACAGATGGAGAGCCATAAGGGCAGTTCAGAACTTTTCCATCTGATCGAGCTCCACAGATGTCATACATAGCACAATATTCTTCAGAGTGTCGTTCCCTGAACAAGTGCGTGAGTTAACAACAATTTCCGCTCTGGATTGAAACAAGGCAAAATGAGCTGTCACAACCATGCAAAATATGACAGAAAAAAGAAATGTTCAGATGCCTGCACTGTGTTGAGGAGCTGCCCTAGTCTGTGATGCCCGCTATGGCAAGGAATATGATGTGCTTCAACATCAAGCATCACGAATCAACAATATAAAATACATGAACTTCAGATAGAAAATTTTAACTGGACTGCATTGACTGAAAATTGATATCAAGTGTTCATCTTCCAAATTACGAGACAAAGAACACTTGCATCATGAGCAGTGGACAGCTGACAGACACAAAACTTCGATGAATCGAGAATTGAAGAAATCGAACTCTGGCTCTAAACCGGTCCCCGCCTGGTGGAGTTGCCCCCACTACCATTTAACTGTTCCCCACTTAAGAGGACGGGGCAAGGCGGCTGACTTAAACCAGATGTCAGCGACCGACCGCCAGAAATGGCACCCACTTCCAAGTGTATCTTTGTCTTGCCCACTTGGAGGCAATACCCTTACCTAATCTTCCTTCATCAGTCAACAACCAGGTTATCCCTGAGAGACCTCTGGAGCACCGAAAGTTAAAAAGACACAAAACTTCGATGAATCGAGAATTGAAGAAATCGAACTCCAATCGTAATTTAAGTGCCAAAGTAGCTCGCTCAATATTTTACAAGTCAGCTGAGCGTGGTCCACCCTTATTTCCGGCAATTGAAATTGTACCCAGCAAATAAGCACTAACTCTCACCCAGATATCCCATCTGAAGTCAACAGCAACCGTGTCTCGGGCTTATCCGCGCCGATCGTAGATG
Source organism: Rhodomyrtus psidioides (assembly GCA_021437785.1). Taxonomy (NCBI): domain Eukaryota; kingdom Viridiplantae; phylum Streptophyta; class Magnoliopsida; order Myrtales; family Myrtaceae; genus Rhodomyrtus; species Rhodomyrtus psidioides. The sequence continues at coordinate 908,527 of JAILYB010000185.1, read as the reverse complement.
CAGCAAATAAAACCTGCACTTGAACAAAACAAGGGAACTCAGTCAACTCCCCAAGACGTGATTTAAATCTCTTCGATATTGTACACTATACAGAACCCATTAAATGCCCAGACACGCTAACGCTTCGTAAACTCCAGAAGCCATGCAACAACGCTTCTTGAAATTCTAATTCCCACGAACAAGTCTCGAAATCTAAATCGCAACCACTGAATTACAAGCTGTCGTATGAGTTTGACAGCAAAACAGAGGGCAGAAACCAAACCACGACACCTCGTCGTCCGCTCGCTTTTGTCAGGCGAAATCTGAGTTTCAGTTCGATTACTTCTCGCCCAAACCTACTTCTAAAGTGACGGACGAGTGAGCGAGCGAGAGTGAGAGAGTGAGAGAGTGAGCGTGAGCCTCGATTTCCGAAGTTAGAAAGCGAAATTGCCGTAGCCGACGAACGTAAGACATCACATGATCGCGTCCGACGGTATTTCCTCATTGGGACGAAAGAAAAACAAACAAATCTGAAACTGAGCACGGCAAATTCACGCCGCTAGAGCGAAACAGAACAAAAAAACTCGATGAAGGGGGAAGAAAAAAGAAAAGAGCAAGAAAAGGAAGAGGGAAACGAGGAGATTTCCTGAAACAGAGAGACGAGCGCGAGAAGCCTCAGGGGAACAGCCATTGCTGCGCTGCGTCGCCAGCTTCTTCTCTGCATCAAAAGACGAACACGAACAGGAACCGCGCGTGCTCCTTCAGGGGAGAGGAGAGAGAGAGCGCAGGAGAGAGAGGGAGAGAGTCAAAAGCGGGTATTTATAGTTACTGAACCGAGTTGGGACTCAGTGCCAGTGGCAGAGTGCCAGAGTCGTAGCTCGTTGAGAGTAGTAAAACTCCCCGATTCAAGGGGAGCGGAAGATTATAATTATTCGAGTACCCCCGATTTTGGCGTTATTTACAGGTATGCCCCTTGCTTTCGGTTGCTTTGTCGGGTGCGAATCTGTTCCGCCATTTCGATTTTGTCAACCAGCGGCACGGGACTTGAATAATTCACAGGACACTCGCAAGGGGTAAAAACATTAATAGCGTTAAAAATCTCATCGCAGTACCCACGAAAATATTCATATCAAACTAATTCTCGCTTCGCGGAAAATTTTAGATTAATACATATATTTATCCCAGATTAATTTTTGTCGGGAAAAAAAAAATCTGAAATCGATTTCCTTGACTCGTCCCAATCCTCCATTAAAATACGTACATGTCGATGCATGTGGAATTTTCACGATCGATTGATATCAGATCCGTCTACAACATGTTCATATACATACATATGCATATTGACGAGATATTAGAGCAATGTTAACGGAAGGTAAATTTGGAATCGAATTACCAATTTTTTTTTTTTAGTGAGATTAAAATCTTGCTCTGGGTGAATGCGTCGCGGGATACTGGTTTGCGATTTCATCGCGAGATGAAAACTAGTTTAAGGTAATTATGTCATGGAGTCCTATTTCGAGATTTTTAATGGTATTGACTCTTAGAATCTTATGTCCCATTTAATAAGAATTAATTAACAATGTACGATGTCAATTTCGCTAGTTGTGGTGGTACAAATTGGATTAAGAAATAATCAAGTTACATGCATATAACATATATATAAATAATATCATTTAAATTGAAACATTTATCTCTTTTCAAATTAGCAAATTTTTAGTGAAGACTTACTAAAGAGGAGATCCTAAATTTTTTGCCACCGTATTTTTTTATTTTTTTTATTTTTTTTTTGGCTAGGTGCGGTTGTTTAGACAATCTTAGTGCTAAATCGTGTAATCTGATTCTTCCCCCCTCTTAGAGTTCGTGCACAAAATCCGACCGTTGAATTGGTAATGGGTAGGTGATGTGGCTTCAGATTTAAGGTATAGAGTTTGGTAATGGAAAACGACGCTTTGACAGTCAGGGGGGTTGCCCTCGCGACCGTCCACGTTGAAATATCGAACAATTTACCCGAAATAGAGGTGTGCAATTGGATCAGATTTCCGAAAATACGATCGGACCACCTGAAAAACAAATTCTAGAACCTGTTTCTGTTCAAATCGGTCCCGAAATAGGTTTTAATTTTTGGGAACCGATTAGAACCTGTCCAATTCCCGATTTCAAGTAAATATCCACTCGAAAATTGGATCGGTTTTTAGCTACTGTTAAAAAAATCATAATCTCTACTCATATTATTTTGCTGGAAGAAAAACAAGTTCTCAGGTATACCCTTAAACGGGACTGAAAAAAAAAAAAAAAAAAAAAGGTAGATTCCAAAACAGGTTTCAGGACAAAAATGATAAGTTTCGGATTTCAAAAAGTGATAACTGATTATAACAGGGTATGTTTTCAGGTTTTAGGTTTGGAAACAACCCGCCTGGACCATGCTCACCCCTACTCGAGATAGATAGAGCGAACTGTTTTTAATTGGACGACTTGCGACCGAATGTTTGGTCGATAGAGAACGAGGAGAAATAGAAATAGTGGCAATCGAGCACTGCGTTGTCATTTTCGTGGAGTGATAGTTGGCGCGAGGAAAATCGAATCGAAGTAGCAACATGTGGCCTAGTGCGTCACGATGCAAGGATGCCAACAAGCTAGCGGGCTTGTAAATGGGTAACTATAAGAGGAATCCGATTAATCTACACAAGTAGCAACTTGGTTTTGGTTTTTTGCTAGGTACCCTCGAGAGAGGACTACTTAGCAAATTAATAAAGACTAGAGCTCCATTTGTTTCGCGAAAAATGAATAATTTTCTGAAAATTATCGCTTGTATCATTTGATACGATTAGTCAATGATTTTTTTTTCATTATCGACAACAATATCTATTTAAACATTTTTTGGACAATAATAACATTTTTTTTCATTCATTCATTCTTCATAAGTGATACAAGCGATATTTTTTAAGAAAAATAGTTTTCAAATTATTCATTTTTTGCGAAATAAACAGGCCGTACATCTCAACAGTTGCTTCTTTCGTGCACACATTCCCATTTCATGGACTGATTTAAAAAGCTGCGACCACAATTGTTCGATAATTGGTTTAAAATCCACTGTGTTAAGAGCTAACTCTAAGATTGAATCCATTTGATTTCTAAAAAGGATATACTAATCCTTAACTTTTCGAGGAATCGAAAAATATGCTCAGTATCATTTGATTGAATAGTTGACTAAGCTCCTTGTTGTTTGAAGAAGCCGACAGTTAACAATATAACATTGTAATCTCAACAGCAAGTGTATGAATGGTAAAAAACATATAACAATCATGGCGGGACTCATCTCTGATCGTATGCTTAGTCCACCGTGATAATGTCACACTGTTGTGCTAGTGGCACACTTAAATCATTGTTCATTATTTAAAAAAAAAAGACATAAAAAGGAGCAAGATAGATTCCGATATGGTTTTGCATCTCGTGGCTCTCCCTACTTTGAAATGGAGAAACGAATTTATCTATTACATGGAAGTCCCCGATAAATTAATTAAAATTAAAACGCACCTTCATTTATGGATTAAACTTTTATAACAGCTCAGTTGTGGCCCCACAATCTCACATGGTATTAGGGCGAGGAAGTCTAAATTCATATCTTTTGAGGCACATTTGCCTCATCAACTAAATATGTCAACGCCTAGCACTACGCAAAAAGACCAAACTAATCGTGAGGGCTAATAAGATATTTAAATATCAAATGACACATTCATATAATAGCTTAAGTTTAAAGTTGGAAGTGATCCCACAAAACCTCACGTAATGTTTTATAGGAGAGCGCAAAAAAAAATAGAAACTTGGAAATAACTCGATGAGGTTCTTCATGCTCGCGGGTCAAAGTGTCGGTAGGCATTGAATCCCTCCAATCCGGCGGGCGAACCCCAGCCTGGAGGCAAGGGCCGAGCCGCGACGGCCTACCTAGGCATCTGAGTAGGATACGCATGAATCATGCATGTGTAAGGGCTTATCCACGAAAAGGGAGGCACGCCCTGCAATTTGAATTGCATGAGGCCTTCGCATTGTTATGAGGGTCGTGCCAAAAGTGGCTTTTTTTTTCTTTTTTTTAATGTTGTGTTGTATGATTTCGCATGCACGAACTTCGTACTCATGGCAATTTAGCAAGCGAGACCAAAAAACATGATTGTCCCGGAAAAATAAATTTTACTTCCTCGTTACGCGATACGATGCAATTTGACCCCATGTGTCTTGACTCGATTGAGTTGTCTTTGTCTCCATTGGGACCCGCCGGGGTTCCGTTGAGCAATTGAAAGATGATGTCCGAAAGTCAAAGTTTGGGCGACTCCAAGGTCAATTTCCGCAGGCGGGGTAGTCAACCCCTTTTCAAAGCCTGGGTGTTGGGGATTTTGAAATCGTAAATTTGGCGGGTTCTAAACTTTCAAACATTTTAAATGATAAACACACTCAAATCGTGACGTTGTCTCATCGATTTTCCTATGTGGTATTCGCGTTCGTATATGGAAGATAGTTCCCAAATATCACTCCCATCAATGGATAAAATAAGGATCTTTGGGCCATGAATGACAATCATTCTCTTTTCGAATCCTATTTCAAGTTAGAAATAGATTTTTCTATTTATATTCCCTGAACAAGTTTCTGAACAAATACATGCGTTTGATAACAACACAAATTTTATATCCCCATAATAGAAATCCGTTTGATAACAATATAAAATTTCTACGATTTGGCAATCGGCAAATGACAACTAGGGATCAGATACGAGTAATTTGATAGCGAACAGTAGTCAGGAAACATCGAACCACGGTCAGGGATCGAAGACCGATGGCTGGCAAACGGCGGGCGGGGACCAGAGTGACAGGGAATGGAGAAGAGCGACTAGGGACCAAAGACCGGTGATCGGAGGACGGTGGCGGGTGAACGACGGCCCGCGACCGAGGCCCGGCAAACAGCGACCGACAAATGGTGACCAGTGGCAGGAGAGACCAGAAACTGGCGACATGGAGGCGAGAGAAAGAGAGGGCATGCGAAAAATTCTTTTTTCAATTTAGAAAGGCAAAACATTTCTAATTCTCATTGTTGTTCCAAACCTATTTCTAGGCCAAAAATTTATCCCAAAAACAATAAAATGAAATTTCTTTACCAAATGGATTTATGTTCAAACTTGTTCACATGAAAAAAAAATAGAAAAATAGGAAAATAGAACTGTCGTCATGCATGCCCTTAGCTTTGTTGTGCTAAAACAGACAAGGAGGTGCGACAATTTCAATCCAAAACCTAAACGAGAAATACGAATGTGATGCGAGAGCATTGGACTCTATCGATCAGCTCTTTGATTTATACAGCACAATCCTTAATCTTGCGAGCAAAGAACAATTTCAGCCACAGTGTGATTCAATGGATGTCGATTTTATGGTTATAAATCGACAAGATCAAGGTGGGGGGTTGGGACTAATCCCGGAACGATTCTCTAATCTAATTAAATTTCATCTCGGTTGAACCCATTCGTTATTCATGCAAGTGAAGACCAATTTCTGTTGCAATCCAAGTATGTTCAAGGATGAAACATACTGGAAGTTGCTATAGACGTATTTCTTTGCTGCTCAATGACCTTTTACAGTGTCATTTGGGCTGCTAAAGATTGTACATGAATTTAGAGAGGCTCGTCAAATTTCAAATTCTAATGCATCTAATAACTAGTCACATGCATTAAGTCTTTTTTTTTTTTTTTGGTCAGAGCATTAAGTCTTTTGATTCACAGCTTCTTTTAAGTCTTTGTTGTGGTGTTGCTTTCAAGAGTCATAACTAGATTATTTTCCCAATAGCTATTTAGTTTCGAGAATTCGAAAAATCTTTTATTTTTTTACCTATATCACTATAAATAAAGGTGCAATCTCCATTGTAAGATAGACGATTTTGATGGATGAGAATATTAAAGATTTGTCTATGTGTGAGCAAATACCTTTGAAGAGCGAATAGCTGCTGTTCCGAATTCTTTATCTTTGAAGATAGGATTACTCTTAGTGGCGGGTAAAAGAAACCCTTTTATCCTTGGCTGGTGATGCGTTCTTTAAGCATGTGTGGTGAGATTATCCTATTACGAAGTCTTTTATCATCCGTCGGTTGTTTGTCTTTTATGCATTGATGGTGAACTTCGTCGACCCCGATCATTATTCTTGTTTGGTGGTTTATCCTTTATGTCTCGGTGGCATGAACTATATTTGCATTCATTCATCAACATACCTCCCACGCACTCTTGTCTATCAACACTTCATTTGATAACCATTCAAAACAACACTCGCCTGCCTCTACGACCCAACCAGACCGGAATGTATCCGTCCTTTGAGCAAGCTTGGCGCACATTCGAGGGGACCCGCTCTTGTTTTGCTATATGATAAATGGGGATTATCTCAAATTCGTCGATGGGATTTCTTTTCTAAGCCGTCCTATTTTTTCAATTGAAAAAAGGCTGTACATTTAGAAATTGGGTGTTTGGACGTAAGAAAAACAAAATTGGAGATTACAACTATCGTAATATTTGGATGATAAAGAAAAAAATAAAAATAAAGGGCAGAGTTTTAGAACGAGCTTCTTAAACGAGGCTTAAGGCAAAATTTAGGATTTACTTGTTTTACGGGAAATGAATAATTTGAAATAATATTTCTTTAAAAAAAATGATTTCATTATTGACCGCAGTTTGCGCGTGAGGGTTTTCCTTAAATGGCGAAAACATTTTCCGTTTATTTCTCTTAATAAGCGAAACAAGCAAATCCTTTTCGAGAAAGTAGATTCTCGAAGCGTGAGGTTTTCTCGCTAAATGGGAAAACGACTTGGCGAGGGGGGGGCAAATTAGTAAAATGAGGAGACTTAAATGCTGTTTTTAATGGCGGAAACAGACGGTTGGTTGGGAGGTGGGCTGCGCCGTACAGTTTGGTTGGGCGAGGAGAGATGGGGGACTGAGTGGGATTAATGATGGGAGGAGTGATGGGGGTGGGCCCTACTAGGACAAGTTTTTTTTTTTAGAGAGAGAGAGAGAGAGAGAGAGCAGCGAGCGTCATCATTGCGGATCCTCTGACGTAATCATATCTCCCTCTCGTGCTAAAAGCAGATGCTCTCGTTCCTCGGTTCGACCCCCCCCCCCCATCCGGCATCCATATCTCTCCCCTCCCTCCCTCCTCCCCCACCCTTTTTTTTTTCTTTTCTATTTCATTTTATTTTTACTTTTATTATTTTCTCTATTTTGAGGACCACGTGGCACGCGTGATATTCTCACCTCACGGCTTAGGGGGTGCATGAATGTCATTCTGTTTCTCTATTTTTCTATTTTTTTGTTCCGGAAAATGGGTTTGAAGTAGAAATCCGTTTGACAATTCAATGGAATTTTTCTATTCCCAGGTCAAACTTTTGACTAGAAATAAGTTTTGAAAGAGAAATGAGAAGTTAAAAAAAGTTACTTTTTTGTTTCAGAAATAAAAACTTGAAACAATTTGCTCATTCTTCCTCTCTTATCACCGCCGGTCGCCGGCCGCCACAGTCGCCGGTCACCGCCCCCAGTAGCCGGCCGCCCCCGTCATCGCCGGCCACCGTCGCCGTCGCCGGCCGCCGCCGTCGACGTCGCCCTCCGCCGGTCGCCTTCGCCGGCCCCAGCCGCCACCGCCGCCACGATCTCCGTCGGAAATAGGGCTAGGGAAGAGAAATTTTATACTATTATCAAACAAATTTCTATTTCGGAAATAGAAAAATTATATCGTTATCAAACACGATTTTTTGTTAAGAAATTCGTCTAGGAAATAGAAATAGAAAAATCTATTTCTTGCCAGAAATGAAGTCCCGGAAGAGAATGACATTCATGCGCACCCTTAATCCGACTTACAATCCATCATCTATCTGGGCGAGCACGAAAATACGTCCACAGTAGAATTTTTGCTCTAGGCGAGAATCCGTTTTGATTATGTAGTTTCATTTTTATACTTTCGGAGAATTGTTGTTTTGCTCCAGAAGTAGCTATGGAGTGGCTGAAGAAGTAAAATATATATATATATGTCACTTCTCTTCAAGAGTAGAAAATCAACTTTTGACCAAGCAAAAGTGCCGTCCTCAATGGTCAGATCCTTCGATTATTTTCTTTTTTCCCTTTAATTTTTTTTCCAAGTAAAATCTCAAAATATATATATGTAAACATTGATATAAAAGATAGTAAATCGCAAGATTCAAATTAAGCAAAAGATTTTATTTTATTCATTCCGAATGATGTTTTTGCTTCTGTTTTCAATCTTTCTCTTTTCTTATATCATTCCAAAAAATTACTATTTTATTCGAGATGTCTTTGTTTTTCAAGGAATGAATAATTTGGAAAACTCTTTTGGTAAAAATTATCGATTATTATTAAAATGTTTTCGCCATCCATAAAAAAGAAATTTAGACAAACATTGTTATCGCTAATGAAAATATATTTTTTACTTAATTATTTCACGCGATCATTTCTAAGATGATATTTTTAAATTATCCATTTTTCGCGAAATAAACAGAGCATCTTACAAAAAATAATCGAACGCAAAATATATTTCTTGATTTTTTCAAGAAAAGGTTTAAAAATAAAAATAATTATTTTTAACGGTACAAAACATTATTAACTTTTCGAATCGTTCATTTTTTGCGAAAAAAAAAGAACCATTATTTCACGAAAAATGAGTGATTTGAAAAATATTTTTCAAAAAGTAAATCGTTTATATCTCTTAAAAAATGAATAAATGAATTTTTTTTCATCGCCTATATGAAAATATCTAAACATAGATTGCCATCGATGATGAAAATATTTTTCGTTGATTAATTTTTCTAAACAATATAAGCAATCACTTTTCGAAAAAATATTTTTCAAATCGCTCATTTTTCGCGAAGCAAACGGAGCCTTAATGTTGAGTAACCCTTCATATGTGAAAAGCGTCGCATGCGTTTGGGCTATTATTAATCTTGTTGAATGTACAGAAAGAATAGTAAAACTTCAATGAACTTTCCATCCTCCGTTAGTTCATAAACTTCTGGTTTTGGTCGAATACTAATTTAAAAAAAAATGGGATATTCGAGGAGCCAATGGTGGAACGCCAGGTGGATTTTTCAAGCGGCCTTTGTATTCCCACGTGGTAGACTTTTCTGTTACGGATAGATACGGGACAGGGAGGGGGGCCTTTCGGGCGAGTCTGTTCTAGAAAGGATCGGTTACTTCTCCTCAAGGAACAAAACAAAATAAAATTCTATAAGAGTGTGAATATCCATCTATCTCGAATAAGAGCTTGGAGTGGTCGTGGTTATTTTAAATAAAGGTATGATCTCATCGACCAGCTAAATATTCCAGTCGATTAGGAGTATTTTCATCAACATACAACTTTAATAGAATTTTTAGTTAAATTGAATTAAAAAAAGAGGAAAACACGGCCGCCACCCTGATGTCGACCGGACGACGACGACCTTGCCGACTAGAGGTCCTCATCAGAGCAGGGAAAGGCCCGCGGGCCCGCAGCCCTCAGAACAGGTGGGGTGGCGGTCACGGGCAGACCCGGCAGGGCATGTGTTTTTTATTTTATTTTATTTTAGTTTTAGGCTTTTTTAAGGAAACAAATAATAAAATAATAAAACAAACTAAATGACCAAAATGCCCGTACTAACCTGAGAGTCGGGTCCTTTTTTAAAACTGATAGGATCAATTCAGGGCTTTTTTAAAAATAATGTCAACTTTAAACCCTTATTTGAGCACTTTATGCCTTTATTTGAAATAAGGTCGATTCCGGCCCCATATTTGAGAAAACAAGGCGCTTCATGCTCTTTTTTGAAATTTTTTCATAAAAAAATTAAAGTAAAAATTCTCATTTGATCGGATTTCCTGGAATCTTGCTCGGCTAGATTCCTTAAATGCGAAAGAAGAAACAACAACGTAAGAAAATGGGTATTTTCGAAGCAAATTAGATATAGAACCATAAATAATCACAAGTAATAGAATATGCTCACGAGCCGAAAAAAGCTGCTAATGCTTAATGTTATTGGAAAAATCTATTAAATTTCAAAATGCATACTCAAATGCATTTATAAACTTTAGAAGGCAACCATAATAATTATTACTAATAGATAAAACATATGTTCACGTGGATACAAGTTTGCAAGCGCATGAAAAAAGAATCAGGTTGTTGCTGGTAAATACCGGGTAATAAATCGACTCCGAACTAAAGCCAAGAATCAAAGGTTATGCGCTAGCAAATGAACCGATCGATTGTCAAGTAATGTGCGAATTGTTGTTGTATATTGTGTGACGCCGAAGAAGACGAGAGCCACCAACGAGAGGGAAGCGATCTAGGCTGATTTTTTTTTTTTTTACGGCTAGAAATGGCAAAATGGGTCTAGGACCCATATTTTAATTCATATTTAATTATAAGAGCCTTAAAAGGGGTTTCCTTGTGTTTGAAAAATAAATTTAAATGGGTCATAAATTGCTTTATTTATAAGTTGATGATTTAAATGTGCCATAATTATATAATAAGTCTAAGTGAGTCATAAACACGTCATTTTTTTATTCTTTTAATTTTCTTTTCTTTTCCTTTTTTGCTAAGAAATCCAACATGGCTGCCGTCGCCGCTTCTCTCGTCGACTAGGGTTGCCTCCACTGCTCGTCGGTCGGCTGGCAACCCTTGCCAGATGTAGAAGAGAAAAAGAAAAGAAAGAAAGAAAAATATAAAAAAATAGGAATATTTTTCAACAAATTATTAGTACTTTCCACATGTTTTAGAAAAATTTATATTTTTAAAAATTTACAAGAAACAACTTTTTTCTAAACTATATATTGAATTGTTTTAACAATACGAATTGGGTATGAGTTGTTAGATTTATATTACACGAAAAAAAAGGGTTAATATGAGTAGGATCATTTTTTACCCAATTCGACCCGCCCATTTGAATTTTTTGTCCGAACCGAAGGATACCCAATGCGAACAGAACCGAAATTTCCCATTCGGATCGGGTGGGGGTAAAAGCTTAAATTAAATTAGGTCTGCTTTAGTGAATCTACAGGACAACGTAGGGCGGTGGGATTAGCGAAAAGTGCAACGTTTGAAAGTGGAAAAAGGAAGAGGGGGGAGAACGTGATTGGATTTGGAATAATGCTTTGGGACTGTTGGTCTAATCATTGAGAGTCGGGAAAGATGAGCTTTTTGCCGTCTCGCTGCGGCTGCGGATCCAATCCAGGCCGATCTCTTCCCGTTCATATTGAAAGGAACTTCGATCCCCAAAACGAAGAAAACTAATCATTGTTTGGAACTTCGATCCCCAAAACGTATGAAGACTATTTGAAATATAGGATCTACTTGCAAATCATGGATTATTAGTTTAGGTATGGAGTTCGCAAATTAGGGTTTCAAATTATCAATCCCGAATCAAAACTTGCAAATCATGGATTATTAGTTGAAGTGGAATGCGTTGTCATTTACGGCAAAAGCTTCTTTGGAGGATACGGTTGTATGAGATTTTGCGAGACTGTCGATATTTAAATATGATAATATTTTCTCACGCGTAGTCTGGACATTGACCTTAAAGAACGCAACACATGAGCGTGGAAAAGAATCGACGGTGCATGATCGAGGAGGGAAGACAAGTGCTTTGATGCAGTGAGATTTTGTGAGATCACTATCAACTGTTCTAAAAACTTAAATTATTAGATGAATATGTGATTTGATATTTAAATATCTTGACACGGTGGATTTTTGTTCCTTAACCAAAAAAACTTCACTTTCTTTTTGTTGCTATTTTGATAGTTGGGCCATTTTTTTTTTCTAGGTTGTATTAGTTCGCGCTTTCTCTTCGTATTCAGTGGATATTTTTGTCCCTATATGTTTTTTTGGGTCATTTAAAAAGTTAAACTATATTTGTCACGAGAGAATAATTTGTGATTTTTATTTTATTGGAATTGACATGTCACGATAAAAATCAGTGAGGCTGAAAATTGCAATTTTTCTACGTCACAAAAACGAGTGTCACTTCTCAACCTAAACCCCACAACAACAACAACAACAACAACATATATGTTTTTTTCTCTAGCGTACTTACTGTTTAAAAGTGTGACATTGAGATTGATTAAGATGGGTAACTACCGATATAGGGACCAAAGTGGCCAATGAAAAAATTGTTAGAATTTTGCTAATGTGATCAAAATTAATTGGAATTAATATATGGACTGGTCTATTAAGATAGATCTTAATTAGCTATAATATGGGCTGGCTAGTGTGAGCTTAGTTAGGCCCAGCCCTTGATGACTTATAAGAGGGCCCGCGGCCGAAAACTCTATAAATAGGCTCAAATTCCTCTTCTAGCCTTCTAATTAGTCAAACCTGACATCTGCCTCTTGACTGGGCCTGCGGTTTCGGGCCGATTCTGAACCATGAAAACATCGGAATAAAAAAAAATTAGAAAGAGAAAGAGTCGTTGCCTCTTTGGTGACTGTTGCCAATGGTCACCTCCTTTTTTTTTCTTTACTAATTTATAACATATATTATAAGATATATATGCTCTTAATGATAATTTATTAAGTTTAAGCCCCTCTCTTTTTCTCCCCCAATTTGATTACAATTTGTATTTGATAATTTGTTATTTTCTTTTATGTTATAATTCATTATTTGATAATTTGATTACAATTTTATTACAAATTCATTACAATTTAATTTTTAAACTCAAAAATCGTAACCGAATTCCAAGGTTCCATTTTCGATTTTGAATCAAAACATGGCCCAAAATCGGCCCAGAATCACTGATTCGTAATCGAAACCGAAGCCGCCACTTAAGGGCTTGGTTTCGGTTCCCCTAAATTGGAATTGGAACAGCCGGTTCCCGGCCCGTGGCCATGACTACTTCTAACACAGAAAAACAATACGTATGGTCTCGTTCGGTGGGTGGTTGTTTCATTCGGCCAGCGTTACTGAAAGGGAATGGAGGAGAAATGCTTGTTTCAAAAATTGTTGTCGCTCCGAATCAAGATGGATTCCAAATAAGGTGTATGCCAATCCCTTTCCTCCGTCATGTATTGTGCTTTTTATTCCGATGACGGAGATCCTTAGGTGTGCCACTTTCGTGAGAGCCTCATGACCAAGAATGGAAAGCTTTTCTATTTTGGCGTGTTTTCGATAGTTTCATGCGATGAAAATTATTTTTGATTACATATTTACTCAGACTCGTCTCGACGATACAAAAAAAAAAATGAGAGGCCTCAGAGAGTTGTCAGAAACCGCCGCATGTGCCCACATGCCCCCATTGATGTCCAACGAGGGAGTTCACACTAAATGTAGTCTGAGTCGGCTTTGGCTGTGGGGACTAGGCGTTGGCGGGTGAGGTTTTATGACGTCCCAGGCGCGTTGACCTCAATTTGTCTCACCCAATTTTAAATTTCTTATTAAGCGACACAAGATACTTACTTTTTACTTAAGTGGTTACTTTCATAATAACATACAACATACATACCACTTTATTTTCATGACCTCTATATTATTTGCACTACTTTATTACATATGCTTCTACGATAGAGGGCAAGATTACGCCTAACTTCTCTAGTGGCGTGTACGCTCCCAAAATAGCCCTCCATACATTACTTCCGACAAAAGTGGCGTCCCTCCAAGCTGCCTCATGTCATGCTTGTCTTCATCCAAGAAGTTGCACTTCTTCAACTTCTTCAAGCATTACTCGGCCGATTACCGCCATTGAAGCCTGGCGGCCCATCAAACTCTCTCAATGGTCCTACGAGGTCGCTCCTAGTAACTAGGTACCACGCCACGAAGCGATGAGGGACCCAATAGCCAAGTCCCTCTTCCACATATACGGTAGTAAGAAAATGGCGAAAAATGGTATTTGACTCGACATCCATGGCGTCAGTGTGAATTATCTCAACAGACGTGACTAAGCCAAAACGAGTTGGAGGAGATTAGTCGCCATACCTACAAATCTGAGGAAATTAAAGGAATGAGAAACACTTCTTAGTAAGTAAAAAAATAAATTCACGATAGGAAGTTAGCTAATAATCAAACTTAAGAATCAAGCATCAATATTTAAACGCAAGTCATTCAAGACCATATAAAATCATTCAGCCATATAACAATACTATAGGTAGGCTTTCTTTCATGTACGTCCTGCGCTCTTCGCAGGCCCACTTGTCCTTTTCTCGAACGAGGCATCTTGGCGTGCACACTAAATATACCAAGGCATCCCGTATGGCAACCCAAACATGACTCAATTATGTACTTCTGTCGTTCTATTCGATTCGTTTCATACCAAATCTTATAGTCAAAATGCACACAATCGCCCATGAATGAGGCATATCATATCATATCATCTCATATCATTAGTTCAAGGTTCTAGAGGTGACTCCCACGAGACTCCCGTCATCTGTAGCACTTAGTTCTTGACCATCGCATGAAAAGATCATGCAAATCAAGATTCATTCATGCAAGACACGAAAGCCGACACAGCTTTCACCCTAGCATAAATTTAAAAATTCACTTATTGGCAAGAAAAAAGATGGCGAGGCGAACACTTGACACGTCTTTTCATTTAAGAAGACGATCTTTCACTTTTTGAGAATCTAAAATGAATTAAACAATAAGAAAAAAAAAGGAACTTCCTGACACGATAATTGAGCATAGAAAAAGGTCGAATGTCACGATTTTGTGCAGAGGCGAAATTCACATAAACAAGTCATGAAAATATGTCGTCAACTGCTCTTTCTTTCTATCTTGAAAAATTGTTCTCTAAATATATTTTCGTAGTATACACGATTGATATTTTGAAAAATGAAATATCTGTCTATTAAGCACGTTGAAGGTGCTTTTTCCTGAGAGAGCAAAAAAAAAATATTTTTTTCTATTTGAAAAACTGTGAACTACATTTAAAGCTCCTCAACTACCACAGTTGGAATGCCAAGAACATAAGAAGCACGGACACGTGCCTAGGGTGTTCGCGTCAATGTCGACATGCAGCTTTGTCTTCCTCAGGGTCATAGTCAGAAAATGTCTCAGATCTCACCTCCTCAATGTCTTCCTCATCAACAGATATCTCGATCACTTCCAGGTATTCTTCAATTGAAGGGGACTTGGACTTCTCAGGGATGTACCTTGAAGCTACCACTGAGTTTTCGATATCGGAATCGATACAGGCTGGATGACACCAAGGTGGCACTACCCTCAAAGGAACATCGATAGGGTTCATTGGACCATAGGTGCTATTATCCCCAACGCGACGATACCATGCCTCGTAGCGGTGGGGCGCCAAACTTTCTACTCCTCTATCAACCCAAACTGTGGTGCATTTCCTAATGTACGCTATCCCCTTACCGTCAAGAAACTCATCAAAAGTGGCGGTCATCTCTTTTGTATTGCTAAGGCGTAATGGCCACATGCTTCAGGGTTTGGTGTTTGAAAAATACATCCCACTACGGGGTGAGATTTACATTTCAACAAGTGAAACATAAACCTAGACTAGACCGCTAATCCCCCCAGATCATACAATGAAGCAAAATGCAGAAATTCATCAAGATAATAGCACATGGCATTCATATATCAAGCATCTCGATGTACTTGGTATGGTCAAGAATCACAGTCAAGCACATCACACACAATGAGACCAAGTTTCACGCACTAGCACAGAAATGAACTCATAATTTTAGGATTATCCTAATGATATAACATTTCTCATCGCTAAGGGCTCCCAGGCCGCAATGTGTTTCTCAAGGGCATTCTGGCCATTTCATTTGCAAAAGGGCACTCTGGCCATGCAATCACAATAGGGCACTCTGGCCTTTTCACAATTCAATTGCCACACGATCACGCTATGCAATTTAAATCAAAGAATTCACCAATCAATCAATTCATCAAACCAATTCGTCCAGTAATGTCCTAGAGTTCGAGTAAAGGTTTAAGGAACACTTACACTTCAATCAAAAAGCAAACTTCGATCCCAACGATCCTCCTAGGTCAGCAAGCTCACGGCCAAATGGAGCACACGCACGGTCCAAGGGAAATTTCACCAATCCCACATCAAAACTCATTCGTTTCTCAATTCCATTGTGTCAATACTTCAATAGCATATCAATTAACATCCTAAGGTGCCTTAACGACCAATTTAAGACACTGCGACACCTCCACGAAGCCTTAAGAGGTTCGGTTCACGCAGCAAATACACATGGCAGAATCGGTTGTAACCCTAGTCACCCTAATCAGTCCATAAATCAACTCCAAACTTCAATTCATCACAAAAGCAACTTGCTATAACCTTAATCTACATGTTTAGGAAGCTCACCGAAGATTTCGAAGCAAAACGATGTCTTAAAGTCCTTCGATCAGCTCGGTTCCTTTTGGTGCTTTAAAAAGTTTTTTCACTAAAAAATATCTTTTTACTTCGTCATTAGCCAAATAAACAACAGAAGTAATCCTTCTTATATCATTCTTGATATTTTAAAGAGTTATTTTTCTTGTTATTCTCTGTCACGCCCTGCGTTCCTTAGCAAGCTCGTTACATCCACTAGGCCATAATGAATCAAATCCCAGGAACCAACAGACGGCCTAACGACTGAAATGAAACACGCATGCGAAAGGAAAACAACAACCCAAACATTCAATACATGGGGATTCGAAATAACACAAAAGCATATATACATAACATCAGCATCCAGTTACGTCCGACAGTAGGGAAAAGACATAAAGTAAACACACACAATGTTGGGTCATAGGAACTAAGGGCTACCCCAAACGATTACACCAAAGCCCTAACATCAAAAGCCTAACTCCAAAAATTACACCCCAACAGCTTTCCAGGACAACCCAGGCTACTCAAAGGAACTACTACCACCCACTCATCTCATTTTCGGCAGCCATGGGGAATGGTTCAAATGACCAAAATGTCCTTTATTCACTCTTAAGGCAAGTCAAGGCTTAAGGGGCAAAATGGTAATTTTGCATTTCCCGTCCGAAACTTTACTTTTCCAATTTTAAATTACCATCGGCGAGGCGACGTCAAATTCATTTCAAATGTTGGAATTCTTTATTTCCATTTTTAAAATTTTGAGGTTCAATTTCGTGATTGATTTTCCGTCAATCGTAACTTCAGTTTATGTTGAACTAACAGACGGCTTTTGTAGACGTTACGCGTATCGACTCTATGATTCTCATCACAATGACTCAAGTTACGGCAACTTTGGTTGTCATGTAATTGCGAGGGTTCATTGCTAGTTCCGACGGTCTCGATCGTCATAGTTCGATTTAGGAAAATTTTACAAATTATACTTTGGTTAAACGGTATCACCCGTGCTCCAATCGTATAACACTAGCAATGGATTCCTTAATCGTTATTTGATCGGCCTTTATTGGCTCTAAATGTTCCATCGGCAATCCTTATGGTCAAAGCGTCATTTCCTTTTTCGAGTTTCCTAGGTCCACGTACCTTGCCATACGTTAGCCTTTCCCTTTTGGTCGGTCTACTCAGGATTGATCAGATCCGAGCGAAATAAAACCGAAATACATCGATAGACATTCTTCATTCAATAGTCTCGAAACTGTAGGAAATTCAGAATGTCACATTCCCACTGGAAATTCAATGTGAGACTCCCTTATTCACATTGTAAGCCTCTAAGTCTCATTCATGGCTTCTTAAAGTGAGTTCATGTTTGTCCCTCTTACTCACCACCAATGTGGGACTCTTGAATCTTCTCAATTTATTTTGCTTATGTCTTTCTCAATCACCCCCCGATGTTGGACCAATTCTAAACTTTTTTAACTATCTATTTATTTATGAATTTGAATCAAATTAATTTGATTGAAATAATCCTAAAAATAATAATTTATAACGTGTGTGTGTATTTAATATATAACGTGTCGGAATTCTCTATTGTTTAGAAATGATGTGTCGGCGTGCGGGCTGATCGTCATTGCGCACTAGCGGTTCAGTAGGAGGTATTTTTGATAGTTTGTTTTTTTTTTCATCTTTCTAAGAGCAGTCTGTATGAAAAAAGAAAGGATTGGACTGCTCCTGGTGTTCAACTAGTCGTTAATGGTCGGCTTCATTGGTACCCTTTTTTCTATGCCCCTCCGCGAACAACAGGGAGCATAAGAAAAAAAGAGTTAACTAAGGATCATGCTACATTCTATATGTGCAACTCTTTATATTCGTGTCGTGTCGGGTGTCAGTGTCGATGCTACTTAGCCAATAACGTCAATGCATATTGAATCACGATGAAGATGTTAATTAATCTCGGTTTGCATTATCGTCCCTTCGGGCGTTATTGATGGAACGAACACTATTTCATGTAAATACGGTCCACATGTCTAAAGATCGTGAAAATATATTTTTCGTGCATTCATTTTTATACGTAAAATATGATTTTTTTTAGGAAAATATTTTTCAAATAATTTATTTTGGGCGAAAGAAATAGAGAGTGTGTTTGCTTTAGGGAAAATTTGATGATAAGAAAAATGCTTTCCAAAAAAATCATTTGTTACGAAAATGTATTCCCTTTTAAGGTTAGAGAATTCATTTTTCTAATTTTAGACATGCATATTTTCTTTAACGGTAAATGACTTTTCACTGACTGATCATGCATTTTCAGCAAACTAAACACGTGAAAGTCCACAGAACTAATTCACGATTTCTATTTTTTTCACTCAAACAAACACTTGGGGCCCCTTTTGTTTCGCTGAAATATCATTTTAAAAGGAAAAAATAAAATAAAATTTCTTCAACGGAAATCATTTTCAAGAAACATGTTTAGTCTTCATTTGTGTGGTGATTTAAGAAAAATGATTACCTTCTCGCCGGAAGGGGAAATCGTTTTCCCGCTTAAGCCTGTCGTTTCTAAAACGTCATTCATATATCGATTAATTTTAAGTCGTCCAAACAACGAGGAGTCGGAAAATAATCTATCCAAAACATTTTTTTTCTTAAAGTTTGCTGATTCGATTACTTGCCGAAATCACATTTTAATTACTTCCTCATTGAGCTTGACAATGCAACCATCGGTTGGGGATGTGGTTACCAAGAGAAATCGTTTCTTTTGCCCGCTCTCAATTATTGTGACGATGTTACTTAATTAAGCACATGATGAACGAAGCATGCGACAAAATTATTCAATCATAGTCCTTCACGTCCGCATGGAGCTCACCATTAAATAGGAAGTCCCCATTCCACTTTTCTTTTTCTTTTTTAAACTGTCGGCGTGGACGATATGAAAAGCGACAGTTCGATTCGATAAGTTTATAGACGGAGGGAAATTATATGTATGTAAAGAGCATATAAATATCATAAACAAGTTGTACGGGATATCTCAAACGATATTAGGAACGAGAGGAGCGGTACACATTTGCAATGTTAATAAGTCTATTCTAGACTCGAGAGTCGAACCGCCGGTCGCCGGTTCTAATCTGATGAAATCGGGAATCGGGTCGTGCCACGTGGGTTCCACCTACGATTTCTTTATTAAAAGTTCTATTATTGCCGCTTCTTCTTCTTCTCCTTCTTTTTTTCTTTCGGTCATAAGAGCTCCAGAAAAACAGAGAACGAAAAGGCCTTTTCTCTTTTCTTTTGAGAGATCCAAGGAACTAGAGCTCCTAGGATTACCGTCAATAGGCTCTATTCTCCCCAGCCTTTATTTTTTTTTTTTTTGGCCCTTTCACTTTTCATGATTATGATTCTTAATTAGGTGATTTATCATGATTAATTATTAGATTAACAGGCCACGGGTCGTTTTCGTTGAAACAATTATTACCCCGACTGAGATTTTGCTTGTCGTCTTGCGAGCTGGCAAGGGGGAGGGGCAAAAAAAAAAAGCTTTCTTTTGGAGAATGCGTTTTGTCCTATCGCTCACCAATCTCGAACTTTGGACTAAATTCAATGGAATTTGCAAAAAAACAATTCATAAAGTTACCGCGATTGACCGACAAAATTAGCACTTAATTCACACATTATGACAATAGGAATGGAGTATTTAAAATTCTTGAGGAAATGACACACGTAGGGTTATCTCAGACTATTAGTAAATATTAAATTTAATCCCTAAATCATATGAAAAACAGTCGGGTGTCATCTTTCCATTAATCCAAACAGTATGTTCATATCAAAGTAGGATATAATAATCCACGTCATCGAATGATGGACACGTTAACGCGCTGATTTTTCTCTTTCCATTTCTAAAGTAGAAGGATCGAAACGTGGACACGTCGGGCTCATCGTTTT
The DNA here is from genome assembly GCA_021437785.1 of Rhodomyrtus psidioides. Classification (NCBI taxonomy): domain Eukaryota; kingdom Viridiplantae; phylum Streptophyta; class Magnoliopsida; order Myrtales; family Myrtaceae; genus Rhodomyrtus; species Rhodomyrtus psidioides. The sequence goes on along the minus strand of JAILYB010000185.1, from coordinate 888,307 downwards.
CGAAAATTTGACTCAGCATAATATAGCCCACGTAATCAAATAACGTCCGATTTGTCGTCCGGGAAAACGGAAAGGCTACACAGAATATGCACTAATAGATTGCGAGCCACATTAAATAAATTAAAAGTTCACGAGCGACGTTGCATATTGGATCAAATTTTGTGGACCATTCATGTCATTTTTTTTTCTGCGAAAATTCTTATGTAGTATGTAAACAAATCTATTTAATCATATTGCACGAGTACATGAAAATCCGTGGGAGGTTTTTTTTTTTTTTTTTTTGTAAAAAAGAGATGCATTTATCTAGAACTTTAAAGTTGCTTTACTTGCCAACTAATGTTTTATTGGCTTCCAACAAAAGTGGCAAAAATTAAACTAAATTGAGTTTGATCCTTCCTCGCATTCGTTTTTGGTTCGTGCCATGATAGTTTCCATTAAAGCATGGAAGTCGCACCAACTCACCAACCTAAAATTCCGAACCCAATCAACAACCCCACATATTATCCCCCAATTTTTTTTTAAAAAAATCCCACATTTTAAAGAATTATTAAAGTGAAAATAATGCTAGAAATTAGAGAGAAAAAGCTCGTGAGTCAACGCAGAATCTAATGAAGACCCTCAATAACTTTTTATCCTTATTTTTTTATATTTTATATTTTCATTTTAATTATTGAGAATTGCTAACTTTGGGCCACGACCGTTGATTGATGATATTAAGCAAATGATGATCGTGGTTGGCGCTCTCGAGAGAAAAGCGATGCGCGAAAGCAGGGGGACACGACACGCTGGACAGCGTGCCGCATGTGGAATCATATTGCATGCTTTATTTTCTCATCCCAGATATCACTGTGCTTATTATATAAAAACTTAATATCACCAAAAACTTCAAACCCATATACACACAACAAACAAAGTGTTAAAAACTCTAATCGGATACGCCCGTCAACTGCCACTTGTCATCTTAATCAGGGCAAAAACTTAGCAAAAACCGACGGAGGATAAATCTGTCACAAGCGTATCAATCTGAGATTTTTGGCGGTTCAAACAAATAATTCGAGATAAATTTATCATATGTCCACCTGTTTGGATCTTTTGATGGTCAAAAAAATAATTTCCGGGTAAATTTATTGCATGTGTATTAGTTTAAGGTTTTTTGTGGTAAAAAAAATAAATTGTTCGGGAGTAAATTTACCAGCTCGAGATTCTTCGTGGATTTAATCCGTAAATAAAGTATTATTACGTTATTTTTTCTGGAATTTTTAATTTGGGTTATTGTTGTGTTATTTTTTTTTTCAGAATTTTTAATTTTTAATTAGGGTTTTACATGCAAGTGGATCTTTCACGTGTCGGAGCAGCCGAATTATGCACTCGACAACATGCTTTTTTGAGTACTGATGGGGGAAAAAAAAAAGAGAGAGGAGGGGGGGACGGTGCAGGAGGAGGCATGCGGCGCGATTTTTTCTTTTCTCTTTTCTTAAATTTCCGTATTAATACGAAGGACTTTGATTAAATAATTAAGCGCTTTTAGTCGTTATGAACATCTAAGCGAATGTGATTATGCTCTAACTATGGGCAATGAAAGTACTTTTCTTAAATTTAATCATATTTTCACGTTTTGCCAATTGAGTCCGTCCCGCAAATTTTGGCCGAAAATCGCCGACGTGGATGCTGGTCTTCCTACGTGGTGCGGTCGGCGCTGACATGGATAAGTTCTGATAATTTTTTGAATTATCGTAATTTCTTTTTTTTTTCTTTCTTTTCTTTACTTTTTCTATTTTTTTTTTCTAAGCTTAAGGCCAGCGAGGGTCGGCAAGAATATTTTTCTTTCAAAATATCATTAAATTTTGGCCACGCAAGAGCTGAATGTTCTACGTGGCACGGCTGGTATACACGTACGCAATTTCTGAGTAAATTTGACCGGATGAATTGGATTGATAAAATTATAAGATGTTCAGGATTAAGTTGACATAATTACAATAATTTTTTTTAAAAAAATTATGATAATTTTCTCCTGTACCATTGGACGAGGCCAAGACAAGGTGGTCTGTGAGCCTTTGGATTCCCTAACATAATGTTAGGAGTGACATTGAGTGGAATTTCAAAATTGAAATGGATCCGGAGCCCGTCTGTCAAGGGTCAAATCAAAATTCCAGAAAATCGGAGGGATTTCACTGTTCACCCCCGCGGTTTTTTGAGTAGCTTTCGGTCATGATGAAGGGCTGGGCGATCAAAAGACCTAAGCACCCGGATTGGAAGGGAGTTCGAGCACATGTGAGAGCCATTCTTCAGAAGCACATGGGCTTTAGAGCAAGGTCTCGAGATCGCCCAAGCAAGCCCAAAACCGGCCGGGACCATCGACCGGTGGGACCAGCCATGGTAGCCCAACCGATCGACCGGGTGCGACCCGCGCGAGCCTCTCCGGTCGAACCGCGCAGAGCGTCCAGTACCCCTAATCTCGAGTCCGCCGAGCAGCATCCCAAATTAACTTTGCCCTAATAGAGACCCCAGCTTTGTTTAGGAAGCTTTTGCAATAGGAGGAGACTAGTCCGGAGAGACATAGGGGCCGTGCCTTTTCTTGCTATAAGGACGAGACCGGAGTCATCAGCCGACTGAATTATTTCACTATACATGTAATCGTACATCCTAATCCTATCACTTCTTTATTACGCGGCCGATACGACACCGACACGCGCTGAAATACTCCTCTACAGGGATTGAATACAAGTGACGCCAAAATTAGTGCATTTGCTTTCGCTCTCTCCACATCTAGAGAGATCTCACCGAGGAGGGCCCGCCCTATTGGCCTTCCCGGTGGTGCCTTGGAGACCGGTGTTGGCGGTGGTGGCGATGCGACGGCGACCGGTGGTCGCCGCCATGTCTCGCCGCAAGCTCCTCCGACCTAGGCCGAACTTCCCTAGGCTTCAACTTGATCGCGTCGACTAGCTCTAGGGTCGCCAGGACGTGTTCCATGGAGGGCCGTTTCCGCGGGTCGCCCTCGAGGCACTTGAGGATGAGCCCGGCCACCTGGGCCGCGGCTTTCGACGGGTACTCGCTGTCGAGCCTCGGGTCCACAATCTTCTTGAGCCTCCTCTTCTCGGACAGGGATGGCTTGGCCCATTCCACCAGGTTGTGCTGCCCGCTGGGCCGCTTCGAGTCCATGGCCTGTAGGCCCGTCAGCAATTCCAGGAGCACCACCCCGAAGCCATACACATCGCTGTTTATGTAGAGATGACCTGGCCCAATAAAAAAAAAAGTCAAAAATCGCAATCGCGCCATTGATCCTTGTCAGCTGAGTGCGTAAATCCGATACGACCGTTGAATCTGATGGATCCCACGATCGCTCGAGCGAGCCGAGTTGAGGGCCGGGGGGGCTAAAATTAGCAACTCCGGTGGATACCTGTGGCGATATATTCAGGGGCCGCATAGCCGTAGGTGCCCATTATACGAGTAGAGACATGGGTATTGCCATCTGTTGGGCCCAACTTTGCTAGCCCAAAATCCGAAAGCTTTGCATTGAACTCCTGGAAAAATGAAAAATCAAACCCCTAATTCAACACTCGGATTGAATAAAAACTAAACCTGTTCAATAATTTCTTTTTTTGCCCCCTGATAAAAAGAAGGGATTGCTCTCAAGCCTTTTCTACACACGACACTGCAAATAGATGACAATGTTACCCCATCTAGCAGAATGTTGGAGGCCTTGAAATCGCGGTAGATCACGGATTTCTCCGAGGTGTGAAGGAAGGCGAGGCCCCGAGCGGCTCCTATCGCTATTTTCAGCCGGACGTCCCAAGGCAACGGGTCCACACCCTCTGCAGCAATGTACGGATTTTATATTTTTTCAATTTGCACGTTCATGGTAAGTAGAGGACATATTGACGGGTTCGGATTTTAAAGAGCGGCGCAGACATGTAAAAAGGAATGTCTTACTTTTGAAGAGGTGATGTTCCAAGCTCCCTTTTTGCATGTATTCGTATACGAGGAGGAACTGGTTGTCTTCCCAACAGTAACCAATCAATCTTACCAAGTTTGGGTGCGAATATTTGCCCAAGAACTTCACTTCTGCCTAGAAAAGAAAACCACCCACAAAATTCGGATTTTATTAACGAACATCTCTCTTTCTCTCTCTAGCTCTGAGGTTGGATATGAACAAATCGGCGCCCGTCATGTTTGAAAGATACTCATCAACGTTGATAATTCAAAGATAAGATTAGATTAGATGTACCTGCCATTCTTGCAAACCTTGAGGGCTATCCGGACTCGACTTCTTGACGGCGACCGGTATCCCGACTCCGACCCTCGACGGTTTGTACGTCCCCTCATCGACCCAGCCCTTGAACACCCTCCCGAAGCCGCCCTCCCCGAGCACCGTGTCGGGCCGGAAGTTCCGGGTCGCGCTCCTCAGCTCTGCGAACGTGAACATCTTCAAGTTCGGCAGTAATGCCTTCTGGGCGGCGGCCGAAGACTGGGTTTTCTTCTCGTTCTCCCGGCCGCTGCCGCCGCCGCCGCCGCCGCTGTTCTTGGGCGTGCCGTTTTGACTACCGTTGCCGCCATCGCTGACTCTTTTCCTCGGCAATGCGTCTTGCTTGTGGTGGTTATAGTTGCTTTTCGATTTATCTGCAACATTTGCGTATCGAATCAGGTCGAACAAATCAACGCTGCTTATAACGATGAGGAAGAAAGACAGGAGTTCTTTCGAAGCAACTTGAATAAGCGTCCAACCATCTCCCAAGACGGGTTTGGAAGAAATAAGGGGATTCTATTTCCAATTCGACGCGATCTATTTACTTAGTGCAGCCAAAACAGATGGGCATGAGACTTAGGGGTTAAGTGCAATAATAATCGTCGATCGTCATCATCACTCCGAGGGTTGACTTTTCCCCACTCCACACGCGATCGTCAAAAGAACAACAGCAGCGCGAACGCGATTTGAAAGATCCGACAGAAACTGATCAATAGCGGAGTCCGAACACAACCCACGAACCCGATTCAGGATTATTACCTGGAGCTGGAAGGTGTGGGGGTCGTTTATGGGCGATGTTTGATGAGTACGTGGCGTCTCTGTCGGCCGACGAACCTCCCCAGCAATTCCCCATCCACGCTCGAGACGCTCTCCTCTCTTTCTGGGGCTCCTTCTGGGGTGCTAGTATCGAGTGAGCTCAGAGAGAGAGAGAATTAAGCTTTGTGTTCCATGCACGAAGCTTGAAGGTTTTGACTGCAAACCCAGGGGACGAAAGCGCGGGGAAGAGAAGGCGGAGACCAGAGCGTAGACTTCTTCCTCTTCGTCGTCTTCTTATTCTTCTTGCTGCTGAAATCGAGGTTGTTCTTCCTATTTTTTTTACCTTGAGTCTCTTGCCCCATGAATCGAGCTGAATTTGTGTGTGAAAGCTATTGAAGATGGAGATGGAGAAAGTCAATGGCCGCGTAAGCTGTCTAAAAAAAAAATATCACGTGTTCTCTTCATTGATTGATTGGGATTAGAGAATCGCTCGCGCGCGGGCGCCAGAATTCTCCGAGCTGGACATCCACGTGGGCCCCTCCCTCCCAAACTGGAAAACCAAAAACAAACAAAAAAAGAAACGGGGCCCCGTACGCCCGACCCGATCAACGGTGAAAACGGGGACTCGATCCACCCGCTGCGTTGACCGTGGAATGGAATACAACGTCACCACCTTTTCCTTCCCACCCTCCCCCATTTTATTCCCTCTCCTTTCAACTAATTTCCCCTTCGACCCAAAAAAAAAAAAATTTAATTAATTAATTTCCCCCATTTTTTTTCCTTCGTATTTTAGTTTTTCATTCTTTGCTTAGTGCGGATCTCGCGATGTATTTATACAAATATCGAATACTATATATTTTTTCCCATAATTTCTTGAAATTTATTTCGTAAGCCTTGAAAATTCCCTTTAACTTCGAAGTCAATGACATGTTAGTGAAAACGCAATCGACGATAAAAAAAAAAAAAATCTAACCAAGTCGCAAGAAAAACTTCTCTCTCTCTCTTCACACCCGTGCTGCCATCGCCGCCATGACATCGGTTAGTGATATCGGAGTTCCGCCTATGTTGCTATCGCGCTGGTCTTCGATCAATCGTCCTCGATTCTGTTCCACTGCGCTCAAAACTCTCTTTATGAGTCCGGCCTCAATCTATAATCTCTGCGATTATAAAAGGGAGAAGGCGCCGATCCTAAAATAATCTCCGCGATCCGCAGAATATTCCTCTTCCGGCATCGCCTTGCGGCAAAGTATTTAATCGCAGCATGATACCTTTAATCAATCTCCAAGGATTTGGTCTAATTCTGATGAAAACTAGACTAAGTAAATTTGCTCACGGCTACGCAGGAACAGGTTCAATTTATGATATGCAAGTCAAGGCCACGTTGATTTCACAATCATCTTAGGTAAAACGGGCTGGAGCTGGTACGCAGAGTCCTTGACCGGGTCTCCTTCGGCTCTTTGAAAAATACAAACTTTTGTAATTTATTCGGGGAAAAAAAGTCACAAAAAGGCCTTAATTATGTCCGTTCTGACATGTTTTTTTTTTGTAAGTAAAGTCCTTTCTGACATGTTCACCCTGTCTAACCCCCCAAAAAAAAAACATACTCACCCTAATTTTTTTACACAAAAACTCGTGTTTACCTTCTGTCAACATAAAAAAAAAATCTCAAGGTAATGTCACGTCAATACAAGTTTGAGAATTTTTGAGTCACATAATAAATTTGGAGTGATTTTTTATACGAGTACAAATTTGGGTTAAATATATCATATAGATACAAGTTTGTATCCGTGTGATACGTTTATCCTCCGTTAAAATTTCGTTTATCAATATAGCTAAAAATCTCATGCGACTGACTGTCTATATGGAGACGGAAAGAAAATGGTATTGACGTAGCTCACGTGGCAAAAATATGTTAGCTCATTTTATCTTTTTCTCTTTTCAGTTTTCGTTTTATTGATTGATTTGGTGACAGTGAGTATGGTAGCAATTGCGACGGTGGAGAGGGCAGCTATGAAGACGAAGGAAGAAGGAAAAAAAAAAACTTGACGGGGGATAAATTTGTGGCACGGGTCTAAGTTTGTGATATTCGGTATCATAAAAAAAATCTAGGGGTAATGTCACATCGATACAAGTTTGAGAATTTTTTAGTCACATAAAAAGTTTGGAGTAGATATTTTACATGAATACAAGTTTGAGGTAAATATGTCATATGGATACAAGTTTGAGGTTGTTGGTATTACAAAAAAGTTTAAGATAAATTTGACATAGTGAGCGTAATTGGAGTATTTGGCGACTTTTATCCTATTCATAAGTGCAAATCGTCGTATGGAAGCCCCTTTTCAAAAATATCTCCGGAGACACATGCTCCATGCGACATGCGCTAAATAACAAATTGGAATTTGGAGTTTTTCGTGACACAAACTCAATTTAGCGAAAAATAACGGAGAGTAAAATTTGCTACAGGCGTACCGGTTTGGAATTTTTGGCAGTCAAAAAAATAGTTTATGATTAACTTTGTCGCAGACATACCGATTTGAGATCTATTATGATGAAAGAAAATAAGCGGAATAAGTTTATTATGGTTATAGCGATTTGAGGTTTCTCATGATGCTAACCATTTGTCGTTATGCGTTTTTCTGTCCCATCCCTAAAGAAAACGGTCGACTAGGTCCAAAAAGTCGGTTAAGAAAAGAGAGAGACTCGGTCCAAAAGGGGCAAAGCACGTGCTTCCCCTTCTCCACGAATCGTAGCTATAACATAATGTACTACTAATTTACAAATGAGGACACGCAAGTGAAGACAATTTCGGTTACTATAGACTCGCAAGTTAAATAGTTATATGAACAAGGACTGGCCAAAGGTGTCCCCCCGGAAAGTAGTTGAGCTGACAAGTAAGCAATCTCACATTAGTTTGGACAATCTTTTCCTAAGCTACCTGTGGGGAAAATGCTCATGAGAAAAGGTAATGTCCCACTGGAGATCAACGGTTGGCCCAAATGCTCATGCAAAAACCTTTCTATGAAGGCGAGATGAGAGTGAGAATAGCCGGGAATGTGGAAAATCGTCCAAAAAAAGTCCTAAATCTTTTGTACGGCAGCTAATTGAGTCATAAACTTTTCAATTGCGCCAATTTAGCCCCCTTTGATGATTCGCCAGTAGCCGCCGAAACTCGGCATTCGCCAAAGGCTAAATTTATACGATTGAAAGGTTTAAAACTAAATTGGCAAGTCAAAAGTTTAGACCAAATTGATATAATCGGAAGGTATAACAATTGAATTGGCACACGTATCATAAGTTTAAGATTATTGGACAATTTTCCACGTCGAGTGAAAACGCAAATTACCGATTGTTTAGGGGGCAGATTTGGAATTGAAGTTCTTTCCCATTGGAGAGCTGTGTGGAGCCATTCTAGTTGTGGAAATGGGGGCACCCAAAAGTAGATCATATAATTGACCAAAAAAAAAAAAAGAGACCATATAGACTTAGGAAAAAGGGAATTTAGGAACCTATTGATTTTAATGATCATAAATGTGGGAGTATGCCGGTAATTTTAAAGGATTGGAGGGGCTCAATGGCAAATAAAATCCAAATATGTCAGACAAGCAACAGAGAAAAGCACATGTCACTGACAAATAATCTCTAAAATCATGACTTTTTCCCCATGAAAAAGTCGTGAAGACTTTCTTATCCACCGACGTGAGTAGACGCTGCAGATGGGAGACGACTCGTTCCGAGTTTAGAGAGAGAGAGAGAGAGCTGACCCCTTCCAAGGAAACATCTATCCTTTAACTTCACCCTAATCTAACTTTTACGACATGCCGTTTTTGGAATATTTTTGTACTTAATTACTACTACGGCGATGCGTCGTGACGTTACACGGCACCGCTTAAATACCATAGAAAGACATCCCGTCATCCAAAGTCATTCTCAACGTCTGAAAAGGGACTTCTTTTTCCCCCTTCTTTCTTGTCCATCTTTTCTTGGGCCAACCTTATCATGACTTCTAGGGCGCGCATGAATGTCATTCTCGTCCAGGACTTCATTTCTAGCAAGAAATAGATTTTTCTATTTCTATTTCCTAGACGAGTTTCTCAACAAAAAATCATGTTTGATAATGATATAATTTTTCTATTTCCGAAACAAAAATTTATTTGATAATAGTATAAAATTTCTCTTTCCTAGTCCTATTTCTGACGAAAATCGCGGCGGCGGCGACCGACCGGCTGCGGCGACCGGCGGCCGACGACAGACGGCGGCGGGTGGCGACCGACGGTGATAAGAGAAGAAGAATGAACAAATTGTTTCAAGTTTTTGTTTCTAAAACAAAAAAGTAGCTTTTTTTAACTTCTCATTTCTCTTTCAAAACATATTTCTAGTCAAAAGTTTGGCCTGGGAATAGAAAAATTCCATTGCGTTGTCAAACGGATTTCTACTTCAAACCTATTTCCCGAAACAAAAAAATACAAAAATAGAGAAACAAAATGACATTCATGCACCCCCTAGTGTAAAGCAGAGCACATTTCCACGACAGATGGTCAAAGTCAACATGCGCACAATGCCTACTCCCCCATCTTCTGTCTCTCTAGCAGAAAACCTCACAATTTGATTGCTTGCTCTCTTCTCTGCGCTCGGTTCTTGAAAAAAAAAGAAGTGAATGCCAGAGCTCAACCTATATGTTCACTCATGAAGACATAAGAGCATGAATTCACAAGTGCTTCAAATAACTAAAGGCCACTATATAAACATAATTGGGAAATCAAAGGGATATGAACGACCCATCTTTTGCCCCTATCTTCTCCACAAATCTTTTTCCCATACAATAACCACATCAGGAAGCCCCTCCGCCATATGCTTCGGCAACCGTCGGCGCCGAGCATTGTCAAACCAAAGAGGAAGACCAAAATATGAAACAAAATGTACATGCAGTTGTCATACACGGGCAGCAGCTCGTGACCCGTCAAACCGAGATTGAACTAGTTCTGGAATCCAATCTTCTGTGGGGTGATTGCGAGGATGGACTGTGAGCCCTGCTTTTACCTGGACTGCCAGTTTGAGTCGCCAGGTACTCGAGTGCGACGACGATGTCGCCAATGAGTGGACGGAAATTAGGCTGTTCCTGGAGACACATTGCGGTGATGGCAATCGCATGATGAAGACAGCGTACAGGAAACCGTCCTTGTAGTATAGGATCGGCCAATTGGGAAAACTTTCTCCGGTCCTTCAGATACGGCCTAGACTGCAAAAGGAAGAAAAGGGAAAACGAATCAACGGGGTAAACAGCAAGCAGCAAAATCTTCTGTCGTGTCTACAAATTTTATGCCTAGTTGAGCTGAATTGTCCTTTTCTGTATATTCGTGGCCAATTATACTAACAGCCTTCCATCAATTTTGATAAAAGGGCAGAGGAGCGGAATCATCCTTCAATTATCAAATACAATAGTTATGGACACATTCTATGAAACAGATGAACTAAAGAAAAAAGGCAAGACAGCTGACAACACAACAATTCCATGGTTGTCCAAACAAGGCAGTGCATCGCACATCCTATATCACCGTTATTGCAACAGAAAGGCAAAAAATCTCACTTGCAACAACAGATCGTGACAACGGAGCAAAAAATCTCACTTGAAAGAGTGGGGCCTGTGCCACAGAATACCGAGTACTAAAAATTGATAGTATAGACTAGAGTACATTCTTTACTCTACATGCTTCGTCATGTCAAAAACATGACTGCATAGATATTTCACAAGTAACCATTCACTAGTATATACACGCCTTTGAATAGCAGCAGCTATAAATATCACGAGCAAACTGGGAAAAAGAAAAAACAAGCACTGTGGACTCACCCAGGCGATCAGATTTTGTTCTCCCGGCTTCTTGGTGCAATCTATGGCCTTTCGTCCAGTAATGAGCTCCAAAAGAACCACACCAAAGCTATAGATATCAGATTTAAGAGTCAATTTGCCACTCATAGCGTACTCAGGGGCACAGTATCCATATGTTCCCATCACTCTCGTCGAAACATGAGTATTATCACCAACAGGACCTAATTTAGCCAGCCCAAAATCTGACAACTTTGGGTTAAAATCATTGTCAAGCAAGATATTTGCTGACTTCAAGTCCCTGTAAATAACAGGTGGATTTGCTTTGCAGTGTAGGTACTCAAGGCCCCTTGCTGCACCCACAGCAATCTTCATCCTTGTGTTCCAATTAAGAGGTGCGATACCAGGATCGAGATCTACAAAAATAAAATAAAAAGTACATTATCCGATTCAGTTCAGTTATTAAGCCAAAGATCAAGTTTGCATGATACACTAGGTGGTAAAGCAGTGTATCAATATGCTCTCCATGCCTTAAATACATCAACAAATTTGACCCTATAGTGCTGTGAATTTCGAACACAATATACACTCTTGATAAATTTTTATGCAAGTATTCATTAGCCTGCCATAATTTACAGTTTTGAAACAGTGCCTACCAAGTCTGGCCTACACAACAACGACAAATTTGATTGTATGGCTTTTATGTTACTTACAACAGCTTATTACGGTCTATGCTATACATACTGATTCAAAAGCTTCTGGGGACATACAAGAGTTACAGGATCAACATTCTTTTTAGTTGCCATAATTAGACTTCTCTACTTGAGTGGAAAGCAAATAACTGTTAAATTAAATTCACTAGGACCAGCTTGTCATATTGCCACTCCATTGCTCTTCAATTTACAGGAAGAATTTTCCCATTCCCATGCTTCTTCCAGCTATGTCGAATAGAACCTATAATTAGTTTCAGAATTTTGATCTGCAGGTACTTGGGCACTATCCTCAACATATTCATTTTTCCAAGCACGCCGAATGTTTAGATCAAAATAAGTTCGTTGAGTTAGTGCAACACAACTAAACTTTGTGGAACTTGTTTGCAACAGCATTTCATCTAATTAGCGAGATGGGTGATATGCAACCTAAAGAAGTAGAAGAAAGATAGAGTTGTATCGCCAGTCATCTGGCAGCAGCAACGCATAACCTCCTTAAGATTTATTTGCAATTGTCTACTGGTTAATTAAATCTATGTCTCAGTGAAAAGCTCAAGCCATCTACTAGTGACATCAAATGCCCAAACAGAAGATTATTCTTAGGCTCTGCGCTTTTGAAGGCAACTGAAATCATTCCATAGCTCAAACAAACAAACAAACAAACAAACAAACAAATTTTCTACATTTTTCCCATTCTTATGGACGTTTTTAGAACAAAATTTCCCAATAGGAGTTGAAAAGAAGAGTGGTATTATACAGCAGGGACAACACTTTTTGCTGAAACATGGGGTCACATTCAATGTAGAGCTTACGGAAAACTGCAGATAACGGAAGAAGCACACCAAAGTGCCAGACAGAACTTTACCAAATAGATGATCTTCCAAGCTACCCATTGGCATGTACTCATAAACCAATAGTCTTTGATCTCCATCAGTACAATATCCAAACAGAGTCACTAGATTGGAATGGTGCAATAGGCTCAACATAAGAACCTCCACAATGAACTCCTGAAATCCCTGAAGGCCGTCATGATTGAGTTGTTTAATTGCAACCACCTGCTTCCAAGAAATAAAGGATCTGTGTCAACCAATGATGATACCAATTTAATCCATGTTGACCTGATACAGCGACTTATTAAGTGACACTAGAAGAACAATTTCAACTTTTGAATGGCAGTAGAAGTGTTCACGCAGCCTCAGCAAGCTGCAGTGGACACAAACCTCAAGCAAAACACAATCAAAGTTTTGAGATCAAAGAGACTTATAATGTGATGCGACTTGCCTCGCCTGTTTCCAACCGTCCCTTGTAAACCTTTCCAAACCCCCCTTCACCAATTAAGTTTACTTCCTTAAAGTTTCTCGTCGCTGTCGCCAATTCACGAAATGTGAAGCTCCGTGCTGCATCGCCTTTTTGACTACTTCCATCCTTGTTCTTGCCATTTCTAGATCCTTTTCTGCTTCCACTCCCTACATATAAACACATACTTAACACCAATACATAAAAATAAGATCTTGAACGATTTAAAAGCAAATGTATTGAATTTTCTCAAATGGGCATCCAAATCATACCATCTTCATCATAATAGGCTCTGCGCTTCCCGCTTCCTGCAAATCATTGGCCAATCGAATTTAACACAAGAAAGCAATTCCACTCGGACCATTCATGTTTCAATCACAACCCAGAAGGTACATAATATAAATGGGAAACCAAAACAAAAATAGAGCAAACCTGAGGAATCAGCGGAGTAGCGAGAGCTAGATCGAATGCCATTATCGATTTCAATCCTGCTACCGTCCTTACGACGGCGAGAGCTAATACAAGAGAAGCAGCTCATCTCTTTCCACAGGCCCAAACTCGATATAAACAAACCGTATCGACCCGGAACAAACGCCGCCACCCAAACCACGAAACGCTCACAAGTCACAAATCGCTAGTCCAAAACCAGGATCATCCTCGATCGCAGCAGAGCCGCATAATTAAACAAATGGGATTCACAAGGGGGGAAAAAGAAAAAACCCAAACGGAATCATAACCAAAAAGCAAAAGAAACTGAGCAACGCCCAGTTCCAAACACAAAAGGAGAAAGCTTCGTTCCCACCCCCTCCCCCAAAAAGGAGAGATCAAGACGCAGAAACCCTAAAAGGAAATCGACGCTGCGAAAGCTCGGCCCTTTGGCTTTAGGATCTCCTTGAACACGACATACACTCAAAAAAGGCAAACAAAACGAAATTAGAAACTACCCCCCGAAAAAGAAAGAAAGATAAAAACCCAGTAAAGCCCGCGTATTATATAATATGTGCACGAGAAGTCCAACGCGCAGAATATACTAATCCAAGAAAAACCAGGAATCAACGAGAAGAAAAACCGCATGGGGGCGCTGGCATTGGAAGGGCAAAAGCGAGAAAATCACGGGGCAAAATTTGGACGGACGACCATGAGCGTCTCTCCCCCCTTCATTCCAGACGGGGCCGCGCGCGCAGGGGTCTCGCCACATTTAGCGCTCGTGAATCAGAATGACGAGCATCCTCATCGACGGTTCAAACGAACACGGCCACGACTCCCCGGGGGCGTTCCGCTCGCAGCTGGACGTTGAAAAGGCGAAACGCGAGCGCGTGGGCCTCTCCCTCTCTCTCTCTCTCTCTCTCTCTCTCTCTCTCTCTCCATAACCCACTTTCTCTCTCTTCTTTTCCTCCTTTCTCTCTCTTTGCATTAATGTTTCTGTGGATGTCCGTGAGATTGTTGCATGTCGCTCTCCGTCCTGCTCACCATTTTCCTTTGTCCCTTTTTTTTTTCTGTTTAAATCTCTCTCTCCCTCCCCTCTCTGAGAAATCTTGAGCGTTTAAACGTTACGCGCGGCGATGGAACGAGTTGGAAATTACTCATCTACCCTCTAGAGTTCCCGATATTTACAACAATGACACTGAGCTCGAGCTCGAGCTCTTTCCGCGCCGCGAGGAACTGGACTAGATTAGGCGTGAGTGTCGCTTCTTGTAATAAAATATTAATCTATAGCCCTCTTTCTTTTTTTCTTTTTCTTTTTTTTTCCCCCTTTCGGACAACTGATACTTTTCGATCGCGTTGAATGAAATTCTTCGCAAACGTGGTAAGAAATTACTTCACCGCGGCATTGCGGGAAAAAAGGATCACCCCGAAAAAAAAAAATCTACTTTTAGGTATTTTTCTGGATATTTATCGTTTAATTAAGTTTGTTTTTCACTAAAAATTTAATGAAAAGGCTCGTTCTTTCTCGAAAAAAAAAAGAGCATAAAAAGTGTATAGATAACTCTCTAATTTTCAAGACTAATCGCGATTAGTCCGTCAACGTTTGGATATTTCACTTCCTGATGACGGCCCAATTTTCCAAGCGTCCGCACAACAGATCCACTCCTCGAGCGACTCAATAGGCGCGATCTTTATGTCTTTTAGATATATTACAGATGTTTCTTAGAGATATCTTGAAAGATATCAAGGATATTTTCTCTAATTTTTTTATATCTATTTTGATTATGAATATCCGATTCGATTTCCTTAATAATCCTCTTGATATATCTATTTCTATGCATGGAATTATATAGAAAAATTCTCCACTTCACATTTCCGCAATCTTCTCAACGCCGTCGATTTCGGAATATCCGAAGCTTCACCTGCTAGAGATCCAACTCGAAGGAAAAATAAAAATAAAAATAAAAATCGCATGTTGATGGGAGCGAGTTGAAAAGAGGGTTGATGCGGTGACGTACGCTGCGATCCACCGCGTGATTGGGGGGATTTCGTCGGACAGTCTTATTCTAGAGAGAGAGAGAGAGAGGGCGTATCTGGTTTTGTTTGGATTCCAATGTTGACTTCTGTGGAGACAAAAACGAGATTTTGACTAAGTTGGATTGTTTAAGGTCTATAAATGATGGGGATCTAAGCCATCACGATGTCCACTTCACATCCTTTTCCTACCTTTTCTTTTTTTAAATTTTAATTTTCATATAATCTTTTCCCCTTTTTTTTTCGGGTCCTTTCTTCGACGAGAGATCTCGCCTTGTGAATGAATTTGGTATTGAATTTGGCATTATTCATTTATTTATTTTTACCTCAACTTGGAATTTGAAAATTTCCGACCCCTAAAACAAAAAATTAACAATGTTAAAAGGGCTTTTAGGTCATCTTTTATGCCCAGTTTTTTTTTTTTGGGTCAAACTTTTATGCTCAGTTGAGTAAGAGGGTCTAATACCAAAAAAAAAAAAACATTCAACTTTAGCATTTGTGTTGATTATATCCAAAACTTTTTTTTGTCTCGTAAAAAATCTCTAACTTTTGCTTTTGTCCCAATTCTATCGATTTAATATCCAAAAAAATCCTCAACTTTTTTTATTTCCTAAAAAATCACCAACTTTTATTTTTATCTCAATTCTACCACTGTCAGTCTTCTACTCATAATCACTGTTACTTAATCCTACATGGCTCAAATTTTCTCGCCGAATTTACCAATGAATTTTTAAAATTTAGAAATAGTAAATTTTAAGGACGACGAGATTTTAAATATTTCGTCAGAATATTTCCATGTCTAGCCATTTTTTGGGTCGTTGAGTGCCAAATAAAAATATGAAATGCGCCGTCTTGAGTGATTGTATATCTCTCGACAGTATGTAGGGAAAGTAAACAACAGAAAAGAAGTTTAGGATTTTTTTCAGGTCGGCTTTGCTGAAGTGTAATTCATTAATGGCGTGAACAAAGTCACGTAAGATAAACTAATGGTAATTATAGACGAGGCTAATAGTGATAAAATTGGAACAAAAGTAAAAGTAAAAGATTTTCTACGAGACGAAAAAGTTTTGAATATAATATAGGACATATGCTAAAGTTGATATTTTTTTGGCACTAAGTCGGAAAAATTGGGACAAAAATAAAAGTTTGAGGTAAAATTGAGACAAAAGCAAAAGTTAGAGGTTTTTTATGAGACAAAAAAAGTTTTGAATATAATTGTTATAGCTGCTAAAGTTGAAGGTTTTTCTAGGTATTGAGCCTAAGTAAGAGAGATATTCTTCCACGCATGTCCTACGCATTAACAATGTTAATTAATCATAGTTATGGCGTGATTTATTCTGAAGACATCGGGATTATAATTTTATTTAAGACATGAATTAAACAAGTGCAAGGGCCATAAAACTTCATCAAAACTTTCCGCTAATACGATCGCGTCATTCTTAACCGAGGACAACATTGATTTTATGAGGTCATAAACTGAGGAAATAACTTGGGTAGTCCTCCAACTTCTATACGGTTTTCAATGTCGTTTTTTTTTTAAACTTTATTTATTCGATTTAGTCCTTCAAATTTTTTTTTTTCAATTTTGCTCGGTGAAGTCGTTCGGCCAAATTCAGCTAACATATCATATGGATTCTGCTTATGTGAATTGAAATCGAGAAATTTCCCTACCATTTTCCTTTTTTCTTCATTCATCGTCGTTTTTGTAGCATAGCCATCTCTAAGCTAACTTCTAACATGAGGTCAAGCTAGTCTCATAATGAAGGTTGTATGCCGGGAGTGTCAATGGTTCAGTTCGGTTCAGTTTTTCGATTGAACCATTAGGAGGAAAGCTTGAACCGAATGATTTGGAGATGATATGGAGCGTCGAGTAAAATTTAAATAACTGTTGTCTCTATTCATCTTCATTGTTGTCGCATAGCCGTTTCTGAGGCACAGTACCTTATGTGAAATTAAAATAATTTAGTGGCTAATCTAAATAAGAAATAATTCGGAGATGATATGGAGTATCGAGTAAAAGTTTATGAAATATTTATATTATTACCTTTATCGATGAAAAAAAGCACCTAATGACAAGCTTGAAAAAAAAAATGCAGTAACATGGAAGAATAAAGCACAACACGATCAAATCTCTCGACCTAAGCCTCGACTATTAATGAAGAAAATTTATTCGACAAAGATGAAGAATAAGATTTAGGGTCCGTTTGTTCCGCGAAAAATGAACAATTTAGAAAATATTTTTTTTCCAAAATGATCGCTTGTATCGTTTCAAATAATTAGTCAATGAAAATTATTTTCAATGTTATAAAAAAATTATGCCTATTTTGTGAGCGAGACCAGTATTATTTTAGGAATATATTTTCTAAATCGTTGATATTCCCTCGAAAAAATTCGTTAATTTTCATTGATAATCATGGCCATTAATTTTTAATATCTTGGTGGACTTTCGGCTAAGTTCACTTTACTATGGATTAATGAGCAAAAAGCTTCCCTACTCAAGTTAGTGGACCCCACTCCGACCAAAAAACAAAAAGGTCGTGGACCCCAGTTCAACTTGTGGTGACGATAATGCCCTTTGACCTTAAAAGTAATCACAATTCTCCTTTTTTATTTTTTAATTTTTTTTTTGGTCAAGCATAACTCCTTTTGCAAGCACTGAGCTGGACAGCAATTTTAACTCCGTTGCTCTTCTCCAACTTTCTTAGGTTGGCAAACGAACACAGCTGAAAAAATTGGCCAACAAGGGATCCCCCGTCACGTGTCTGTTGCAATGACGCATATAGTCAAATACGAGAGGAAGAACCGCAAGTGTGTCGTAATTTTATCTTATTAATTAAGTATCACATCGAAATAAAATCGATCACCTGAGTGTTATTTTCGAGAAATCATAGTACGTGAATTTTTTTATTATTTCATTTATTTTCATTCACATGTGGATATTTTTTTTTAATTTTTTTTTAAATTTTCTTTTGCTTTTTCGTTTTTTTCGCCGGCCAAGAGAAAAAATGAAAAATAAAAACCAAAGAATTAACAAATTTCAAATATTAAAAAAAAATATTAAAAAATCCAGAAAAGGTTCAATTTTTTTTAAAAAAATCGTCCCGGCGATGCCACGTTAGATTTTCCTTATGCGTCCACATCGGAGGCAAGTCGCCGATGGCATTTAAACTATTGAATTTCAAATTTGTGGTATTTAAGTGAGCGAAAAAAATTTATGATGCCCTTAGTATCTATATTTCGTACCGTGCTGCTAAGTTTCATTGAGAACATGGAGAGAGTGATGGGGCGACTGATCTTCGTGGCGGAGTTGGTGCTCGAGCATGGCCGCGAGAAGTAGATGGGGGGGGGGGGGCACCGAGTTTCGTGGTGGTGCCGGTGTCCAAGTGTGACGGTGAGGGGCGCGGTGCGACGGCGGCCGCAGTTAGGGACGGATCTAGAGGATGAGTGTCGCTGGACCAACGCATGAACGAACACATTTTGTCACCATGAGGAAAGCTTTGGTCAAAACAGTAAGCATATGGCTGACCGATTAGCCTTAATCAAATAAAAAGAATAAAGATAGAGAAAAGGAAGGAAAAAAAATCGAGATTAGGATAAACAAATAAATCTGATTAGAATTTGATCGTTTTCTAATCCGTCCCGTCCGTGATTTCGGTTCGATCGATCGATCAAGAAAGCTTCCTGGTGGTCCTTCTTTGATGGCTACATAATGGATGCTACCGTGCATCGTATAACGGCAAGCTAATGGCTACAGTACCAACGTCTTTTTTTTTTTTTTATATGATTTCTATTGTATGTTATTTTACATGCAACTATGTGCTATGCGTGTGCGCAAGTTACGAAACCCTGTACCCTCCTTACGCATCCCCACCTCAACTCCTCCCGAGGGTGGAGATTCAAACCCCCCCCCACCCTCTCAAGTGAGAAGAATGGTCATTGAGACAAACCTCAGTGGTTTACCAACGCCGATTAACGCGCTGGGTTTTTGAGACACTACCTTGTGGCTAATCTAAATAACAAAGAATTAAGAGATGATATAGAGCGTCGAGTAAAAGTTTGCGAATTATCTGTATTTTTACATTCGTCGATGAAAGAAAGCACCTAACGACGAGCTTGAAAAAAGAAAACGCGGTAACATGGAAGAATGAAGCACAACGCGATCAAGTCTCTCGACATAAGCCTACGGTCGACGAAAGATAAAGAATAAGACTTAAGGTCCGTTTGTTTCATGAAAAATGAAAGATTTATAAAAATATATATATATATATATATATTTCAAAATCATCGCTTGTATCGCATAAAATAATCAGTCAATGAAAATTATTTTCAACGTTAATAAAAATTTATGTGTAAGCATTCGTGAATGATGAAATTTTTTTGTTCATCTAGTATTGTTGTTAGGAATATATTTTCGAAATCATTGATATTTCACGAAACAAGCGGATGCTTAAATTAAATAATTTCCATTAATAATCATGGTTAATAGCTGGGCCATTAATTTTAACATCTTAGTGGACATTCAGCTAAGTTCACTTTTACAATGGATTAATGATCAGAAGGCTTCAACACTCAAGTTAGTGGACCCCAGATCAACTTGTGTATGGGCAGTGGTGACGATAATGCCCTTTGACCGTCAAAGCAATTACAGTTGTCCTTTTGAAAGGGCACTGAGCTGGATAGCAATTTTAACTCCGTCGCTCTTCTCCTACTTTCTTAGGTTGGCAAACGAACACAGCTGACAAAAATTGGGCAACAAGGGATCCCCAACCAGATTTTTGGTGCAATGACGCGTATGGTCAAATCTGGAGAGAGGAATAGGAAAAGTGTCGTAATTTTCGTACCATATTTGCTTACGTGCCATAATTTTTTTTCGCTTACTTAAATGCGACATCGGAGTAAAATCGATCACTTGAGTATCATTTTCGATAAATCATCATACATGAATTTCATTTTGTTATTTAATCTATTTTTCAGTCAAGTGGGGATATTTTTAATATTATTTTGTTTATTTAAAAAAAAAATTATTTTTCTTTTGCCTTTTCCTTCGTTTTTTCCCCCATCGGCTGCTGGCGAGGTGGCCTAAGCGAGGGTTTCGTGGCCGGCCAGGGTCGTCGGTGACCCTCCCCAGCCAAGGGAAAAATAAAAAATAAAGAATTAAGAAATTCAAAATTTTAAAAATATATTAATTTTTTTAAAAGATCAAAATTTCAAAAAAATTGTCTCAGCGGTGTCACGTGAGATTTTTTAGCATCCATGTCGGATTTTCGATGAGTCAAATTGCTAATAGCACTTAAATGATCGATTTTTCGAATTTGTGGCACTTAAGTGGGCGAAAAAAAATTATGACACTCAAGTGAGCGTCGTACAAAAGTTACGGCACTCTAGTTATTCTTCTCTCTCGAACCTGAATCCTTCCCAGGAGGAGGGTAAAAAATGTTAAGCTAATTATAGTGTTAGTCCCCAGCATTAGTCACGCACCATGCGCTGATCGACGTCGTCCAATTCGAAATTCGACATTGTGGATGACACGAATGAGGCGAGACTAGTAAATGTTCTCCCCGTCTGTCATGATCTCAGTATTCGATACAATTTGAAACTCGAAAGAATAAATTAAAATTATTGTCCCAAATATGTACACAAGTACATAGGGTGCGTTTGGAAAGACTTTTGGGGAAAGTCATTGGGAAAATGCAAATACCTTTAGTCTGAAGGGATTTGGTGAAATGCAAAAGTTATTTGGTAAATTGTAACTTAAAAACCCATTGCAAAGTAACTTTGGGTAAAATAGCGTTTGGAAAAATTATACTTGTAAGGCACTTTTTTTTCATTTTTGTTCAACAGAAAAGTTGAAACCCTTCGCCGGCCGCGACCACCGTCTAAGGTCGCGGCGAGGCGGGGCGAGAGATTACAAACGTTGACACGAAACATTGAAGCGAAGTTCCAACATCCAAGCCTTGTCTTGGCCCCACGCAAGACCCGAACGCTCGAAACCACCACACGACACCACCACCGAAGGAGAACGGAGACGACCACCCACCACCGTCCAATACGAATTCTCGCTCACTCCTCCCTCAAATGCTCCGCCAAAAAGATGACTTGCGTGTGTTAGAATATATTTTAATATATTCGTTGTGGGCTTTATTAATTGTCATTGTAAATTAATTGGTCTAATAAAGAAAGATATATACAGTTTCCTAATTCTAGCAGGATATGGTGCTGGATAGTATGGGCCGGGATATCCTTATCCTTAATGAGGGGATATGGTTCATTCTCTATAAATAGAGCTCAAGTCCCTCCTCTAAACCCTGATGTTCGCATAACCTCACATAAGGAGCCGTCAGACACGACGCGTGAGGTGGCCGTCTCATTGAAGCCATCGATAAGGGGGTTCATAGAGGAGAAGATCTTGAGCATCGGATCGTCGCAATTCCGCATCAAGAACGACGGTTCCACTACAAGGTATGTCAATTCTTTAACTCTATGAATGTGTGATTCGTGTATCTATACGTGATGATCTTGGGTTGCTGCGTACGGATTAGAATTACAGCTTACATGTGGTATCAGAGCCTACGCGTATTAAATTGCGAATCGAATTTTCGAAATTTTATTTTCGATAAAGTTTAACGAAAATTTCTTATTCGGATTGTGCAGCTTGCGGACAAAAATGCGGTGAGCGTTTTACGTGTAGCATTCTTATTTTACTTCGTGTGCGTCAAGCTTCTTCGTAAAGTACAGTGCGGCCATCAGAGAGAAAAGTCCTAAAGAAACTGAACTCACGTTTTTATCATCTTCCTCTGACAAGCCCTTTTGTTTTGTTTTTTTAACCTTATTAAACAAATAGATTTATGGGATACAAGGGAGGCAAAAGTTGAGCTTTTTGTTGGGTGTCAAAAGGAGCGGTATCAATTATGAAGAATAAGTTTACCGTGGCCAAGGGCAAGAAGTGTTCAAGAAAGTTTTGTGCAAGAAAAAAAAAAAACCAAAAACAGAAAACAGAAAACAGAAAACTTTGTCTCGAGACTTTGCGAATCAAGTCTGCAAAAATTTAGACTTCCACTTTTAATATAAAAGAAGTTCGGCCATGAGGACATCATGTTGGGATTTCTTGAGTACGGTTCCTGAGTTAGTTAAATTAACCCTTCGTCTGAAATAGTTCAAATCTCAACGAAATCAGATTGTTATTTCATTCCAAGCTAAGCTATATTATGACTTGATGCTTATCCGGTTTCTTGTTTTCTGACTCGGTTAAATTGAGGAAATTCCTTTGATAACCACACGCATGAAGAAGAACCACGCGTAGAGAGAATAAGGCACGCATGACAACTTGGGTAGGCAAATTTCAGATATCGACATGCTCGTATACTCATGCTCTACCAGGTATTTCGTTATGGTTTCATGAAATACAGGTACAAGTTTATATGAAAGTACCACATGCATTTATGTGGAGCATGATTTATCGTTTACATGTTTATGGTTTGACATGTATTGTTGGTTATATCGATGATAATTAGCAAGGCATATAATTTTGAGGAAAATTGCCCCTAACTTCTGAAATTACATGCATACAGTAAATGTGAAATATAAAGTTATATCCCAATTTCAGGTAAATTCAATTGGGTTGTGACCGCCAAAGCGGCACACTTAGTTGAGTTTAATAAAGAACATTATACAAAGTATTGGGATGTCTCCTGTTTTAATGCGTAGTTATACTCCCAAAGGAGATAATTACGTATTCTTGCATGGAGGGTTACATGTACAGCATATGGTTGATGATTGATTGGTCTAAGTGCTGTCATACACCCAAAGGTGGTGATTAACGAAGATTGAAATAAATTCTCATGGCCGCTGTAATGTAGGGAGTAGTCAACTGCATGTCATGTTTTCTGCCCAAATGTGATTATATGATGATGTATGTATCTCTCATGGTGAAATTTCACATTATGCTAATTAAAAACATTGATTGTTTTTAGTCACTGTTTCTGTGAACGACAACTCCGTTAACGTTGAGAATTGAGATTCATTAAGAACTGAATGTGGATTATCTATTTACAAGTATTGGCAAATATTTGTATTACTCTTGTCAAGAAAGACCCCGTAGTTCTCACTTTCATTAGTGAGAACTTTCAAAAGCATTATGTGCTTATTGGGTAAAGAGTGATCGGATTCGCTTATTTGATATGAAGCGATCCATTAAAGAACACTTGAAAAATATTTTCTGCCAGTTAACTGCACTGCTAAGTAAATAAAGGAAGCCTTGAAAGCTTTGAAATTATATCTCGTCTATTACTAAGAGTGGTAAATATCTGCAATGACTCCTCAACATCAGGTGTAAAGTTGGTGGAATTGCATTTTAAGCTGTTCTGAAATCATACTCATAAAGTATTATAGTAAACCACCGGTCATTTTGATGATTTAGATCCATGAAAAGCATCCTTTGAGAATGATGATGATTGCAACTTCTTTTATAAGAAGAACGGTCACATAAAGAAAGGCTACAGTTAATACAAAGACTTGGTTATCTAAACATGATCATAAGTAAAGATTCTTTGGTATTGGTATGTGAATTCATTCTATCTAAGACCTCATCTGGTTTGTGATGGCTAGATAGCGGTGCGACATATAATGTTACGTTTACCATATAGGAATTCATAAACTGAAAGTACCAAATTAGGTTGAATCAAGCTCGTTATGGAAACAACTATAAAGTTGATGTTGAATTGATGGAAATGTCATTCCGGATTCTGGTTTTATTGACGTTAAGAAACATATTTTATGTACTCTCCTTAAAGACGGAATTTATTTTTCGTATCAACTATGGACATGTGTAGTTACTTTTTTTGGGATTTCAAATAAAATAATTACTATTTCTTTTAATAAAGTTGGGTACTACTCTATGTCCAATGGATTGTACAGATTATGTTTATCTCCCAATAAATTATACGTCACCTATACAGCTGAAATGTTGTTTGCAAAAGATCTCTGCCTAAGGAACAATCATGCGCATTATGGAATATATTTCTTGGTCACATCAGTAAAGAGAGAGTGGAAAGACAGATAAAGGCAAGCATTCTGCTCACTCTTAAAAGTGACCTAGACACATGCGTAGATTGAAGTAGAGGTAAGATAACTAAGATAAAAGATTAAACTGTAGTGGATAGTTATGACCTATTGAAGGTCATTTATACTAGTATAAGTGGATCATATATGGTAATATTGTGTAGAGTTTTTATCACATTTAAATGATGATTTTTCTCTATATGTTTTTTTGTACTTGATTAAAGAAAATTTTAATTTCCGTGACAAGTTTAACAAATTTTTGACTATAGTCGATAAATTTATTATAAAAAAAGAGGTTGTTAGTTTTGACTAAGGTGGTAGTATCATGGTTGACATGGCAATGCTGGATAGCTTAAAGAGCCATTTACCAAATACTTGAAATGATTCTGGGTTGTGGTTTTGTGCCCAATACTCCTCAATAGAAAGGTGTGGCCGAAAGGCAAAATCACACCATGCGGATATGATGAAGAGTGTGATCTGTAAAATCAATTTATATATTTTTTCTGTGGGGTAAAACTTTGAAAATAACCCATTATGCTTCTATCAAAATATTTCATTGACTTCTTTTGAGTCATGGACTGGATGTTAATCTAGTTTGAACCATATTAAAGTTTGAGGTGTTCATGCAGAAATAAAGTTAGATAATCCAACATTGGATAAGTTGGACTCAAGAACCACTCAGTTTTATTTCGTGCCTTACCCATATCATCTAAAGGGGTATTGATTTATCATCCTAAAGGAGGAACAAGAATTGTGGAATTACATATAACTAAATTGCTGGAGCTTGATATAGCCGAATAAAGATAGTTGCTCACAGACTATTGAAGGCAATGGTGTGGTAGGGACCATTGTGTCGTTATTTTTGTCTATACATATGATCATGGAGCATTCTAAGTTATGGTTTGATTATGTTGGGGTTCAGGTTCTTGTTATTAAAATAATACCTGATGAAGTTTATCAAACCCTATAAGCGCAGAATAAAGGTTAAGGTAGCTCTACCTAAAAGATCTATCAGGCAGAGACGATCAGTTGTATCAAGTCATATTGTATAGTCTATCTGGAAGAGCATGACTACAAAATCGACTATGTAAATAATCTAGTAATTTATACAGTTGCTATTTCTTATTCTTAATTATAATTGTGATTGGGTGCATGGTAGACGAGATACAGACTATGAAACATATGGTGTTTGGAAGCTTATTAGTATGCCCAAGGTCACAAGTCCATCGCTGCAATTGGGTTTGTAAAACTTAAAAGGATTTCGGATGAAAGTTTTTGTCTACCTTATTATATCCAATTATATTTTGATCAGTGTTTTATTTGAGAAGTTTAAAACAGATTAGTAGCCAAAGTTTTCACTCGTAAAGAATGAATTGACTTAAAATAATTTTTATTGAATTGACTTAAAATAATTTTTATACAGTCTCTCATAAAGAGTTTTTTCAGAGTGATTAAGGTATTAATAGCTCATTATTATAAGGAGCTTTATTATACAGATATTAAAACTTTTTTTAATTGAATACTTCGAGGTAGTCTTTTTATGTAACCCGAAGGTTTTGCAGCAGATGATTTAGATAAACTTGTGCATAAAGAACGAAGAATCTCATAAAGTTATCATGGAATAAAGTTTGATCATATTCATAGAGATTCTAGACTGAAAAGTTTATTTTATGGCTTCAAGTAAGCTTTTAGACAATTGTGGCTTGAAGTCTCATAGTATTGTAGCTTTATCCTGTTTTGTCAAGACCAAAGTAAATTAGTATATATACTACAAGATCAGTGGGAGGAATTTATTTTCCTTGTGTTCTATGTAGACGATATCTTGCTTGAAAGGAATTTTCCTGAATTATTGCATAAGATGAAGCAGATATTGTCGAAACATTTTTTACGTGATTGATCTTGATATAGAGTGTTTTGTCCTAGGCATTGAGATTCGTATGGATCATTCTTGTAATGTATTGGTTAAATCCAGAACACGTTCACTGGGTGATTACTGAGAAAGTTTTGAGGTACTTAAAGAGGACAAAATACTGTATGCTAATTTACAGACATATTCAGGACCTGCAGCTAGTAAGGCTTTCGGGTTTTAGCTTTGTTAGCTGTCAGGATGATGTGAAGTTGACAACTACAGACATTTATATGTCTAAAGAAAAGTGCAGTATTACAGAAAAGCGTGAACAGAAACCTATGTAATCATCGATTAAGAAAACGGAGTTTGTGGTATGTTTTTTAGCTACTATTTAGGTTATTTGGCTCCGGAATCTCATTAAAGAGTTGGTCGTATTTAATTTTATGAATAAACCCATACAATTATATTGTGACTATAACTCTGCAGTATTGTTCATTAACAACAGCAGAGGTTCTAAGGGGTCTGAGCATCTGGCGGTCAAGGTTTTGACCATAAAGGTAACATATGAAAGGGTAACACTACAGTAGAGCTTATTACACAGATGATAAGACTGCAGACTCACTAACTTAAGGTCTCTTCCCATACACATTTAGATGACATGTCGTAAATATAAAAGTATCGTGGGATGTTGATATGACGTGTTAATTGACGGGTTGAGTAAGCATCATGAGATGTTGTTGTTCAGTGGGAGCTGCATTCGATATTTGCTCTAATAAAGTTTACATCTGTGTTTGTTACATTTTGTAACATATAGATATGTATCAACTCCATTGCATGCAATAAAGCTTTAATGATTAAGGGGAGTTAAATACATATATCAGTTGAAAATCTCAAGGCATCGTGTAAACCTTGAGTGATGGCTGGGGCATTTATTTATTTTAGCCAAATGCATATGTCTTGTTACATGTAAAGTATAGTTAACTATAAATGTAAGACATATGTTGGTTTGTTGGAACCGTAAAGATGTTCTCTCGTGACACATCCGGTTTCGTGACACATAAGGTGAGAAAATGGTGACTGACAAGGAGGATAACATATAAGGTGTCTCTGTTATTTGAGATGTTATCCGTTTGCCATACTACCATATCAAATCCATATCAGTAGAGTTGAGAGCATTTGTGGTCGTGGATGGCTCTGTGTCTTCTGATGCAGTTACTGGCATGGTCCGGTGCTCAAAATTTTATGGGATCGGATTGACTATTGGGAAATAGCTCTAGACCAGTATAAAGATGCGCATATACAGTACAATTTTAATTAATTTCGCCCGAGTGGGAGAATGTTAGAATATATTTTAATATATTCGTTGTGGGCTTTATTAATTGTCATTGTAAATTAATTAGTCTAATAAAGAAAGATATATACAGTTTCCTAATTCTAGCAGGATATGATACTGGATAGTATGGGTCGGGATATCCTTATCCTTAATGAGGGGATATGGTTCATTTTCTATAAATAGAGCTCAAGTCCCTCCTCTAAACCCTGATGTTCGCATAACCTCACATAAGGAGCCGTCAGACAAAACGCGTGAGGGGGCCGTTTCATTGAAGCCAGCGATAAGGGGGTTCATAGAGGAGAAGATCTTGAGTATCGGATCGTCGCAATTCCGTATCAAGAACGACGGTTCCACTACAAGGTGCGTCAATTCTTTAACTCTATGAATGTGTGATTCGTGTATCTATACGTGATGATCTTGGGTTGTTGCGTACGGATTAGAATCGCAGCTTACATCGTGCTTCTCCACCATCCCCACTGATGAACGAATTGCAGCAAATAATCTCCTCCACCATCGGAACCCGTTCCCTCCTCCTCTTCCTCCCGCTCCTTTTCCTCTGTTCATCGGCTTCTGCTCAAATCTCCCCTGGCTCTACCCTTTACGCCTCCAACCTCAGCCAGTCCTGGTCCTCCCCGAACAAGACCTTTTATCTGGGCTTCGTCCCAGCCGCCGCCAACCCCTTCTTCCTTCCTCGCCCGGCCATGGCGAGCGACGGCGAAACCTTGCCATGGCCGGGCGAGGTCGTGCATCACCAGATCTAGGTGAGGCGCGACCTCGCCGAGGCTGGACGAAGATAGCGAGACCTCGCCATGGCTGGGCGAGGCTGTGCCTCGCCAGATCTGGGTGAGGCACGACCTCGCCGAGGCTGGGCGAGGGATGCCGAGGCGTGGCGAGGAGGGGCGAGCAACGGCAAGGCGGGCGAGGACAGCGAGGTGCGACCATGGCCGGGCGAGGGACGACGAGGCGAGGCCTCGCCATGGTCGGGCGACGTCGTTCCTCGCCAGATCTATCGAGGTCGCGCGTCGTCATGCTCGCCCTGCCTCGCCGCGACCTGGGAGTCGTCGGCGCTGGTCGCTAAGGCCACGACTTGCATCGGCTTCCAGTCGACTGAACTCGCTCTGTAGGCCTCGAGCATCTTCTACGGCGAGAAGGAGGTCACTTGCAGAGAGGACTGAAGAAGAGGAGGGATGAGGGCGAGAGAAGGCGGAATGCTGACTTTTAGCTAAAGATACTTGAAAAAAAATTCCCAAATGCTCAAACTTGGGCCCAAGGAGCTTTGGGTGTCCAAAGCTACCTGGGAATGCTGTTCCCAAACGGGGCCATAGTCAAAACTCTAATGTGA
The DNA here is from genome assembly GCA_021437785.1 of Rhodomyrtus psidioides. NCBI lineage: Eukaryota > Viridiplantae > Streptophyta > Magnoliopsida > Myrtales > Myrtaceae > Rhodomyrtus > Rhodomyrtus psidioides. The sequence continues at coordinate 859,440 of JAILYB010000185.1, read as the reverse complement.
CATTCTGATCTAGTCCTATCTTGATTAGATATGCCCATACTTTTGCCATGCATTCTGATCAAGTCTTTGAAGAGATCGTTGGAAGCGCTAATCCAAATGTCCCTAAGCCCGGAACTCGATCAATCTGTAAAATATTTTGGGGTGAGCATAAACTCGATAAAAGAAATCTCTAGATTTAAGGTAGGAGATAATATCACCATTTGAACCGTATCAAACACATAACGTGAATTCAAGACGAGTTTAAAATCTCAGCATATACAAAGTGAAGATGCATACATGCATTAACATTCTACCATGATATGCACATGAAAATACTCATTAATTTGATATAAATTATTCATTCAAATGCAAGCATATGGCATATAATTCCATGATGCGCAATTGGGACATATCTAGCCCTGCTCGTGTCTAGCTTGGACTCATCTCGACCAAAGAGACAACAGTGTCACCCACTCATGGGGACAGAATCATAAACTCATCCATCCAACCTCAGCACATCCATCACGGGTTTTCTTTACGTTAGCAAGAATAAATACGCCATTGTATAATCGCGACGATGATTATTGTAAACCAGCTGCTCAAACCACATCGTGTATTTTGTATGGGAGTCACAAGCCCATCACATATAAGAAATTATTGGACCTCATCTCCCATGAGCACTTACAGACCCCTTTTAAATGGGAGAACATTTGCATTTTTTCAGTCTTCTACACATATCTCATGCAAGTGTAGTGTCCCATACTGCCACAGGAAGGCTTTTCAAAACCCACTCTATTCTTTAATCTTTCCTTATTCAGAGTAATTGTCGCATGCGAAAGACTAAGTAATAAAGATGGCCATACAAGCACAAGTGCATGAAATACAAAACATGCAATGGCAGGTATGCCTACAAAGTGGCCTTTCATGGGTTTACTAACCAGATAAAGCACATCTTAAACAACAGACTCACCAAATACCGAATTCATTTATATATCTTTCAATCAATTCATTATAAGAGTTCAAATAACTATTGGAGGATTTACAAGTTACGATAACTACTCTGGGCCTAACGTAATCCTCGGCGGCTTCATCTTTATCGCCAACATCCATGAGTTACTCTTTGCCGCCAACATCACTGGTTAACTAAACTAATGTCAAAAAGGGTTATTCCACGAGAGGCGAGCTCAACCGCTCCGCGAATGAACGTCTAACTCAATAGAATGCAAGCAATGAAATCAGAACATGGCATCAACAATTAATGAGTCCCAGAGCGCATGTGTAAAACAGTTCATGTATGAAATTCTTTCAAAACTCATGAGTTTGTATGCAATGCAACACTAGCTCCTTCACGGATAAACCTCATGCGGGTGTGCCATCCTCGCGAATAAACCTCACGCGGTATCTCACTCCGAGGCATCTCGAGGTCATAAGACAGAGGCATCTTCGATTAAAGTACATCGAATGCATCCTGAATTTCCCTTCGGCCCTACGGGGCATCGCTGGATAGATCTCACGGCGGCATAGCGTGGGATAAACCTCACGACAAGCGAATCACTTATTTCATCATGAAATTCCATACAATGCATACACAATGCAATCTTACCGTCGTTGCCGTTCAGAAGATTCAATGCAAATGAATGAGTCATTCGTTTCCATGATCATATTCTTTTCAGAAATTCAATGCAAGAATCATGCAGATCAGGCGAGAACTCAAGGATTCAATCAGCATTTCAAATCATTGTCGTACGATTCTAGCGCCAATCCAAACACATTGTAAAATTTAGAAATCTACTTGCCTTTCAGTAGAAACTTGTCGCGACCCGTCCGAATGCGGACGCGGCTAATGGATTACCGATCGCGGGCCCTTTGGATCGGCGCGAGCCCTCCCAGGCCCATACCAAATCGCGGCGGGAGTATTCTTTGACGGATTCGACGATAAGAGTCGATCGCTTTCGACCTTCAGTGTGGTCGTGGTGGCGTGTGCAAATTGTGTATGCATTTGGAGTCGCCACCGGTCTTTCTTGGAGGGTAGACCGGAAACCTTACTGATCGATTGGGAGAGATCGATCAGTTCTGCGGAACCAGAGATTTTGGATTCGGGGACTTGGTTACGCTGGTGTCATTACCAACGCCCTTTCGGTACCTAACGCGAGTGATTTTCCTGGCTCATGCAGGCGCAGTTTTGGATGAGGTAGGCTTCATTCAGGGTTTCATGTAGATTGGAAGACTGTTCCTATCAATCACAATCAATTTAAATGAAAGCGCAATCAAGTACATAAATAAATCACATCCATGCACGTCAATTCAAATCAATGGCTTCCTAGTATAGCCATAAGGGTTTAGGGAAGATGTGATTTCGGACCAGGGGTAAAATGGAAAGATTTGGGAACGATTAGCCCGAAGGGAAAAATCGTCATTTTTGGAAGGTTTGGATACTGCATTACCCAAAATACTCCATGGTCAGTTGATTGTGGCCATTTCCCATTTTTGAGAATTTTTTTGGAGTTTGTTTTTTTTGTTTTTTGTTTTTTAGTTTTTTATGATTTTCTATTTTTTATTGAATTTTTTTATTATTATTTTTTTAATATTTTTGGAGAATATTTTAATAAGAAGCATATTTTCGGCAATAGACGATACTCAATTAGATAAATAAACCAACCACTAGACTGAAACAAATATATGCAAAAATAATAATAATAATAATAACTTCGATATATAAATCAGGTACGCAGAATATACCTGATGAACACCGGTCTTCAATCGCTCAGTCCTGATATGCGACCGTTACAAACTCCGGCGATCGGTATCGAGTCGGATACGGTAGCGACGACGAATAAAGTTTTTAACATGATGGCGATCCTCCAAAATCTTTAGGCACGAACTATGGACTCGGTCTCGGAAACTTGGCCCACGGCTTGGCCGCTCGGCCCAGAATCTTGGCTCACTTGGCCTGCGAACTCGGCCCATGGGCCCGGCTACACGGGCACAGGATCTCGGCCAAGGCCCAGGAAGACCGGCACACAGACCCGGCATATGGCCCAGGAAACTGGCACACGGGCCAGGCTCACGGCCCATTCTGGTTGGCGCACGGGCAAAACGCAGGCCTGGGTATGGCACTCCCTTTGTCACACAATAAAACGTCTTGCCAGCCTCCCATATTCGTCGACCAATGATATACTCACGATCACATATTATTCATCGTCTTGGTGTCCGTTTCCTGCATGAAAACGGGACTGAGCTCGCCGCCGCCGGGGACTTGGCTCTTGCTCTTCGAGTCCAGCGACTCGCCCTGCCGGAGGATCGTGGCCTTCTCAGCCGCAAACTGCGCTCCTCGTTCTTCCCCCACAAGACCAAGTAGAGCCCGGCTATGATCAGAACCACTCCTATGATCCCGCCCAAGTAGAACTGCTCGCCGAGAGCAATGGAGGCCATGATGGCGACGACGAGGGTCTGGACGGGCTGATACACGGCCACGAACACCGGGCCGCCTCTGTCGATGCACCATATCTGCACGGCGAACGCGATCCCCGACGCGACCACTCCCGCGTAGAAGATGCTGAAGACCTCGGCCCCTGTGTGGACGAGCCAAGCGCTGGAGTTCCGCTCGATGAAGGCCGAGATGACGAGGCACTGGAGGAGGCCGAAGAAGCAGGTGTAGGACGTGACGGAGAGGCGGGCCGGGTACTTCTTCAGCACCGGCGCCTGCAGCACCAGCCATCCGGACCACGACAGGAAGTGACCGATCAGGTACACGCACCCCAGCGTCCAGTTCTTGCCCGCCGCGTCCCCGAGCGCCGCCAACGACGGCCGCCACGCCGGGCTCGACGCGTGCAACGGCGGTTCCGGGCTGTATATGGTGGGGCCCTTGTACAGCGTGATCACCGACGCCCCCGCCACGCAGAGCACGGTCCCCAGGACCTTGGCGATGCCGTCCTTCCGGTCCAACCGCACTTTCTCTATCCTGAGAATGGCGGCCATGAGAAAAGTAATGGCCGGGACTGAGTTCTGAATCGCGGATGCGAAAGTTGGCGAAGTGTTGTCAAGTCCCAACAAGTAGAATCCTTGGTTCGCTGTGATCCCAACGAGCGCTAGGAGGAAGAACTGAACCAGGAAGTTCAGATTGATCGCCGGCCTCTCTTCTCGAGAAAATAGGCGAAGGGAGCGATCAAGAGGAAGGCGATGACGTTCCGGTAGACGATGAACACTATCTTGCTGATGCCCATGTTGAGCGCCGCCCTGGAGACGACGTGGAACCCGGCGTAGCCGAACTGCAAGGCCAGCATGGCCAGGTGCAGCTGGACCCGCTCCGGCACCGAGCACCACATCCTCCTAGCCGATCCCGCACCGGCGTCGGCCATAATTCCGACCGGAAAAGAGAAGGGGAAATTCAAAGAAGCAGTCGCCGGAGGAGGGAAGGAAGGAAAGGAATAGGTCGATGGAGTGGTTGACGAGAGGCTAGTCGAAGTAACCCAAGAAGAAGAAGCAGAAAGAAATGGAGAAGTGAATGAGATGGGGGGTCGTCGGGTGCAACGGGTGAGAAGCGTCGGGGTCGTGACAGGCTCGGCCTCGACAGGCTAAGCTGGCGTCACGACCACAAACGGCTGGCAAGGCGACGAGGTCAGACGGCAGTGGAGTTGGTTGGAGGCCCAGTCGCCTGGAGGCCGCTGCTCGGCAAAAACCAGGACAAGAAGAGAAGAGAAGAAAAAAAAAAAAGACTCCTGTCAGGGGGGGAGCGTCTTCGCACGACCCGAGGGAGAGAGAGCGGGTAACGGTCAAAAAGAAAAAGGGCAGAGACCAAATCATTACCCAAAATCCCCCTTTTATTATTATTATTATTTTATTCTTATTTATTTATTTTATTTCAAAAATAAAATAAAATAAAATATAAAATAAAATTATTTTTGTCCAAAATGGTTCCTGAGGCTAGGCCAAGGCTTCCAAAGTTGATTTTGTGATTTTATGACCATTTTTGATATTTTTAATTAATTTTAAAGAATAAAAATCACAATAATGCATGGTCAAAATCAGGTGTCAACAAAACTCTAATATCAAGAGACGACGGACATGTGACGGGAGAGGATGCGCAAGACAGACGGATGACGACGAGATGGCGACAGGCAACCACAACGGCACATACAGCAACGGGACGGCAGACGGCAACAGGCTGTTCGAGGGTCTTTAGAAGCAGAGTGACGACATTCTGACTATCGTATAATGAATAAGCTAACTCTAGAGATTCTTATAGGAGAAGCAACTGAAGGCTAGTCAACTTAGGCGAGTCAGTAGCTTAAACACGAGTCAGCTTAGACGGCTAAACTAGAGTGGGACACGTGTCACGTGTGTACGACACATGTCCGCCACGTGTCATGTGGCGGCGACACGTGGCTGCGATGTGTGCCTCCTTCGGCCGCGTGCATGGCTCATGGCTCTCTGCCTATGCACGTGCGGCCCCGGCCCGTCCCCTTTTTTGCCTCTAGTTGTCCCAATTTTGCACATAATTGATTCGATAGTACCCGAATATATAATGTCCCTATAAATAGTATCGGGCCACTAATAATTCCTCAAAAATTTCACTGAGTTCGGATAAAAATCCCTCAAGCTTATCCCATAATCAGAACTCATTAAATGCTAATTCATTCTTAAATAGGTAAGGGTTTTCGGGTCACCACAACAAGGGAGTTCGCTCTCTCACGGATATGATATGTTGTGGCATATAAGATATGTGCATATTATATTTACACTATAACCATGCTGCAACTATTATAAAATTACCAAAGCATCCCACTGTTAAATTAATTATGTAATTATTTCTAAAACTAACTTAACCACCTATTATCATAATGCATCAAGTTCTGTGATCAACCCCAGAATTTTTAATTTTAGCTGGCCATAGATGAGGGGCGTCCCTCCCTTGCTAATTGGGTTGAGGCCGCAATGCCCATGCCCAAATCGATCGAAAACATCATGGCCATTGCTTGGGGCCAACAATAGCCATGTCACCCTCGCTAGATTTGAGCAAGGGGCCATGCCCTCTCCCTTTGGCTGGTGAGAGAATGGCAGCCCTTGCCAGGCTTTCGCCGCCCAAATTTAGCGAGGGTCGCAATGCCCTCGCTGTGGCCAGTGAGAGTTAGACTGGCAAACGACCTTGCCAGAAAGCGTCAGTCATGCCACATAGGACGACCGACCTCCACGTTAGCGATTTCTAGCCAATTTGATCGGATAAACTTAATTGACACAAATGCAAAAAGATTTAACACTGACTCGCTACAAATATAATAGATTTAAGACATTTTTTTTGTACTTTTCTCCACGTTTAACATTTTTTGGCAAAAAAAATAAAATACACTCAAAAACAGAAAACTACATACAAGCAAATTCTCCAACGAACTCATTTATGGCCGGTGCCCCAAATACGGAGGGATCCAAGCAAATTCTCCTATGAACTCATTAATTGTTGATAAAAAAGGTTAAGTTTAGTTAAATTTAATTTAAAATAGTTTGATTTTTAAAGTGGGGTTTCAAAGAAGATAAGACTATAGTGGCCACCTTTGCCACTTGGGCAGGAGAAGGTGGTTAGTTTGATTTCCAATCTTTTGGGTCTGGGAGGTGAGAGACGCATGTCTATCAAATTCCCAATCTGCATCACAGTTTTGTTCAACAATCGCTGACATCGTGACCGGCACTTACGTGGACAACTTCAATTTTTTTTTTCAAGTAGGATTTTTACATGCTTTTTCTTTTTTTCTTTCTTTTTTCCTTTGGCTGACAAGGGTAGGCAAGCCCTTGGTGACCCTGGCATGGGTCGCGAACAAGTGGCTTCGCACATGGCCATTGCGGCAGCAATGATATGGACATCGTCCTTCTTATGTGGCGTGACCAGCACTAACGTGTATATTTTTAATTATTTTTACTTTTTTCTTTCTTTTTTCTTCCGTTGGTGAGGGGGGGAGCGTCTTCGCACGACCCGAGGGAGAGAGAGCGGGTAACGGTCAAAAAGAAAAAGGGCAGAGACCAAATCATTACCCAAAATCCCCCTTTTATTATTATTATTTTTTTATTCTTATTTATTTATTTTATTTCAAAAATAAAATAAAATAAAATAAAATAAAATATATAAAAAAAAATATTTTTGTCCAAAATGGTTCCTGAGGCTAGGCCAAGGCTTCCAAAGTTGATTTTGTGATTTTATGACCATTTTTGATATTTTTAATTAATTTTAAAGAATAAAAATCACAATAATGCATGGTCAAAATCAGGTGTCAACAGCTGCCCCTCTTTGAGAGGAATCTCGTCAGAGGTTTCTCTCAAAGATAAGGTGGCGCCTGATTCCTAACCGACTCGACTGGGAAAATGAGAGAAGAAATGCTACGACATTGAATCCTTAAGGCTCATGATAAAAACTCAAATTAATCCCTGGTTTGCTCTAACCATTTGAACATGGGCTAGAGTGAGAGAGGCTTACCTGAAGCTCACCTGTCGGATGCTGCCGGTTGCGATGACTTTCAAGAAGATACCTAGGACTCATCATTTATGATATCCTAGGGAGATTTAGCTCTGACCTGTATGGTAGGTCATACCATTGTGGGATTCCTGACTGGTAGGAATCTAAGGAAGGCGCATCTCCACGCTTTGGGATTTGCCAGAGATTTTAATCCGTATGGTGGATCAGACCTTCGTGTTGATCCTTAAGGCGGTTTCTACCATGAGTTGACCCTTCAGGCGGTTTCTACCTTAAGTTGACCCTTCAGGCGGTTTCTACCTTGATTTGACCCTTCAGGCGGTTTCTACCTTGGTTTGTTTTGAAAAGGGGTCTGATGACGAGGGTTCTCCACGTCAGCTGGGTTTGTTTGATATTTTAAAAAAGGGTCCTGGGACGAGGGTTCTCCACGTCTGATAGGACTTTTTCTTTTAAAATGGTTTTTCTTCTCCTCTTTTTTTAGAGATCCCGAAGTTTGTCGGGAATTCAGTTTTTGAAGCAGTGAAAGATTTTATTTTGACAAAGCTTCACTTGAGTCTGTTGAGGCGACATTCTGGGAGCTGGGTTCTCCAGGTATCCTGCAGAAGTTTGAGCCTGAAAGATTTTTCTTCACCAAGAAAACGTTAGTAATCTATGGGAAGACCACGACTGTCCATTTTGACAAAACCGTATGATTTAAGTTTTAATCATGAGATGAGCATTTTGATTCTGGAGGTTATCCAAAGCATTTTTGCAACATGCAAATGTGATCACAAATCCCTTGCACGGAAAATCTAGATCAACAGTTTGAAAATTCCAAAAAGAGTTTGTTCAAAACATCAATTGGAATATTTTTCGACAATGAGGTCTTCTCACCTGTTTTGCGATAGTGGTTTTTTTATAGGGGATGCACTCAATTCCCTACTAACCTGTGCCTAGGTTTTAGGCTCATTCGCAGCGCATACATTTTGATCGGTCGGGAGGTCTTCCACAAGACCGTAATGTTGGGCTTGGATATTGGTTTTCAAAGGGGACCCGCTTTGGAGTCGAGGCCGCTGAATGAAATCCTTCACCATCTGCTCCGGGTTTACAAGTCAAGAACCCTGCAAAATGAGAAAGAAATAGTCTTGCTCGTACTTCTTCGAGCTAAGCAATATGTTAACCCAAGTGTCTTAGTCAGAGAAGACTGTTTTAGGGTTATGATGTTGGTAGGATTGGGGACCGAAAAAGGCTTGTTTTTTGGCCCAGAATTTATGAGGGGATTGACATTGGTGATCTGACTCCATTAGGGATTTCCTCTTTTCCCATCCAGCTTCATTGTGGATTAATCAAACAACTTACACGAGCATCGGCCTTGCTTTTACCAGGCACTTTGCTTTTTCTCGATGCCGTGGATTTTTTTTCATTTATTTTTGAAATCCCACTTTTCTCATCTTCATGGGATCGTGTTAGACATATGTCTGAAAGTCAAAACATCTTTAAATATCAGCCCGGGAATCTTCTTCATAATCCCTGAGTCTTGAACTCTCCCATTTTTGAAGTGGTGGTGCATCCGTCTTGGAATGATCACTAATGGGTTCATGAAATGAATTTGCAGGCTCAAGTTGGCTGTGCAAAGGATTCAGTGTGTGGGATAGAGAAATGAATGCTTCTCGTCATCCTATGGCACTTGGATTACCATATAAACAACACACAAAGATTAATGTTAGTCCGAGCAAGAAAATTTCTAACCATTTTCTCCTGATGCTGTTGGACTCACCTCCATTTTGCCCCGATGTGGGGTGGTTCTTGACAGGGTTAAGAATGAAAACCGCCGTTCAAAGGGGTTATCAATGGTCACCTGTAGTGTTTGGGGGATATAAAACGAATGCCTCCGTCGTCCCAATCCATGTAATTGCTGCGAATGGTCCCTACCTCCGTAGGTACATATTTTGCTGTCTGGTTCGCTCAACTTCTCTCTTAAGTGTGTACAGGACGTGTTTTGACTAGGCTTGCCTCTCTTTTGAGTAAACTTCCTTTTGAATGATTTGACAAATAATCATATTTGGAAAAATTCATTTCTTTCTTTCCCAAAATTTATCCATCGAGGGGATTTTGTGATGTATCGTGCATGTCTTATTCATGTTTTGGGCAACCTCCCGATTTAAATCATGAACATCGATGCATTGGATAATTTTCATGACGGCTGAAAGTATTTTAACATTTTTTATCTTCAGCTAACTGGGAAAGGGATGCTTGCCTACCTGTCGTGGCTGCAGACCCCTGAAAATGTAAAAGAAGCATATCATTGCATGTTCACGAATTTTTCAAAAATCGAAGCGATACATCCTACCCTTGGTCATGTACTCTAGCGAGTAGTACATGGGATGTAAAAACCTATTCGTCTGTAAGGCGATTCCCCTGTCAAGGATAAATGACGAGTATCAATTCATATTCTCAAATTCAAGACAAATTGGAACGATACAACTTTACTCTTGGTTCTCATCCCGTTCTGATGTTGCGTATTGATATGAACAACGTCTATCAGATCCGCCTATCCATGCTTGGAATATTTGCAACATCAATGATTTAGCTGCCCCCGGTTGGGCAACGTCTGTTCTGTTATTTGAACAGATGGCTCCTTGAGTGATTTATCCACGTTTATCACCAAATAGGTGGCTTCGCGGCCAAACGTATTTCGTATTGAAGGGGTAGATCCCATTACACTCCGCGGGTGATAGTCATTGTTCGGGGAACTTGCTCCACGGATTAAGCGATTAATCCACGGCCCTCGGCTTGCAGATGCTCAAAGGGTGATGTTGACACTCACGCGCAATTAGTTCTAGACATTAATGAAAGATGTTCCCGTGGGAACCTTACAGTGCAATCAACAACATATTCAATGGGAGTATTCAACCCCTTTCTTCTAAGCATTTTTCATCGAGTAACCATGCCTTGCATTAGGCGCTTGATCACCTGCCTTGCGTCACCACTGCGATGGCCCTCCGGCTCCAAATTGATCGAGCCAAAGATTGAACTCATCGCCAAGGAAATTGCTCGGGTCTTCGAGCCATTGATGTTCAAGTTGGGTATCAAAAATTGTTGGGGGTAGATTTCCTTCATCGCCTTCATTGTGAGGGACTGGAGTCTTTGAGCTGGAACTTTCATCATTGCCCTGCAAATTTATACGTGTATCTCTTGCTAACATTGGGTTCGCCCCTGGAAGAGCACTAACGACAGGCTGGTACTCAAATTGGGGAGTTCCTATTCGCGGGGATTGTGGCAAATAATCTTGTAGGGTACTGAGATGGCTCAAAGGGGGATTCAGCTGATCGACCCGTGGATGAAGGTCTTCATCAAGGAAGTCGCCAGGTTCTTTGAGTTGGGCAGGTATCTGAGTATTGGACGCAATAGGTTGATCGCTAATGGGAAGAACACTGGTGACCGGCTGCTGTTCGAGTAGAGAAGTGTCGCAGTTGTAGGCATACCAGTCGTCTACATTCAGACCGGCCCTTTTCAGCTTTAGTGTTACCTTGCCTTCTCTCAGCAACTTCCTATGGTACCTAAGGCGGTTCCTAACGCTTGTCTTAGCTAGCCCAGGTACATTCATGATCTTGAGTATTTGTCGTGGACGCGCCGCGTCGATCCCTATCCGCCGAACCGCGTCAATAAATTTATCTTCAATTTCAGGCATCCAACGCCGGCTTATCCTTTCACGGTCGGGAACAAGATCTGATTGTCTCGAAAGTTGTGCAGGGGGGCGAGACGATGAAGGAGCGTTATCGGTCCCTGAACATGACTCGTCTAGGGATATTTCACCAAGGGCGATAGGACCGTCACGGTTAGGACGAAGAATAGTGTCGAGAGCTTCTTTATACCTTCTGTTCTCCACTCGAAGCTTTTCGTTTTCCTCCTTTAGAATGGCAATTTCTTGTTGTCTGTTTCGAGCCCTCAATTTGACTCGCCTATATTCAAACCAAGCTTTAATCTTCTGGGGTTTCAGTCCCACTTTCTGGCTTAGCTTCCCTCTCTGTTCCCTGCTTGGGAGAGGGTTCTCGCTGAAGGCCGCTTCAAGCTCTCGAACTTGATCTGGGGTGTAACGTGAGAAACACCTCTTACCACTGTCGTCACCATCGGGTTTCCGCGCTTTGCTGCCGAAAGGGTAGGATTCCCTGACTTCGGTATCAAGTTGGATCCCACAACCTTCGAGGTCTTTGAATTGGACGACATCTAAGATGTTTGGGCCGATCACTTCTAACAACTGACGGCAGCTCCCAAACATATCGGATCAGGGAGAGGTCGCTCGATATCTTTTTTTTTTACTTATTCTGGGTTTTGTAATTTTTCTGGTATGCTTACTCTCTCCAAACTTTCTTTTGAGTGATTCTACCTGCCCAGGGAACGTTCTCTAAATATGGACGAAGATCATCAAGTGAACGTCTCTCCCAAGATTCCGTGTTTCCTGCTTTGTCGTCCTCTTTTCTCTTTTCAGCACGGAAAGGCGCCGAATCGATTTCATTTCTCGTTGTCTACGTCTGTCTCCCACTTCGTTTTCAAGAAAGCGTAACTACGCGCGCCTCCCGCTCAGACTTAGTATGATGAAACCGATGATTTTTTTATTTACAACTTTTGTCCGACAGGCCTGAAATCGCGGATCGAGGCGGGTCTCGTGATTCACGGGAGGAGCGGCCTCTGCTTTACTTGATTACCCCGGCTCCACAAGCATTATTGCTGTAACTTTTCTCCATCTTTGAGCTACTATGAAACGGGGAGAAGGTTAGTGCTCTCCTTTGCCCAGCTTTCACTTTCATTCATTCCATCGCACTCGTCTTCCCTTCCATCTTCCAACGAGAAATGGCTTCATCTTCTGCTTCTTCCTCTGACTCTTCCCATGCTTGCGTTTTTTCAATCGCAGTCCCGGCCCGATGGGAAAAACTCTATAATCTCTTGGGTCGGGGCTATGCTTATATAGCCGATCATCTGGAGATCGAGGCTGAGATTCGCGTTCTATTCGAGGCCACAGACGCTACTTCCATCGAGGGTACTGAGTTGGAGAAGGAGTATAAAACCTTCCCGGCCCTCTTTGCAAACTCTCTGGAGGCTTACCGTGTTGCTCACCGGGAAGTTCTCGTGGCTCGTGTCTTACGAGCCCGCTACGAAGATCGATCTGATCATTTGGTGCTGACCAACTATCTGGTTGATAGTTACAAAAAGGCCGTCGAGTTTGCTAATGAGCGGGTCGCGACGTTGCTTCGCGAGAGGAGAAATCTGGTGGATCAATTGGCCATATCCCTGACCACCGGCGAGCATGACCGCCGCAATGTCCTGTTGAGGCTTCAGAGCGACTGGCAGGAAGAACGGCTCGACAAGATAACCGCGGACATAGCTCGCAGGAATGGACTGGTTCGGGACCTGGAAATAGTCACCGAAGAACACGAGGCCAAGGTCGCCGAAGTTAAGGGAGAATGCAGAAGTCTTCTCCTCAGGCTTGCCGACCATGACATGCGGAGTTGGGAGTACGAGCAGAGCATTAATAACATGGAGGGTCAGTTGGGATCCTTTGTGTCGTTAATTAGGGCTCACTTTGGCTTTACTTTTCCACCCTGAATTGTATGACCTGCTTCTGAAAACCCTCCGCCGAGCAAAATAAATGAAAGTTCTCGTGTGTGTGTTTTAACTTCTGTATGGTTCATTTCTTCGAGTATCCAAACATCTTCAACTTGGGTGAGCCGAACCATAATATCAATAAGCCGAGCAAATACGTCCTGATTTTATAACTCGCTCATGATCAGATGGGAGAATAGTTGCAGATTTGTCCAGGAAAAGATTTCTCTATACTACTTATTTTTCACCTGCAAATGAAAAGACCGAGTCAGAAGGAATAATCTGAAAAAGAAAGCATAGACCCCTTTCAATCTTATGCTTGCTCGTGATTAATAAGGACAAGAACTTTTACAAGGGTTTTAATCTCGTGCGAAAAGTTTTTATCAATATTCCTCGAAAGAAAGCATACTATTGAAAGGAATGTAATTCACGATAATCGCTTTTGATTAATTTCGAGAGGAATGGATTACTCAAAAGTGCAAGACATAATAACGTGTTTTAAATTCAATTGAAGATATGGCATCCAAATTAAGGTCGTTTGCTAAGAACGAAAGTAGTTTGGACATCTATCTCGTCATTAAATTTGAAACTACGCTGATATTCTTGATCAATTATCGTGAATTACCAGTGGTGTACAACATGCATGAACCAATTCAAGTGTGTAGTTCCTTCTAGCGAAATTGGGGTTGGATTACCTCACACGACCAAAAGGTCGTGCAAGACTTCCAATTTTAATTTCCTCTAAAGGAATTATAAACTTGACTTGGGAGTATTCGGATGATTAGAAAAAATGCCACTATCACATTCCAATGACCCGTTAAAAGAAATACAACCAAGTTCCATCTGAATATATACACCAATAGATCCCTAATACAATCGCTCTAAGGGGTGAGATAGAGAAAACCTCAGTAAAAATAAACCCTATACAAGAGGACTAGTAATGGAAAATGAAACAAAGGAATGTGATCCTAACGTTTAGGGATGCCCCAGTTTCGATCTGTGTCTTCAGGATCACTTGCCCCAACTCGTCATCTTCATTGGATGATACCTCAATAATGTCCATAGTATGCTCCTTATCGCACACTCGGTGTTCGTCGTGGGATATCACCCTCCTCGTCTTCTATCAAGGGCATTGGGGACAAACGCACATATCTATTCTCGAAACGGCATTTAATCTAATCGCCAGAATGCAATGAATGAAATGCCTATATTTATATGAACAGTGATAGATTTGGGGGGGATAGAGAGTCTTACCAACCCAACTTGTCGACTTATGTGCGGTTTTAGGTGTACCAACCGCCCAAAGACATGCGCATGAGACAAGTGATGGTAAACTTCTAAAAATCAGAGGGTTTGGCACATAAGGTTAGGGTTCTCACCTCAAGTTCTAGAAAGAGCCGATTCCATTGCACAGCTATCGTTGCATTGGGACTCGATCCATAGTTCGAAGCGAGCGAAATTGAAAAGTGGATTACCCCGTGTCTTTCCTCACGGAGATTCCATTTTCAATTCCTTCTATTGTGTTCCTAAAGGCGGCGCCCGGGGTTTTAGGCGCGGTTGTGTGTGTCCATGTGTTGTGATCATCACAATGTGATTCATGCATAGCAGTTTATCAATCAGCACTTCAAATCATCCACACAACATACATTCCTACGCCCAACCTGCATAAGACAATGTTAATCACGGACTACACCCCTTATTTCTCCAATCTGCAAAAACATATAATCCTTATCATGAGCGGACTTACCCCACCTTCAAGAGCGCCTGCAAGGTTAGAAAAATCACACAACGTTTTAATTACGGCCTAAGTCCACTTGAGGTCTAGAACCATAGGTTCTAGAACAAAGGTCCCCAGTGGAGTCGCCAGCTGTCGCGACCCGTCCGAATGCGGACGCGGCTAATGGATTACCGATCGCGGGCCCTTTGGATCGGCGCGAGCCCTCCCAGGCCCATACCAAATCGTGGCGGGAGTATTCTTTGACGGATTCGACGATAAGAGTCGATCGCTTTCGACCTTCAGTGTGGTCGTGGTGGCGTGTGCAAATTGTGTATGCATTTGGAGTCGCCACCGGTCTTTCTTGGAGGGTAGACCGGAAACCTTACTGATTGATTGGGAGAGATCGATCAGTTCTGCGGAACCAGAGATTTTGGATTCGGGGACTTGGTTACGCTGGTGTCATTACCAACGCCCTTTCGGTACCTAACGCGAGTGATTTTCCTGGCTCATGCAGGCGCAGTTTTGGATGAGGTAGGCTTCATTCAGGGTTTCATGTAGATTGGAAGACTGTTCCTATCAATCACAATCAATTTAAATGAAAGCGCAATCAAGTACATAAATAAATCACATCCATGCACGTCAATTCAAATCAATGGCTTCCTAGTATAGCCATAAGGGTTTAGGGAAGATGTGATTTCGGACCAGGGGTAAAATGGAAAGATTTGGGAACGATTAGCCCGAAGGGAAAAATCGTCATTTTTGGAAGGTTTGGATACTGCATTACCCAAAATACTCCATGGTCAGTTGATTGTGGCCATTTCCCATTTTTGAGAATTTTTTTGGAGTTTGTTTTTTTTGTTTTTTGTTTTTTAGTTTTTTATGATTTTCTATTTTTTATTGAATTTTTTTATTATTATTTTTTTAATATTTTTGGAGAATATTTTAATAAGAAGCATATTTTCGGCAATAGACGATACTCAATTAGATAAATAAACCAACCACTAGACTGAAACAAATATATGCAAAAATAATAATAATAATAATAACTTCGATATATAAATCAGGTACGCAGAATATACCTGATGAACACCGGTCTTCAATCGCTCAGTCCTGATATGCGACCGTTACAAACTCCGGCGATCGGTATCGAGTCGGATACGGTAGCGACGACGAATAAAGTTTTTAACATGATGGCGATCCTCCAAAATCTTTAGGCACGAACTATGGACTCGGTCTCGGAAACTTGGCCCACGGCTTGGCCGCTCGGCCCAGAATCTTGGCTCACTTGGCCTGCGAACTCGGCCCATGGGCCCGGCTACACGGGCACAGGATCTCGGCCAAGGCCCAGGAAGACCGGCACACAGACCCGGCATATGGCCCAGGAAACTGGCACACGGGCCAGGCTCACGGCCCATTCTGGTTGGCGCACGGGCAAAACGCAGGCCTGGGTATGGCACTCCCTTTGTCACACAATAAAACGTCTTGCCAGCCTCCCATATTCGTCGACCAATGATATACTCACGATCACATATTATTCATCGTCTTGGTGTCCGTTTCCTGCATGAAAACGGGACTGAGCTCGCCGCCGCCGGGGACTTGGCTCTTGCTCTTCGAGTCCAGCGACTCGCCCTGCCGGAGGATCGTGGCCTTCTCAGCCGCAAACTGCGCTCCTCGTTCTTCCCCCACAAGACCAAGTAGAGCCCGGCTATGATCAGAACCACTCCTATGATCCCGCCCAAGTAGAACTGCTCGCCGAGAGCAATGGAGGCCATGATGGCGACGACGAGGGTCTGGACGGGCTGATACACGGCCACGAACACCGGGCCGCCTCTGTCGATGCACCATATCTGCACGGCGAACGCGATCCCCGACGCGACCACTCCCGCGTAGAAGATGCTGAAGACCTCGGCCCCTGTGTGGACGAGCCAAGCGCTGGAGTTCCGCTCGATGAAGGCCGAGATGACGAGGCACTGGAGGAGGCCGAAGAAGCAGGTGTAGGACGTGACGGAGAGGCGGGCCGGGTACTTCTTCAGCACCGGCGCCTGCAGCACCAGCCATCCGGACCACGACAGGCAGTGACCGATCAGGTACACGCACCCCAGCGTCCAGTTCTTGCCCGCCGCGTCCCCGAGCGCCGCCAACGACGGCCGCCACGCCGGGCTCGACGCGTGCAACGGCGGTTCCGGGCTGTATATGGTGGGGCCCTTGTACAGCGTGATCACCGACGCCCCCGCCACGCAGAGCACGGTCCCCAGGACCTTGGCGATGCCGTCCTTCCGGTCCAACCGCACTTTCTCTATCCTGAGAATGGCGGCCATGAGAAAAGTAATGGCCGGGACTGAGTTCTGAATCGCGGATGCGAAAGTTGGCGAAGTGTTGTCAAGTCCCAACAAGTAGAATCCTTGGTTCGCTGTGATCCCAACGAGCGCTAGGAGGAAGAACTGAACCAGGAAGTTCAGATTGATCGCCGGCCTCTCTTCTCGAGAAAATAGGCGAAGGGAGCGATCAAGAGGAAGGCGATGACGTTCCGGTAGACGATGAACACTATCTTGCTGATGCCCATGTTGAGCGCCGCCCTGGAGACGACGTGGAACCCGGCGTAGCCGAACTGCAAGGCCAGCATGGCCAGGTGCAGCTGGACCCGCTCCGGCACCGAGCACCACATCCTCCTAGCCGATCCCGCACCGGCGTCGGCCATAATTCCGACCGGAAAAGAGAAGGGGAAATTCAAAGAAGCAGTCGCCGGAGGAGGGAAGGAAGGAAAGGAATAGGTCGATGGAGTGGTTGACGAGAGGCTAGTCGAAGTAACCCAAGAAGAAGAAGCAGAAAGAAATGGAGAAGTGAATGAGATGGGGGGTCGTCGGGTGCAACGGGTGAGAAGCGTCGGGGTCGTGACAGGCTCGGCCTCGACAGGCTAAGCTGGCGTCACGACCACAAACGGCTGGCAAGGCGACGAGGTCAGACGGCAGTGGAGTTGGTTGGAGGCCCAGTCGCCTGGAGGCCGCTGCTCGGCAAAAACCAGGACAAGAAGAGAAGAGAAGAAAAAAAAAAAAGACTCCTGTCAGGGGGGGAGCGTCTTCGCACGACCCGAGGGAGAGAGAGCGGGTAACGGTCAAAAAGAAAAAGGGCAGAGACCAAATCATTACCCAAAATCCCCCTTTTATTATTATTATTATTTTATTCTTATTTATTTATTTTATTTCAAAAATAAAATAAAATAAAATATAAAATAAAATTATTTTTGTCCAAAATGGTTCCTGAGGCTAGGCCAAGGCTTCCAAAGTTGATTTTGTGATTTTATGACCATTTTTGATATTTTTAATTAATTTTAAAGAATAAAAATCACAATAATGCATGGTCAAAATCAGGTGTCAACAAAACTCTAATATCAAGAGACGACGGACATGTGACGGGAGAGGATGCGCAAGACAGACGGATGACGACGAGATGGCGACAGGCAACCACAACGGCACATACAGCAACGGGACGGCAGACGGCAACAGGCTGTTCGAGGGTCTTTAGAAGCAGAGTGACGACATTCTGACTATCGTATAATGAATAAGCTAACTCTAGAGATTCTTATAGGAGAAGCAACTGAAGGCTAGTCAACTTAGGCGAGTCAGTAGCTTAAACACGAGTCAGCTTAGACGGCTAAACTAGAGTGGGACACGTGTCACGTGTGTACGACACATGTCCGCCACGTGTCATGTGGCGGCGACACGTGGCTGCGATGTGTGCCTCCTTCGGCCGCGTGCATGGCTCATGGCTCTCTGCCTATGCACGTGCGGCCCCGGCCCGTCCCCTTTTTTGCCTCTAGTTGTCCCAATTTTGCACATAATTGATTCGATAGTACCCGAATATATAATGTCCCTATAAATAGTATCGGGCCACTAATAATTCCTCAAAAATTTCACTGAGTTCGGATAAAAATCCCTCAAGCTTATCCCATAATCAGAACTCATTAAATGCTAATTCATTCTTAAATAGGTAAGGGTTTTCGGGTCACCACAACAAGGGAGTTCGCTCTCTCACGGATATGATATGTTGTGGCATATAAGATATGTGCATATTATATTTACACTATAACCATGCTGCAACTATTATAAAATTACCAAAGCATCCCACTGTTAAATTAATTATGTAATTATTTCTAAAACTAACTTAACCACCTATTATCATAATGCATCAAGTTCTGTGATCAACCCCAGAATTTTTAATTTTAGCTGGCCATAGATGAGGGGCGTCCCTCCCTTGCTAATTGGGTTGAGGCCGCAATGCCCATGCCCAAATCGATCGAAAACATCATGGCCATTGCTTGGGGCCAACAATAGCCATGTCACCCTCGCTAGATTTGAGCAAGGGGCCATGCCCTCTCCCTTTGGCTGGTGAGAGAATGGCAGCCCTTGCCAGGCTTTCGCCGCCCAAATTTAGCGAGGGTCGCAATGCCCTCGCTGTGGCCAGTGAGAGTTAGACTGGCAAACGACCTTGCCAGAAAGCGTCAGTCATGCCACATAGGACGACCGACCTCCACGTTAGCGATTTCTAGCCAATTTGATCGGATAAACTTAATTGACACAAATGCAAAAAGATTTAACACTGACTCGCTACAAATATAATAGATTTAAGACATTTTTTTTGTACTTTTCTCCACGTTTAACATTTTTTGGCAAAAAAAATAAAATACACTCAAAAACAGAAAACTACATACAAGCAAATTCTCCAACGAACTCATTTATGGCCGGTGCCCCAAATACGGAGGGATCCAAGCAAATTCTCCTATGAACTCATTAATTGTTGATAAAAAAGGTTAAGTTTAGTTAAATTTAATTTAAAATAGTTTGATTTTTAAAGTGGGGTTTCAAAGAAGATAAGACTATAGTGGCCACCTTTGCCACTTGGGCAGGAGAAGGTGGTTAGTTTGATTTCCAATCTTTTGGGTCTGGGAGGTGAGAGACGCATGTCTATCAAATTCCCAATCTGCATCACAGTTTTGTTCAACAATCGCTGACATCGTGACCGGCACTTACGTGGACAACTTCAATTTTTTTTTTCAAGTAGGATTTTTACATGCTTTTTCTTTTTTTCTTTCTTTTTTCCTTTGGCTGACAAGGGTAGGCAAGCCCTTGGTGACCCTGGCATGGGTCGCGAACAAGTGGCTTCGCACATGGCCATTGCGGCAGCAATGATATGGACATCGTCCTTCTTATGTGGCGTGACCAGCACTAACGTGTATATTTTTAATTATTTTTACTTTTTTCTTTCTTTTTTCTTCCGTTGGTGAGGGCATGCAATACCCTGCTAGCCCTGGCGAGGCTAACGGTCAAGATGGCTTTGCGCCTGGCCATTGCGGCCTCGTCGGCGAGCGCTTGCGGTCCCTCATTGGCCAAAATGATATGATAAAAGAAAGGCTTAAGTACAACAGAAGTGCCAATATTTGTGTACGGAGATCACTTTAGTGCTAATATTTTTTTTGGATCACTTAAGTGCCAATTCCGACAAAAAATGATCACTTTAGTGCCAATTCCGGCGACTTGGCACTTAATTGATCGTTTTTTTCCCGATTTAGCACTTAAGGGTGCATATGGTAACGTTCCAGAAACGTTGCAGGGAAAGTGTTTCTATTCTAAAGGTGTTCCCGGAACACTTTTGGAACAGAAACGTTTATGGTTAAAAAATGTTCCAAAAGTGTTCCGCGGAACACTTTTGTGCCGGGGAACACTTTTGAAGAAACAAAAAAAAACTTGCTTCTGGGTTTTGGAACACTTTTTGGAACACTTTTGGAACCACCACTCACCGCCGCCGACGCGGCCATCACCCGTCGGCCACCGTTGCCGCTGGTCGTCGGCCGCCGACCGCCGTATGTTGCCGGCCGCCGCCGTCGCCGAAAAAAAATATTTTTTTTACTTACCATACGTATTTCTGTTCTCAGAAATCGTAGCCGGGAACAGAAACACAAAAAAGTGTTCTGTTCAAAAACTGTGCCCAGGAACAGAAACGTTACCATGCGCACCCTAAGTAATCCAAAAAAAGATATTGGCACTAAAGTGATCTCCGTATACAAATATTGGCATTTCTACTGTACTTTTGCCAAAAAAATACAAAAATCAATTTTTTTTTAAATTATTAAAAATATCTAATTTTGCACTGGTCACGTCACATAAGATGGTCGGCATTCACGTCAACGATTTTTCACTAAAATTGATTGGATTGACTCAATTGGCACAAATGTAATAAATTTATAAACTTTTTTTGTTACTTTGCCCTTATTAAAATATGGAGTGAGTACTAGATGCACTAGATTCAAGTGGGCCCAGCTCACATTCACATAATCTAACAGTGTATGTAATTCGGCTCCCATGTATCAAGCGAAATTAAAGTTTTCTATTGAAAAGGCCATTAATTGTATGTTTGTTTTGGGGAAAACTTCATGATAAAAAAGATGCTTTTTGGGAAATCATTTTTCAAGAAGATGATTCCCATTTTCAAATTAGAAAATTCATTTTCCTTTCTTTAAGCATGCGCATTTTCTTTGACAATGAATAATTTTCTGTTTTTCACTATTTTTAGCAAATAAAAAGTGAAAATCTAAAACACTTGAGAATGCATGATACTTCTAAGGGCACCAGCATATGGTGTATTTTTTATTTGGACTTTCGTAATATCTTTATAAAGACACTACAATCGATTCAGTTTATTGCCTTTAATGATAAAAATAATTCTTACCTTGCAATAATTTATCCTAAATCTTTCAAATCAACATCTGTCCTCTAGAATTTATCAAATATACGGCAAGAACGATCCATACGGATCTCAATATCTAGGACAAAATACTCCTTCACCAAGGTCAATCATGTCAAAATGCTTTAACAATATCCGCTTCATATTATGCAGTAATTCAAGAAAATTGCTGTCAAGCAACATACTGTCTACATAAAACACGAGGAAAATAAATTTTCTCCTACTGACCTTGACTTTGTTCTTGATATAACAAAATAAAGCAATAGCACTATGAAACTTTAAGTACTATTGTCTAAAAGCTTACTTGAACCCATAAATAGATTTTTCAATCTAGAATCCCCATGAATTTAACCAAACCTTATTCCATAGTATTTATATGAGATTCCACTTTCCCTACACACAAGCTTACCTGAATCATCTACCGCAAAACTTTCGAGTTACATAATATAGACTTCCTTATTAAGGTCTCCATTTAGAAAAGTAAGTTTTAATATCCATATGGTAAAACTCCTTATCATAGTGAGCTATCAATACCATAATCACTCTGAAAAAATATTTAGGAGAGATTGAAGGAAAAATTATTTTAAGTCTACTCATTCTCTATGAGTAAACAAATTTTGCTATCAATCTAACTTTAAACTTCTATATCTTTCATTTGGAGTTCTTTTAGGTTTATACACCCAATTACAGCAGATGGACTTGTGACCTTGAGGCATGTCAACAAGATTTCAAACACTTTATGTTTTATAGTACGTATCTCGTATATCAATGCACTCAACCACAATTTTCATTGAGGACAAAAAATAGTATATGTATAAATTACTAGATCAATCATATAGCCGATATTGTAGTCATGCTTTCCCAAATAGACTATACAGTGCGGTGGTATAGCGATCGTCTCTGCCTAAAAGATTTATTATGTGGAACTACTTCAACCTTATCACGAGCTTGTGGGGCTTGAAAAATTTCATCCGGAAATGTCGCGTTGATAGGATCCTGAACTCCAACAAGTTTAGTTTGTAGTATAGGAGTCTCCACGATCCTGTATAAGCAGAGAAAAACGACACAATAAACCCCACCGTACTGTTATCTTTAATAGTCTGTAAGTAGATACATTTTTTAGTCACATCAAACTCCAGCAACTTAGCTATCTGTGATTAAAGTGGCAAATGGGTGGGTTGGATTGAATATGGTCCGACCCATATTAACCCATCTGACCCATATTGACTCATATTTAATGACCCATACCCGACCCGACCCATTTTAACCCATATTATCAAAACATAATAATATTTTACGAAAATAATATTATTAAAATACTTCAATACAATAAAAAATCTAGTGAAATTTTTTAAGCGACCAGCACTGGAGGACGCGATCGGGATCAGGATCGGGGCCGGTGACCAGTCCCGGCCCCAATTGCATGACCCGAACCCGGCCTCGGTTGAGGCCCTGGCCTCGGGCCCCGTCGCCGACCCCGCCCCAGCCCCGGCCCCAGTCCAGGCACTGTTCCCAGCCCCGGCACCGTTCTCGGCCCCGGCCCCCGACCCCGGCCCTTGGATCAGGCCCCGGCCACCGGTCCCCGGCCCAGATCGCCCCCAACCCCAGACCCGGCCCCGGTCCCTGGTCCTAGACCTGGCCTTGGCCCAGCCCCCGGCCTCTGGTCCCAGACCTGCCCTCGGGCTCCGGCTCCCAACCCCGGGCTCTATCGCCGACCCCGGCCCCGTACCGACCTCGACCTCGGGCTTCGGCCCTCGAACCCGGACCCAGTCCCCGGTCCCCGGTCCCGGCCTCGGTCTTGGCCCCCTACCCCGAACCCAGCCCAGGCCCCCGGTCCCGGCCCCGGCCCCGGACCCGGTCCCCGGTCCCGGCCCCGGTCCTGGCCCCCTATCCCGGACCCAGCCCAGGCCCCCGGTCCCGGTCCCGGCCCCGGACCCAGCCCTAGCCCTCGGCCCCGATCCCCGGTCCGGCCCTGGCCCCCGGACCCAGACCCAGACCCGGCCCCGGTCCCGGTCCCTATCCCTGCCTTGATCGCCGACCTCGTCCTCGATCCCGAGACCATTTGTAACTTGTGGAAGGATGTTGTCCTTATAGATCGAAAGTAGATCCAATATGGGTCGAAAATTGATTTAAGTGTGACCCGGCCCCAGACCCAGCCCCGGCCCCGGCCCCCGGACTCGGACTCGATCCAGGTCCCGGCCCCGGCTCCGGACCAGCCCCCACCTCAGGCCCACAGTCCTGGACCCGGCCCTGGCCCCGGTTGCCAGCCTTGGTTCCCGGCCCCGACTGAGGCCTCAGCCCCCTGTCCCCGGTCCCTTTCCCGGCCCCGACTGAGGCCCCTGCCCCGTTCCCCGGCCCCGGTCCCGGTCTCGGCCCCGGTCCTGGTCCCCGGCCCTCGGCATCGGTCCCGACCCCGGTTGCCTGTCCCCGACCTCGGTCCCCATCCCGGCCCGGTCCAGTTCCTAGCCCCGGCCCTGATCCCGGTCTCGGGACCATTTGTAACTTGTGGAAGGATGTTGTCCTTATGGGTCGAAAGTGGGTCCAATATGTGTCGAAAATTGATTTAGGTGTGACCCAGTATTGACCCATTTTTAGTGAACCCTTTAAAAGTTAATGACCCATGGGTCAAATATGGGTTTGTGACCCAAATTGCTACCTCTATCTATGATTCCACAATTCTCGTTCCTCCATTGAGATTATAAAATCAATATCTCTTTAAATGATCTGGGTAAGATATGTAGTAAAAATGAGCGGTTCTGGAGTCCAACTTATCTAATGTTGGATTATGTAACTTTGAGATAAGTACACTAGAAGTGTCATAATTTTTGTACGGCATTCATTAAGTGCCATAACTTTCAAAACGTTCACTTAAGTACCATAACTTTTAAAAATCGTTCACTTGAGTGCCAACGCTGACGTGGACATTGGAAAAGCTGATGTGGCATCGGCGGACCGATTTTTTTGAACATTTGATGTACACGTGGAATTTTTCACTAATTTTTTTTTGCATATTTTTTTTTTCTGATTTGTTTAATTATTGAATTTTTTTTAAAAAGGGCCAAACCCTTGATTTCTAGATGGTGGCCGGCCCAAGGGCTAGGATCGGCTCTCTCTGGGCCGGCGAGGCCGCGACGGCCCTGGCCGATGGCCGTCGCGACCTCAACAGGTGCGCCCTCGCCAGATTTGGGTGAGGGCCCCCACCCTCGCTTGGACCTCGCGACGGTGGGCGGAGCTGTCAACATCGTGGGCAGCAAGGGCACAGCCGAAGCCGGGGTTGAGGCCAAAGCGGGGGTTAAGTTCTGGTTGAGGGTGAGCTTAGCATCCGGTGTTCGATAAAGACCCTTATTTTTATGCAAAGCTTCCCACGAAGTTTCCGGTTGTGCGCGTAAGGTGTTCGATGAAATGACTATAAGAAACCCATTTGACCTTAGGTGCGTTTGCCTTGCTGAAACCAGGAACAAAGCTTGAAATGGCGCTGAGGCAGTTCTAGTACAAGATAAAGGGGATGAAGGTGAAGGATATCCCCAACTACTTGAAACCCAAGCTGTCGATTGACTACGTGAAGAAGTCCATTCAAAAGGGTCTCGACAATTACCATGCCAAGTGCATCGAGATCGACTCCGTCAAGCCTGTCTACCACGTCTGCATCGGTGGCATGATCTTCTCCTACCTCGCCGCTTTCCCAACGTGCGCCGCCATCTCGAGAAGAAGTGGCATGCCAAGGAGCACGATGGTCATTGATCGATCCATCGGTTCGTCTAGGAAAGTGCATTGCTCGGATCGGATAATTGCTTTGTTGTCTACGCCCCTTTCACGGTCGTCGCCGGCCATCACTGAGAAACCTAAGGGTTTCTCTTTTTTTTTTTGTTTAAAATATTAAATAACTAAAATAAAAAAAAACATCAAAATGAATAAATAATAAAATTTTTCAAAAACTATTAAAAAATATAAAGAAAATCCACGTGGCACTCAGAAATTAATAAAATAATAGTGAAAAGTCCACGTCAGCTTTTTCGGCAAAAACAATATCAATTGAATGATTTTCACTGGAATTGGCACTCACCTGAACGTTTTTGCTCCGATATAGCACTCAAGTGAACGTTTTGAAAGTTATGGCACTTAAATGAACACCGTACAAAAGTTATGGCACTTGTACTGTACTTATCCTTGTAACTTTACTTCTGCAGGAACACTTTAAATCTTAATATGGTTCCACTCCATGACTCAAAGGAAGTCAATGGAACAGCTTTGGTAGAAACACGGTTCATAATGTAAACGGTTGCTTTCAAAGTTTACCCCACAAAAAATCATATAAGCTGATTTCACAAATCATACTGTTCATTATATCCATAATGGTGTGATTGTACCTTTCGATCACCTTTTAATTCAAGACTTCCACTAATAGTAAACTGAGTTACTATCCTAGAATTCTCTTAAGTATTTGGTAAATAGCTCTTTCAACAGTGCAGCATCACCATGCCTGCCAAAGTATACATCACTTCGGTCAAAACTGACAACATTTATGATTTTTTTCTATTGTTTCTTGACTTTAGTCAGAAACATCTTGAACTTATCAAGAAACCCGAACTTTTCTTTAATCAATGTAGGGTTCACTTATTTTAGTGTGAATGACCTTCAATAGGTCATAATTACGGATTGTAATTTTATTCTTTATCTTAATCATCTTACCTCTACAGTAGTCTACGTATGTGTTTAGGTCACTTTTAAGAGTGGGTAGAATGTTTGTGTTTATCAGTCTTTTCACCCTTTCTTTAGACATGTGATCAAGACACTTATACCACAACGAGTAAGACCGTTCCTTAGATAGAGGTCTTTTGAAAATAACCTTTCAGCCGTATAAACGACATATATGCCATTGTGAGTTAAACACAATATGTACCATCCATTGGCCATATAGTAGGATCCAACCTTATCTAAATAAAAATATATAGAAATACTAGTGTTCCTTATTTCAGAAGAGTAGCTTTACAAGTCCAGATTTGATACGAAAATAAAATTCTGTCTTTAAGGAAAGTACATAAAATGTGTTTTCTAATGTCAAGTTAAAATCAGAATTCAGAATGACATTATCACAAACTCAACTACGACTTTATAGTTGTTTCTAGAATGAGCTTGATTCATCATAATTTGGTATCTTTTAGTTTATAAATTTCCCTATGGTAAATGCAACATTATTTGTTGCACCGTTATCCAGCCACCACAAACAAGATGAGACTTTTGATAGACTAGATTCACA
Source organism: Rhodomyrtus psidioides (assembly GCA_021437785.1). Classification (NCBI taxonomy): domain Eukaryota; kingdom Viridiplantae; phylum Streptophyta; class Magnoliopsida; order Myrtales; family Myrtaceae; genus Rhodomyrtus; species Rhodomyrtus psidioides. The sequence continues at coordinate 832,710 of JAILYB010000185.1, read as the reverse complement.
AATAAAATCCAAAGAATCAAAACGTTTATGCTCACACTTAGACAACCAAATTTTATTTTCATTACAGTCTTTCTTTATATGACCGTTCTTCTTACAAAAGAAGTAGTGATCACCATCCTTCTTGAAGGATACTTTCTATGGACCTACACAGTCAAAATGACTGGTGATTTTATGATTTTCTTTACGAATGTGATTTCTAAACCACTTAATATGCAATTTTACCATTTTAAAGATGTAATATCTAGTCTTACTAGAGCCATCACACTTGATGTCAAAGAGTCATTGCAAATATGTACCACTTTCAGTATTAGAAGATACATTCTATCATTTATTTAACAGTGCAGTTAGCTGGCAAAAATACTTTTCAGGTGCTCCTTAATGGACCGTTTCATAGCTAACAATAACCAGATTCTATTGCTCCTTTCTTTAGCAACACATAGCTTTTTAGGATTCCTCACTAATGAGAGGGAGATGTGCAAGTTTATACTTAATAACAACAACATCTTTAATATTCGCCAGTTCATTGCAAACAGAAAATCCCCAGTCACTTCTTAAAATTTGAATTAATATGAACCTCAATTTCAATAGAGTTGCAGTTCATAGAACGATGACTGAAAAATAATAAATGTATACAATTAGCATAATGTGAAAATTTATCTTGCGAGTTACATACTCATTATATAATCACTTTCGGGCAGAAAATATGATATGCAGTTATATACGCTCTATATTATAGCGGCCATTGGAATTTATTTTAATTTTCGTTAACTGTCATCTTTGGATATATGAAAAAGACTTAGATTAAACAATTCTCAATCATATGTTGTTCATGTATCCCTTCATGTAACAACATGCAATTATCTTCTTTGGGAGTATAATTACGCATTAAAATAGAAGACATCCCAATATGTTAAAAACCGTTACTTATTAAATCCAACTAAGTGTGAAATTTTGGCGGTTACAAACTAACTAAATTTTTTTGAAGTTGAGATATAGACTTTATATTTCACATTTACGGTATGTGTGTAATTTTAGATTTAAAATTAGAGGCAATTATCCTCAAACATTACATGTCGTGCTAATTTGTATTGATACACTCAATAATACATGTTAAACCATATACATATAATTGATAAATATGCTCTGCATAAAAGTATGTAGTACTTACATGTGAGTTTGCACCTGTATTTCACAAATCATAGAGAAATACATACGAAAAATACCAAAAATACCCCAAACTAATACAAGCATTTGGGGCTTCACACGTATTTTCATTCCACAAAAGCATCAAACATGTAAAAAAGATATACCGTCTTATAGAGCATGATCATATAAGCACGCCGGTACTTGAAACATTTCATTTCGCCTTGTCACGCGCCCTCACTCGCCTTTTAAAGCCTGTCCGCGTGATCCCCATGCATTAACACGTGTGTAGCACGTGTTCGAGTATCATCCGGTCTTGAAAATCGGTCCTACCAATTTTTCCGATCTAACTGCTATCCCTTGACCGAATCCGCGAACTAGGTGATGCGATCTAGTCAGACCAGTCAAATATTGGTTTGACCGGAAGGCTCGAGTCAATAATCAATCTATTCGGGTCCGGTTTCGGATGGGGTTAGATCGGGTCTACTTGGACTGAAGTGACGTCATGTGATGTCTATCGCAACCAAAAAATTAGATTTTTGGGTTAATGGATTATCGAGTTAATTTTAATGACTAACATAATACGGATTCTCCCAAACCCTACCAAGTTGCAACTTTAGGTTGATTATATGAATTAAAATTTGGAGCCGCCACTAATCATTTTTTGTAGTTCGATTAAAAACCTACGTAAAATAGCGGGACAACTACTTTACTTTTACGAATCAGAGATTAAGTGTTCGGGGATTTGGTTACATTAGTTAATTAAAAATAATGTCCTTTCGGTACCTTAATTCCATGTAAATCCTAGGTTTGGCAACTTAATTGAATTCGCTTTAAAGTTCAAAATGATGGAGTGATTTTTTGGTGTTTTCATTTATTTAGATGGATGCAACGAATGTATGCTTGCAATGACAATGAATTCTACCTAAACGACAAGATGATATGCTCATGCAAATTTAAAGTGTAGTTACCCTATATGCAAAAGATATGCATGGAAAACATGAGTTATGCAATGAAATATGTTATTATATATATATATATATATATATATATATATATATATATATATAAAATATTTGAAAATATGGAATGCAAAATGTGATACTTGAAAATATGTAATGAATATGCAAGATATGTAAACATGACTATTCGAACCAATGCGTGAGCATATGTTGAATTTTGCTTGAGATTTTTTAGATCTTCGGACTAAGACGTACTGATTTGATTCTCTTTTCCTAAAATTTTCAAGATAATTGATGAGATAAAGTTTTTTTAAGAAACTTTATCTTCCTAAAGATTTAATTAGACATAGTTTCCATGAAACCATATCTCACTGAATTTTTTAGGAATTTTTAAAGCTTATTAGGAAATTTAAATCAAACAAGATATCAATCAAGCATAGAATATCAATTCAATAGATAATCCAAGATAGCAATGGAAACATATCAAACCGCATCTTCCCGCAATTTTTTGAAAAAGGGATATTCATAAATCTAAATTCGACTTTTTGAAGATAGCGAATCGGATCTAAACGGTATAGGTCAGATTTACTAAATTCTCGTCGTATCCGAATGGCAACGGATAAATTTATCCAACTTAATGCAGATGTTGCCTATTAGGAAATAAAATTTTCTAATTTAGATTTAGAAATTTTTAATTATGAAAATATGTCCAATGAGTACATCAAAATCCAATTTTCGCAATTTGTGATAAAATTTAAAGTTTCAATATGTGAAAGTCATTCTTTGATTTTTTCCAAAGAAATCAGTGTTTACACTGAAGAACAACAAGCAAAGTTTAATCCATGCAAAACAGCATCTAAAACACGTAAAATAGTTACCTTTATGCTCCCGCAAAAATCTGCATGGTTAACGGCTTTGATTCGGACAAAACAGCATACAATCAGCATAAAAACAGCATGTGAAAAGTGGCAAATCAGGTTGTTTTTCAACTCAAATTATCATCAAATCAAGCCTACAAAAGTATAGAGAGATTACCTTGAATTGAGCCCAAAAATCTCCACTTCAAAAACTGTGAATTCGCCTCAAATCAGCGAAGGAACCTAACTTGAGATAGTAACTAGGTTAGATGTCGACTTTAGGCAAAAAAGAGAAATCCTCAGCTTCTCGTCCCCTTTGCAAGAACAATAAACAATAACACGTGATGAAGAAACCATTGCAAAAACCGCAGGGACAGAGCAGAATCGCAGGGACAGGCCCCAAAACCACAGTAACAAAGAGAAAACCGCAGTAATAGATGTAAAACTGTAGTAATAGAGGGAAAACCGCTACAAAAGATGCAAAAATCGCAGCCAAAGAGTGACGAAATTGCAGCAAAAACTCCCGGAGCCACAATGAAAAGGAAAACCGTTCCTTCGTTACCTTGGGGATTCGCCTCTCACCTATTGCTCTCTCCTTCTTCCTTGTACTTCTCACGTCAACTCTCTCAAAGAATTTTGAATTTTCTCTAAAAATTCTGAACGTGGACAATGTGTGGCCCCCCGACTTGCAACCGGACATAGTGTTATATTTATAGAACTTAGGGTCTCCTAAACCTAATATGACGAGGGTGAGATCTAAGCCGTTAGATTAGGAATCCTAATAGGATCAACTCTTAGCCGTAGGAATAAAAATTCTGAAATTCAAGAGTCATATTCCATTAAAATACTAAGCAATTTTCTGCCATAGGGGCATGGACATGGATTAGCTGAAAATTCCAAAGCTTTATGGATCCAATCGCACAAATTCGAGCTCAAATTGGGCTTTAATTAATCAAGAACCAATTAAATAAAAGCCTTGAACATTTAAATGAGATAAAAATGGGTTGAATTGAATTTAAAAATTAAGTCCAAGCCCCAAATTTTCGGCACATGTGTTCAAGAATTACAACATGTTTGCCCGTTAACCTAAGTCTAAATTGCCTGTCAAATTAGGTCAATCTCACATCACCAAGGCAGATCGATTCTAATGCAATGCACACATGATAAAAATAGAATACGTTATGTCTGAAAATTATTTTTGGCGAGAACTAAAGTTAATTCTCATTTTTTTGAAATATGACTGATTTAAGGAAAACCAAAATTTAGGTGTCATCAATGTCAAGGAGCACTAGGTCTAGCATGCGCGGGGATGAGTTGCATGCGCATCAATATGAGCCGTGAGATTATTGTTTATGTTGATCAAGTTTTAGCCATTGGTCCCTTATTTGGAGTACCAAGAGGTAAACTTAGGGGGTATGCATGGTCCAGGCCGATCCGATCCCGGCATGGAACCGGGGACCGGACCAGTAGTCCCGATCCCTATATTTTCGGGACCACGAACGGGACCAGGACCGGACTCGATCGGGACCGGTGGTCCGGTCCGGTCTTGGTCTCGGCCTAGTAGGACCGCTAACTATAACCTCATGCAGCATTTTGAGCGCTGTGGATTGATTATGGAAGTAAAATTTTCTTGTTTTTGAAATAATTTTTCAAGAATAATAAGGGACGAGGGAGGTTGAAGTATCTCCTTTAGTAAACCGAGATTTTTGCTTATTTTGCCAAAGGCAGCCAGTCCTCTTCACTTAAGGGAAAAGGAAGGTACTATCACCATTGACAATCAAACACACGCAGTAAAAGTTTCTATGATTCAAACATCTCCGATCAATAAGTATAGCACCTTCCAATTCCAATCTTTTATGGTCCTATTTCTACAAGAAAATCACCAAAAATTCATTTTTTTTCTAATTTTTTTGTGTGTGTGTGTGTGTGTATTATAATTGGTCCGGTCCGGCCCGAGCTGGTCCGGTCCCAATACATGGAACCGGGGACCAGACCGCTCGATCACCAGTCCCACTTATTGGGATCGGGAACCGAACCGCCCACCTCAAGGACCGGACCAACCCGGCCGGTCCGGTCCGGTCCGGTCCAGTTTGCACCCCCCCTAGGTAAGCCAATACCCAGCCCCATCTCACATTACCTGACCGCATCCTATTTTGGCAGCTTACTAGACAACGCAGAAGATTATACAGCTGATTTTGGCTATTACCTCCTCCATTTAAAAATTGTTCTTTACGTCGCATAATTCTCGACTCTGAAATCTATTCCAACATTCGAAGAAATCACCTCCGTCGCTTGTCAATGTCAGGTCCATAGCGTAGCCGAGAGTTATTTATTTATTTATTTATTATTATTAATATTATTTCTTTTGTTTTCTTGCTTTTTAATAGAAAAAATTAGGCCCTCCACAAATGCATCGCCCTAGAAAAACAATTTTAGAATTACTCATGCCTCGAACAAAAACGAAAAACCCCAAAACCATTTCCCTTCTATGTTCCCCACTCAGGCCTCCCTAAGCCCCAGGCCCAGTCCATCTAATTCCCCCCCCTCGATTCTCACGTTCACGCCCCCACTGAAATCCCTCTCCGGCTCTCCCCCGAGAGGACGCCGCACCACCACCACCGCGCCGTCAAGATAGCCGCTTCGGCATCCCACCACCAATCCCCGACGAAGATCTGCCTGAGCGGAGGCGAGCAGCGGCGAGCAAGCAACAAATGGGACGGACGCCGTTCAGCACATCCATAACACCCAAGCAACTCCCCAAGAAATCGACAAGCGCCTATTTCCTCTTCCGTGTCGGTGCGTGCATAGTTACTTATGCACCGACTTACTACGCAGCAGATCTTTGAGAAGCTCTCGACTATCGGGGCCGAATTCCAGAAATCATCGGCACATTTCCTAAGTCGAAGTACCGGCGGGTCGTCTAAGGTCTGCAGTTCTTGCCTTAGAGTCACATAAATGTCCTTTTTTCGCACGCGCACCTGATGTATTCTTGTACTCGGTCATATATCTGAATCCGGGGGACTTGAGGTTCAACCTGCGAATATTGTCGGCCAAAGCTTCGACGCCATGCATGTTTCTCTGTCGCGGCAATTCATCTTTGATTTATACTTCTTTCGGAACTCGTGTTAGGTCCTTTTGTCTCCTGTACAAGGATCCTCGCCTGTGTCAGTATCGGGTCTCTTGCGTGGTATCTGTCATGGTGCTTTTGCTTATTCAACCTTGTTAGTTCCGGCAACAGCTGGTATTTTCATGCGCCCACCATATTTTTTGTTCTTTTTTATTTTCTTTTTCTCTGTGGACTTTGCCGTGTTCATGATTTTTTTTTTTTCGGCCGTTTCGTTTTTATGGTGCAAAGATTGGGCATATGATGGTTTACACTTGATCTCTGAACTCCAGGTAAGTTCACATGTTTGACAAGTTTATATGCTGATGCTTTGCGTCTTTGCACCTTGGTGAAGTTTTCATTTTGGATCATTTCGCCCCTTCTGTTTTGCTCGAATCAGTAGCAAGCAGAGGAAGAAACAGCGAAAACAAGTAAAGGCTGGAATAGAGAAGCTTTGACCTATGTTTCTTGTCTAAAAAAGGATCGTTTGAATGCTTAGGACCGTTAGTCGTGGAATGGCTGAATGTTGTCTGGTGTGATGTTTTGAACATTTAGAGCAATTGAAAAGGCCAACTGCTGCTGTTTGTCTCGCATCTGCGAATTTAATGGGTGCCATTGAAAACTGTGATTGCAACAAGATTCAACTTCTTTCTAGAGTTGTATGTTGACATGGTTTTCACAAATTTGTGTTGTTTTTAGAAGTGTATTGGAACTAAAGATACCAAGAATTTAGTACCTCAATTTCATCTGCGGTGGACATTTACTTTTAATATTCATCAAAATCTGCAACTTATAGATGGCTTGCTTGCTTTTATTGCTATTACTTTATAAATACTAAGCTTGTCATTGCGAAATATTGTTCCTTTAATTTTGGAAATTAACTTTGTCATTTTTGTCAAGTTGATGTGGGTTTTGACAAATCGAAGTTTCACTAGGTTCAACAGAAATAACTTATGTCCCGTTTAGCAAATGGTAGCAAAGCAGCATGGGATGGGATACTCAGTAGACGACCCTTCCACAACAGCAACATGGATCAAGTGATGCCCCATAAGATAATTCTTAACCATAGGAAAGCATTGTAGGGCACAGTGTAGCTTGCAAGTTAAACGCTCTTCACATGGCATTTCAATTTTGGTCTCATCAGCTTGCAGTACTTCGGGTGCATTATAATGGAGGAAGACATGTTCACATGCCACACCTGCTTTCCTCTATAGCATCATTTTCTAGTGTAGTGTCTGGCGATCCTTTGAATTGCTACCATAACGAATTATGTAATAGTTATAAAGTCAAGCATCGCTGCCCTGCTGATGAGAAAAACATTCTCAATGAACTCTCTGATTTGTTGCCGATAAGTTGGCCTAATGCTCTTTCCAATGTGTGTAATGATGATTATGTCAAGAACGAGATGGGAAGTAGAGAGCATCATGGCTTCTTATCCCCTGAAGAGAAATTCCGGGGGGTTTTTCTTCAAAAGCTGAGGAGCAAAACTGCTGTGGAATACGCTTTGACAAATGTTCCTGCTGATGTGAACATTGACATTGTTGCTAGAGTTGTGGATCGAGGGAACTTAGGAGGCAAAGCTATGACAATGTTTTTCAACTGGGCGCTAAAACAGCCTACAATTAGTGCGGACACTGAGAGCTATAATGTGATTTTGAAAGCACTCGGAAGAAGGAAATACTTTGGTTTTATGGAGGAGATGATGCATGAAATGAGATCAAAAGGTACAACTGCCACCTTAGAGACACTTTCAATTGTAATGGACAGTTTCGTGCGTGCTCATCGAGTGAACAAAGCAATAGAACTTTTTGGCAAGCTGGAAGAGTTTGGATTGGAGCGTGATACAGAGTCTTTAAATGTGCTTTTGCAGACGCTATGCCAACGCTCCCATGTCGGTGCTGCCAACTCGCTTTTGAATTCTGTGGTGGGGAAGGTACCATTTGATATGACAACTTACAATACTATCATAGGTGGGTGGTCAAGGATGGGTAGAGTAGGTGACATTGAAAGGAATTTGGAGGCAATGGCAGCAGATGGATTTGCACCGAATTGTTTGACTTTTGGACATCTCATTCAGGGTTTGGGGAGAGCTGGTCAGATTGATGATGCTGTCCATATTTTTGATGGATTGAAGGAGAAAGGTTATGTTCTTGATTTGAGTGTTTACAATGCCATGATTTATAATTTTGCAATCATTGGGGATTTTGATGCATGTATGCAGTATTATAGGAGCATGCTGAGTGAAAGATGCAATCCTGATATGGATACATACAAAAGTCTGATCAACTCCTTTCTTAAGTTTCGAAAAGTGGCTGATGCTTTGGAAATGTTTGATGAGATGTTGAGTAGAGGGCTTGTTCCCACTACTGGGATGGTGACCTCATTTATTGAACCTCTGTGTGGTTATGGTCCACCTTATGCTGCACTTGCGATCTACAAGAAGGCAAGGAAAGCTGGATGCATGGTTTCTCTGAGAGCTTACAAGTTACTACTCATGCGGCTTTCTAGATTTGGCAAATGTGGAATGCTGTTGACTATATGGGATGAAATGCAAGAGGCTGGTCATTTATTGGATGTGGAAGTTTATGAGTACATTGTCAATGGACTCTGCAACATAGGACAGCTGGAAAATGCAGTGCTTGTCATGGAGGAGTGTCTGCGCAAGGGTTTTTGCCCTAGTAGGCGTATTTATAGCAAACTAAATACTAAATTATTGGTTTCAAACGATGTAGAGAAAGCTTACAAGCTGTTTTTGAAGATTAAGCATGCACGCCTCCATGATAATGCAAGAAGATACTGGCGTGCTAAGGGATGGCATTTTTAAGTCTGCTTATGGTTCTGGTGTGCCAGAACATGATTCTTTTTGCTTCTCAGGCATATTCTTGTCAATGGGAAGGAGATAATTGTCCAGGTAATCATCTCGTAAATCTCTTCCTAAAAAACGCAACAATCCACAACGCTTTTAATCTTGCTATTATTTAGTCTAGCACCTCTTGCACAGTATACCTTCACAGTGCTTAAATATCTGGCATGGTCGGGGACATCTTGAGAGATCAAACCAAGTACATCAACATTGCAGTTTTTTTCTTTTTTTATTACCATGTGAATATTTATCTGTTTTTTTCTTTTATTTTTATTACCATGTGAATATTTATCTTTGTTTATGACATAAATGAAGACACATCTCCATTTAGTTATTGTCATCACCTTTTTTTGGGTGATTTGGGTTTATATGCATTGTTCTAGACTTTTTTGGACAAGATAAGGCAGAAAAGAATGAGAAGATGGTGAAGCACGCTCAGCTAGCCTAAGTTGCATCCTGTTTTTTCCTTTTCTCACTGACAAGCGTGCGAACGTTTGTGGTGGTTTCCTTATCAGAGAGAAATGCGCAGGATGATTTTTCCTTTCCTTTCTTTTGAGCATATAGTCCACTGTTCATTCAAAGTCTATGTAACGTGATTTTTCGTTGGAGTTTGCTTTGGAACAAGTGGAATGCTGAGTGTAGAATAATTCTTCGTTCTCTTTTTGCTGGACATAAGTTGATTAGCAAACAGTGTGCTTGAGGTTATGAGGCTTGGAGTCGGAGGTGTTCCACAAAATTTGCCTTTCTTATCTAGAGAACTGTGGGTACGCCTCTTGTGTTCTTGTTTGGAAATATTCACTGGTTCCCCTGTCGGTCCCCAAATTGTTGTTTCTGGAAATGGACTTAAGATTCATTTTTTGGTGGTGATTTATTTTCTGTGAAACCATGTCCATCTGAACAAGAATCTTCTGCACTAACTAATCCAACCGTTTGCGCACCTCTCCCCTCTGCTGTTAGTTCAGTTTCTGGAAGGCAACCTTCTGTGAGGCCCATTGCACCGAATGCTTTTGCGGAGGTCGTTCTCTATGCTTTCTTCTAGCAGTCAGGTTCAGCGTTCCTATGTGCCTTCAAACCCACGAGAGCAGGTTCCATCTCTAGGTTATTCCTCATTCGCGCTGCCTGGAACTTCAGTAATTCTTCTTCCAGTGATAATCAGCTTCTTGGCCAAAGATGAAGCCAGCTGATGTTAAAAAGTACATTAAAGTATTTATGGAAGTAGACATGGACAGAGATGGGAAGATTACTGGCTAGCAGGCTTGCAACTTATTTCTGAGTTGAGGCTACCAAGAGGTATCTGAGGATAGGTGTGAGGTCCTTCCACTCGGTCGTATAGTACTTTCCTTATTACAGTTTCCTTTAAATCGCTTGTATATGTTTAATACCATCATAGGCTGAGTTACTTGCCAAAGATTATGACGAGAAGTACAAGCAAGTTACAGAGATAGCATCTAAGTTAACAATAGAGGAGGCAAACATTCGTGTACATTAGGTATTTTTTTTTTTTGTTCAGAGAACTTCAGGTAGTTTACTTACTGGGAATTTGGGAATTTGGCGATACAGTGGTGGTTGCATCTCTAGCCTGTGGGATAACCCAGACAAATATAGGACGACGGCGTTTTTGCCCTTGGATATTTTCCGCAAACGAATTCAAGTTTTCATGGTAAACATAAATGGGTGCTCCCTGACTTCTATATATTTCAAGTTTGCTTCTAAAATCTTATTGCCATAACAGATTCAAGATCTTTACATATTTTATAATGCTTGTTAATAGATTCTCCAATATTTACTCTAATCTCCCCATTTGTCCTTAGCCATTCTGATGAGATTTCTACTGGAATTTATATTTGTTTTTGTAGAATTCATCGTGATCGATTTACTTTTCGTTGCATGTCGTCACAACTGTTTTTCCCCCTTGATAAATTTGTATACATGAGTACTTGTCCACATCGATTCCCAGATTACATCTGTTGTTTCAGCTTCCTGCTTTAATTATTCTCTGGCAAATGGCATTAATATGCAATTGTTCGTTTGGCTTTTCTTTAAATTTTCTTTTGTGGTTAAAGACTTTTCTTTAAAGGAAATGTCCTTTTTCCTTTCTGATTGCTGGAAATATTCTTTTGTGGTGTTTCAACTTTGCTTATGTTCTCTTTTTTGGTTTTTGATAAATTTTATCTTGAATAAGATCTTTTATATTAATTAGTAAGGTTTTCACTTGCTACAAGCTGCACCCCATCCCCCCCCCCCCCCCCCCCCAAGAAACTCCCCAAAATTGTCATCCTCTCTCTGGGAGTGCGCGCGCGCGCAGCCTGATGCCCTCATTCTCACTGGTTAGCAGATTTATGAATGTGTCGATTCAGACTTAATAGTCGATGCCAGTGCATATATGTTTCTGAGCTGTATTGTATGCGAATCTCTGTTTACCTTTCCTCGTGGTGTTCTTTAGTTTTCCGATAGTTTAGGTTATTTGAAGTTGATCGATTTCTTCTTTGATTTATATATATTTTTGACTCATGTTAGGTCCAGTTGTCTCGTGTACAAGGATTGTTGCTGTGTCAGTATCAGGCTCTAGCACGTAATCTGTCCAGTGCTTTCGATTATTTGAACTTATTAGTTCTGGCAAGTTGCAACAATTGGTATTTTCTTGCATCCATCATGTTATTTCTTGTTTGTTTTCTAGCTATGTGGACTTTTCTGCGTTCCTGAGTTTTTCAGCGATTTTTTTTTTTTTATGGTGCAAAGATTGGGCATATGATAGTTTACACTTGATCTCTGAACTTCAGGTAAGTTCACATGTTTGACAATTTTACATGCTGATGCTTTGCGTCTTTGCACCATTGTTAGTTCTGGCAACAATTGGTATTTTCTTGCATCCATCATGTTATTTCTTGTCTGTTTTCTATAGCTATGCGGACTTTTCTGCGTTCCTGAATTTGTCAGCGATTTTTTTTTTCCTTATGGTGCAAAGATTGGGCATATGATAGTTTACACTTGATCTCTGAACTTCAGGTAAGTTCACATGTTTGACAATTTTACATGCTGATGCTTTGCATCTTTGCACCATTGTAAGAAGTTCATATGGTCAATTTTTGTTTTGTTTGGTCAAATCATATAGTCATTTGGTGGCCTCTGTTTTGCTCAAATTAGTAGCACAATAGAGGAAGAAAAAGACAAAACAAGTGAAGGGTGGTATTTAAAAGCTTTGACTTATATAAATGTCTAACAAAGATCATTTGAATGGTTAGGAAGGTTAATAGCGGAAAGGCTAAATGTGTTTTGGGCGACAAAGGCTAAATGTTGTCTGGCTGATGTTTTGAACATTTGTGGAATGATCATCCTCACGTTCTTAAATTTCACAAAAGGGGATGCGTCTCCACGAAACGCTGCAGCTCCAACCTCTCCCGGGGCTTGGACTCCAGGTCCAAGTGGACAACGTTTTGGTTCCGTGGATGGTAGAGGGCCATCAACGTTCTCTTCAGCATTTACCCGTCGCCAGTCGAGCCGGAGATCAAGTAAGGGAAGCAAGGCGGCGGCGAGGACGATAGAGATGGGAAGTGGGTAGAGCTTGGATTTGACCAAAGGAGAGCTCGATTCGGGGGAGAACCAGTAGAAGGGAAACGGCACACTTCTCCTCTGAGTAACCAACTCTTTTTCATTGGCAAGTTCGGGATTCAACGAAAGGAGAGCTCGATGTTGGCTTATCTCACCTAAGATAGGGTTTAAAAAACTGTCTGATTCCGGTCCCGGTTTTGATTTCGGTTCGGTTCCATAGATGGTTCCTCAAAATGCGGAACTGAGAACTGGACCCTGGTTTACTACAACCTAGAATCGGATCGAAAATTGCATGGTCGATTCTCCGGTTCTTGGTTCTATCCTGGAACTATGTTCACCCCTACCTTTGATGTTGTCCCAAAGGAGATTCTTATGGATTGTAACCATAACCGCTACTTCAGGGTATCATTTTCATAACGTTGTTATACCATCAAATACATATAGTTGATAATCTTGTATAACAATAGACTTTCATAAAATGGTAGGGCTGCATAGATGCTATTGATGGCGCCACATTAATGTTTTTGTCCCTGTGTCGAAGCAAGTCCCATATAGAGCTAGGAAAGGGACTACCACTTAGAATGTGTTATGCGTTTGCTCATTTGATATTAAATTTACTTTCGTGTATGTTGGGTGGGAAAGATTTGCGAATGATTATCGAGTCCTCTCAGTAGCACTAGAGACTTCTCGACCACAATTTCCTCTTTCACCACTAGGTATTTTTTTTTTTGTCAATAATCTCATAATTTTCTTTATGATTGTATATCATTTGTATATCATAACAAAATACTATGTGATATATTTTGGTTATACAACACTTTCGGGATTATTTTAACTCCATTTAGAGGTGAACGGTATCATCTGAACGATTATAGAGGTAGAAGGAAACGACCTAGTATAGCAAGAGAAATGTTTAACCATATGCACTTTTCACTAATGAATGTCATTGAGAGATCATTTGGGGCATTAAAGAATCGCTTTTCCATTTTGAGAAACATGTCTCTTTTTACTGTTCGAAAACAAACATTTATTGTAATTGTATGTTGTGCTCTCCATAATTACATTCGTGACCAAGACAAGATGGACAGAAAATTTTCTCGATATGGAGATCCGGGGTATTGTGTGGAAGAGGTTGCAGATGATATATTGCATGAGGCGGCTGCTGAAATGATCACTCTTAAGAAAAATATTTCAAATTATATGGCAAGGATAATAATGGGCAATTTTTCAAAATAATTTTTTTTAAAAAAATATTTACCAAAATAATATAATAAAAAATATTTATTGAATTGGGTGCCAATCGGCAATTGAGCCGCCGATTGGGGCACCACAATTGGGCCCCAATCGGCGGCTCAATTGCCGATTGGGGTCTCAAAACAATTTTTTTTTTAATTATAATTATTTATTTTATTTTTTATAAAAGTAATTATTAAATAATAAATTATATTAAAATTACGTAAACTTTGAGGAAAAAAAGACAAGCACTATATAATTCATATTCAACCATTAAAATTTACTTTTAATTTATATTTTTTATAAAAGTAATTACTAAATAATAAATTATATTAGAATTACGTAAACTTTGAGGAAAAAAAAGACAAGAGCTACACAATTCATATTCCACCATTAAAATTTAAATTTAATTTATAATTTTTATATTATCAATTACATAATAAATTCTATTGGAATTACGTAAACTTTGAGGAAAAAAAAGACAAGCACTGAATAATTCATATTTCACCTTTTAATTTATAATTTTTATAAAAGTAATTATTAAATAATAAATTATATTGGAATTGCGTAAATTTTGAGGAAAAAAAAAGACAAGCACTGCATAATTCATATTTCACCTTTTAATTTATAATTTTTATAAAATTAATTATTAAATAATAAATTATATTGGAATTACGTAAACTTTGAGGAATATGAATTATGTAGTGCTTGTCTTTTTTTTTCCTCAAAATTTGTGTAATTCCAATATAATTTATTATGTAATTGATAATAAAAAAATTATAAATTAAAATTAAATTTTAATGGTGGAATATGAATTGTGTAGGTCTTGTCTTTTTTTCCTCAAAGTTTACGTAATTTTAATATAATTTATTATTTAATAATTACTTTTATAAAAAAATAAAATATAAATTAAATAATTATAATTAAAAAAATTGTTTTGGGGCCCCAATAGTCCCAATCGGCAATTGGGCCACCGATTGGGGCCCAATTGCCCATTTATGCCCCAATCGGCCGTCCAATTGCCGATTGGGAGCGAATTGGGTGCCGATCGGGGGCCCAATTGCCGATTGGCACCCAATTCAGTAAATATTTTTTTTATTATATTATTTTGGAAAATATCCCGATAATAATATGGCTGAAATTCCTTGACTTTGTGTTCCGGCTTTGTAATCTTGTTTTTTTAAATACTTTTGCAACATTTATGTATATCGTAGCAAGCAAAACATTGTAATCTTGTTTTTTTAATTACAATTGAATTGTTTACATCTTTTGGGCATTACAATCTGGCTTTTTTAATCTTGTAAATTGATTGACCAAAAGGCTCCTGGATCAATCAGCGGCTTTTTTCGCTTTTATCAATTTGCTCTTTCAGACATGAATGTATGCAACTTTGACATGGGACAATCGGGAACTTTTTCTCTCAATGAATTTTGATTTTCTTTCCTAAATTTTTGTCAGCATCGTTTTTCCGCCCCGCTGCTCGTGATGCGGGATCGACTAAAGCACCTGCTGGCAGCAAATGTGGTTAGCCCTATTCCAGTCACTTCTGCTCTTCCTTTGGCTAATGCAACCCAGATGGCAATATCAAGTTCAGCAACTACTGCTGGTGTGCCTTCCTCCTCTGCAACGGTCAATCATGTTGAAACCATTTCTACCAAAAAAAAAATTTCAAGCTCTAGGCCTAATGACCAAGTGTAAATTCACAAGAACACCAATAGCCAAACTAGAAAAAGAAGGGGCAATTTTCTAAATTAGATTTTTTTAAAAAAAATTACCAAAAAAGCATTTTAAAAAACACCAAATGGTGCCGAGCAGCACCCAATTAGCCCGATTGGGCCCCGCTCGGTGGCCCATATGCTGATTGGGGCCCTCGCGCTGGGGGCCCCAATCGGCATATGGGCCGTCGAGCGGGGCGCATGCCGAGCGGCCCCCGGCCTGCTCGGCCAAATGGTGATGCAGCGTGCAGCACCACTGCTGCAACTTGCGGCAGCATTTAAGCAGAGCCGAACCCTCTCCCATCCCCCCTTTCACCCCTCACTCTCGTGCTACTCTTCCCTCACTCTCATCTGAAGCTCTTACGCTACTCTCATCCCTCACTTTCGCGGTCGTTTCCTCCCTCACTTTCATCTCAATTTTTGTCGCGCTCTTACTCCCTCACTAAGGTTTCTCTGTTGTTTTCCGTCGCAGTAAGTGTACGTGTTTTTTATATTGTTAATATGTTTGTTGTGTTCGAGCAAAGCCGACGTCTTTATCTGGTGTTTTATCTTGGCAGTTTGAGCTTTTAAATTCGGTGTGTGCTCTCTCTCAATAATTTGAGGTAAATTTCGTTGTAGTCATTTTTTACATTTTCGTAAGCATAGATTTATTTATTTGTAACTTATAGGCTGTTATTAATAATATGTTTTAAACTTTGGCTAATGTTATGATAATAGTTATAATGTTTACTTGATTTTTATGTAGTTTTTAAAAATATTTACTGTTTGAGGAGTTCAAAATGAATTTTTGAACTAAAAAAAAAAAGATAAGATGGCATGAGAGGCGTGGGCGGGGCTCGACTCGGTTATATATAGAAAATGTTAAAATTTGAGTAATTAAGTAATTTGTAAATTAAAGATTGATTAAAAAAATGTTGAAAAAATCATAGAATTTTTTAAAAAAATTCGAAAAAAATTTTAAAATACAAAAAAATGTAAAATTAATGTAGGGTTCCTGTTACTCGAGTTCCTGTAAAATTTTTACGAATTACAATTTGGTCCTTGTACTTTTTAAAAATTATAATTTGGTCCTTGAACTTTTCAGAAATTACAATTTGGTCCTTGAACTATTCAAAAATTACAATTTGGTCCTTGAACTTTTCAGATATTATAATTTGGTCCTGTACATTTTTAAAAATTACAATGTAGTCCTTGAATGTTGTAGAATTTGCCTAATGTCCCTGTTTTTCAAAAAAAAAATTTAATAGAACCCGTTTAATGTAAAATATCTTAGCATTTGGGATCAGATTATGAGTAATTCTCATTATGGGTATTCGATTAATATGTACGACACGAATATTTACTAAATTATAGATGCAAAATAATTTGTAATATTTTAATTTAGCAGAATATCGACAACATCTTTTGCGATTGTGTTCTGTGGAGGCAGAATAGTTCAAAATGAATATGGACATGGTTACGAAGAGGGACAATCTACCATGTTCGCGTTTGCAAACATATCGACATTCGATGAGTTACGTGCTACGATTGAGACCGCGTTGAATCTAATAGGAAATCAGTATATTCAAAGACTGATCAGTAGATATCCAGTTGTAACATACAACTATGTTACATACGAAATGATGGAGGTGCATAATGATGGTATGGTTACAATGATCCAGCAGTTTGCACGTCAGGCTGGTGCTATGAGAATTTCATAGTTTTATGCAATTGTAGCTGAACACCAAGTGCTACATGATTCTGGAGAAGGTTTCAATATTGGTGATAATGATGATAATGATGCTTATGATGATGATGATAGTGACAATAATGATAATCATGATAACGATATTGATGATGATGATGATAATGTTGATGAAGAGTGCTTGGATGGACACTGTTGACGGCGATGAACAACATGTCGGAGGAGATAGCGGTGAACAAGATGTCAAAGGTGATAGCGATGAAGAAGATATAGAGGCTTACTACAACACCCATTGTAGTAATCTCATTACGCCATTCGTACGTCCAAAGCCCTATTCGGAGATCGATTTTGATTTGATGCGAGTCAATACAACTGCGAAGCCGAGCGGCGGGGTATTTGATCCATCAAAAGAATTTGCAATTGGCATGTTATTTTCATCACGGGCGCAGTGTAGTCGGCTGCGAAAGTATAGTCTATTAGAAGAAATCATAAGTTTCGTTGTGACGCGACGAGAAAAGAAAATATGTGATAAGATGTAGTAATATGAATGGACCGTGTTATTGGAGGCTCCGCGTAACTATTAAAGACAGTGGCTCGTTTTGGAAAATAACTAAGTACAGTGAGCCACATATATGCATTAATCTGCCATTGTCACAGGATCATTGTGCCGATGATAAAAAATACATATGCAACTTTATAGAACAATTGGTTGAGGCCTAACCAGATATCAGAATCAAGCCACTCATGGCCGAAGTGCGTGACAAGCTGAAAAATTTGGAAGGCCAAACAAATGGCGATTGCCAAAATTTTTGGAGGGTGGGATGAGTCATATGGTAGATTGAGAAAGTACATGAACGAAATGAAACGTAACAATCCAGGTTCTCATTTTGTGATCGATGGTCAGGTGAACGAAGATTAGAGCTGTATAGTTTTCGACCGGATGTTTTGGACGTTCCAGCGAACGATTCAAGGCTTCAAAAGATGTTTTCCTATGATATTAATCGATGGCACTCATTTGTACGGGAAATGCAAAGGAACGCTTCTTTGTGCGGCCTCACTTGATGGAAACAATCATATTTTCCCTTTGGCATTTGCTGTGGTTGAAATAGAAAATGTTGACAATTGGAAGTGGTTTCTGAATATGTCGAGGCAATATGCCATCAAGAGGACCGAAATTTGTGCGATATCAAACAGACATGTCGGGATTCAACAAGCAATAGACACAACCTGGTGGCGTCCTCCACATGTCCACCATAGATATTGCATTCGGCACCTTGCGAGCTACTACAACAAACAATTCAAAAATGCCGAAGGCAAAAAACATGTTCAAATGGCATGGAAGATTTGCAATTTTGTAAACTTTAGGAAAGTGCGTATTCATAAATTTGAATGGGAGTTACTAATTATTAGTGTACTATATAGCTTACGCATATCAAAAGCATAAGTTCAATTGGCTTATGAGCCGAATTAGGCGGCGACCCCGAAATAGCTACATGGTGTGATCAGCTCCCAAGAAAGAAATGGACAAGGGCTTATGATGAAGGGAAGAGATACTAATTATTAGTGTACTAAATAGCTTACGCATATCAAAAGCAGAAGTTCAATTGGCTTATGAGCCGAATTAGGCGGCGACCCCGAAATAGCTACATGGTGTGATCAGCTCCCAAGAAAGAAATGGACAAGGGCTTATGATGAAGGGAAGAGATATGGATCGATGACGACGAATCTAGTTGAATCTGTAAACGGGGTGCTAAAGGATTTTCGTGGGCTGTCAATAACAGTCATGGTGGAAAACATATTCTATCAGTTAAACCAGTATTTTGACACCAGAAAAACAACATACACGAAGCAGTAGGCGGAAGGCTTTGTATATACGTAATTTGTGAGTGAGGCTCTCCAGAAATATAGTGAAAAGGCAAAATGGGCATCAAGTGAGACGTTTCGACCCTGAAAGAGAGATTTTCAAAGTGAGAACTGTAAGTAATAGATCAAGAGGATCAGAGGGCCACGAACAGGTAGTGAGATTAGACGAACGAACATGTTCATGTGGGAAATTTGAACAGCTGAAAATCCCATGTTCCCACGTAATCGCAGCATGTCAAGCATATGAAATTGATCACAATACGTACGTAGATGAATGTTATACGCTGGCCAAAACCTTTCAGTGCTATTCATACTCGTTTAATCCGTTTGGAAATCCTCATTACTGGCATGACGAGTTGCCATTAGTGCCAGACCCGTGTCCTATTCGAAAGAAAGAAAGGCTCCATGCATCACAAATAAGAAATGAGATGAACTGGGCAATGCCGAGCACTAGCACATCGGGTAATCATTGTGGAAACTATGGCAAATCAGGGCACAACAGGCAAACTTGTGCACATAGATCGGCTCAACAGTAGATCGCATTTGTTCGATGAACTTTTTGTAATAAAACTATATTATTATTGGATCGATATTTATTATGTCATTTTTTTCCTTATAACATATATGTGAAATTTTCGTAATTAGTATAATATCACGATTACGAAATATTTGTTCAGTTCCCATGCTCCATCGCTACATTAGATATGTTAATTTGTTATAATGTCATAATATCACAATTATGTAGACATGGATCAGAGGTCTTACATTCAGCCGGGGCCTGAGGATGATTCACTACTTACTGGCCAGTGTTGACACCTGATTTTTAATAATCTTTTATGTCGATTTTATTTCTAAAATTAATCAAAAATAACATAAAAGTCATAAAATTGCAAAATAAACTTTGAGAGCCTTGGCCCAGCCTTGGAAACCAATTTTGAACAAAAAACATTTTTTTCGTAATTTTTGATACTTTTTCGAATTTATTTATATATAAAAATACCCAAAAAATTCAGAAAAAATACCATTCGTGGTCGAAAAAATGCACAAAAATAGTCAATAATTTTATTTTAATTCTCTCTTCAAGTTGGTCATATTAAATCTCGAAAATTCGACTTGAGTCACTATGTTCCTTCACAAACATAAACCCGAATCGAGCATAAAAATTTCTCTTTGAGTCTTTTAATTTTCAATTTCCACTTTCAATAAGCCATGACATTGGTATCAAGAACCATAAAGTGAAATTGTGTCGATTTACCCTTTAATTTGATCAATTTTAACCAAAAGGGCTTAATTGCACAATTTGCTTTCAATTTAGTCCTCCGTTTCATGAATCTCAAAATTAAATTCTCTCTAGGGACACCCGTGAAAATCAAACACCTTTACCCTATAGTTTTCGTCGTTACAAACTCATTGGTGACCTCAATTTGGACCGATTTGGTCGTTTGAGCTTTCGATTAACCAAAAATCATTTTCGGATCCTAGGTATAATTTGGGGTTTTCGGTAAACTCCAATTCAATTATTTGCGAAAATACCCATTTTAGATGGAAAACATGTCAAGGAAACCGATTTTGGCATCAATTCAATGAAAAACAGTCAATTAGAGGCTCAATTGGGCGAAAATTGATAACCGGATCGGTCGGGTTGGACCCGACCCGACCGAACCGGGTCTGCACCAGGGAACAGTCCTTCCCCTTCACGTACAGAGAGCAGATAGTGGGCAGAAACAGGGGAAATCGACTTGGCGTTGGTGCGACCAAAACTGGAGGGGAGCAGTGCTTTTTCAGAGGTGAGGGAGTGCGTGATCGTCCACACGACATCTCGGACGATCCTGCTATAAGGGGGTCGGCCATTAGCTCGTGAGGGGAGGATTTTTTTTTCGGATCCACAAAAAAGAAAGAGGGAGAGAGAGTAGACCGAGAAGCAGAGAGAGCCGAGAGTGAGAACGGGTGGTCCGACGTTCGTGGAAGGCCCTCTGAACTTCAGAGAACCTAAGGGACCACCACCGAAGCCCCCACCGTCGCCGACGACCCTCGGATAGGTCGATTTTCTTCCCCTGTTTTAGCCCTTGTTTTTTTTAGACACTGTAAGTTTGGCTCGGTTTGATTTTTGGTCAAACCGAGCCAAACTGAACACATACCGACGCTATTTGGAGTCTCTCTAGTGATGCCTGAATGTTATCTTGCTTCGGTTTGGCTCGTGTGCCCCTCGGTCCCCATTTGAATGTCGTTTTTTCTCGCGCATGCCAACTATTCGACGAAATGCCTAAGTGGACGTTTGATTTTTGGGCTCTCGGCCGTGTCCTCCCCGAGCTTTGTTGGTGCGAGTTTTGGCTTTAGAACTCCATTAGAATGGACTCTAAGCCTCTGTATGCCTTTGTTTTGCATCGAACCGCGTTGAAAAATGGTGGCCGGAGCTCCCCAGGGCATACTCGAACCAAGGACTCGGTCCGGCGTAAGCGATGGCCGCCGAGCTCTAAAGAGAGCTCAGGTAAGTCTCTAAACCCTCCTTGAATGCTGTTCGAATGATTAAAGTGAAGCTTCGACAATAAAAATTTTTACGAACGGGGTCACGGAGTTCACGCTCGATTTGGGGTATTTTCGGCGAGATCTGGTGTGAAAAATGCTTGTTTATTAATGCGGGGTGCTTAAGGAGTCGGATGGCGCAAGAATCATCGAAAAATATGAAGATTTGGGCTCGGTTCGCATCTTCCGGCGAGTTTTCCGACGACCTCGCCGGAATAATAACTGTTCTGGAGAGGTGCCGATCATCTTCTCCGGCGAGGGGAGACTTGGTCGGCGGGTCAAAGCTGATGTGACGTGCCATTTAGGCAACCACGTCGGCTATGTGGGACCGGCTCGAAAAGAAAAGAAAAACCTAGATCGGATGGTTGGGGGGGCGTGCCACGTGTCGCGATTTGGGATTTTCGAAATTAATAAAAGATTTTTCAGAATAAAAGAAAATCATTTCTGGTATTTATAAAGGTCTAATCGGATGGTTGAGAATGTGCCAAGTGGAAGTCTGTAAGCCGTCCGATCGGGCTTTTATTTTCAGAATTAATTAAATCAAGATCGGACGCACTAAGGAAAGACATGTGGCACGTCCGAGAGCGTCCGATGGGGGAATTTCGGATAAATCAGAAAATGATTTTAAAAAATAGAAAAATTTTGAAAAAAAATCCAAAACGGTGTCGTTTTTAGACCTGCTTCGGATCCATACGGTCGAGCCGGGCACCCGAGAGGGGTGGGCCGGGTCTGACCCTGTCCGAAAAATATTTTTAATAAAAAAATTCAATAAAAATTATAAAATTCAAAAATTAGTTTTAAAAATAGGAAAGTTATTAAAGAAAAAGAGAAAATTCAGAAAAATTCGGCAAAATTCGAAAAAAATTTAGAAAATTCCCAAAAATTCCAAAAAATAGGAAATGGCCACAATCAACTGGCCACGATCTATTTTGGGTCTTTTGAAACCCGACTCCTTCCAAATGACGATTTTGCCCTTTAGGCAAATCATCTCCAAAAAATCGAAGAAACTCGAAAAAATAAAAATAAAAATAAAAAAATGGGAAATGGCCACAATCAACTGGCCATGACCTATTTTGGGTCTTTTGAAACCCGATCCCTTCCAAAATGACGATTTTACCCTTTAAGCAAATCGCCTCCCGAAATTGATGAAAAAATCCAAGAAATTCCAAAAAATAGGAAATGGCCATAATCAACTGGCCACGGCCTATTTTGGGTCTTTTCAACCCTGTTTCTTCCAAAATGACGATTTTTCCCTTTTGGCAAATCGTCTTCCAAAAAAAATTGAAGAAATTCTAGGACAATCCAAAGAATTCAGAAAATAGGAAATGACCACGATCAACTGGCCATGACCTATTTTGGGTCTTTCGAACCCCGATCCTTCCAAAATGACGATTTTGCCATTTTGGCAAATCGTCTTTCAAAAATCGTGAAGATTCAGAAAATTCCAAAAAAATCCCAAAGATAGAAAATGGCCATGGTCTATTTTGCCTAATTCGATACCCGAACCTTTCGAAAATGACGATTTCTCCCTTCCGGCGAATCACCTCCAAATCTTGAGGCTATACTAGGAGGCCCTTGATTTGAATTGATTTGCATTGACGTGGTTCATTAATGCACTTGAATGCACTTTCCCTTTATAGATTGTGATTGTAGGACTAGTCTTCCAATCTGCATGAAACCCCTGAATCAAACTTACCTCACCCAAAATTGCGCCTGCATGAAATCTTAGTTAGGAAAATCACTCGCATTAGGTACCGAAAGGGCGTTGGCAATGACACCAATGTAACCAAGTCCCCGAACCTAAAATCTCTGGTTCCGCAGAACTGATCGATCTCTCTCAATCGATTAGTGAAGTTTTCGGTCCACATTCTAAGAATGACCGATGGAGACTCCAAATGTATGCATACGTAGCACATGCCACCACGACCACACCAAGGTCGAATCCGATCGACTCTTACCGCCGAAAAACCCGTAAAAATTAACTCTCGTCGTGATTTGGTATGGGCTTGGGAGGGTCCGCGTCGAGAAAGCCCACGATCCACATTTCAGAGTGGGGAGGCCCGATCGGCAATCCATTAGCTCGTTCGACTTCGAAAGAACAAAAGAAAAAACAGGTCGCAACAGCCAGGCCCCACATAGAGTAGAGCACTTATGGGTCAGTGAAGTAAGCGAAGGATATTGAAAGGCTGATTTGTCGTTTATAACCATTTTCGACGAAATTGCAAGTAACTATTCATGTCACATTTCACATATACATCCGGCTCAGCCCCTTAGATATCAGCGAGCGATGCTATACGTAGGAAACCTTGATCCGCGCATACGCACGTATCTGAAAATTTTAGATTTTACCGTGTTTATAAGATGGGTTTCGTCCAGCTCGATTGGTATTTTATTGCTGCACTGGTGGAGCAATGGAGACCCGAGACCCACACTTTCCATATGCCGAAATGTGAATGTACGATCAGGCTACATGACATCGTAGTGCTTACAGGGCTTCCTATCGATGGAGAAGCATTCCTTGGCCCTCTATTATGAATTTCGGCGCTATGTGTGATGATTTACTTGGTGCTCGGCCACCAGAGTTGCGCGGCTCGCAGATAAGTTTGAGCTGGTTGGCACAACGCTTTGCAAATCTTCCGGCAGACACAGATGACACCGACATAGTGCAATATGTGAGGGCATTCGTTCTCCGCCTACTTGGAGTTTCTATTTTCATTGACAAATCAGGTGCCCGAGTTAGTTCGTACTTTCTCCTACTACTAGTGAATATTGAGGCCTCTACGCAGTACAGTTGGGGTTCAGCAGCACTAGCGTGGTTATATCGGGAGCTATGCCGTGCAACCCATCATGACGCGAAGCAAATGAGTGGTGCGCTACAAGTATTGCAGTGAGCGTGGGAGCGCATCAAATGTATCTCCTCATCCCTGAACGTTGAAATTTCTTTACCAGATACGCCTCTTAGTAGTTGGTATGTGATCGATTGCATTTTCAATTCACGCTGATTAATTCTTTTTAGTACGTATAATATATGAAAGTGTAATATTTTTATTTTTTATTTTTGCAGCTGGACTGTAAGCCTACACACAATGGAGATCCCAACTCATACCTTGACACATATGCGCTACCAACTTGACGGAGTGTCATCCGAAGATGTAAGTAATGATGGCAACGACTGAGTTTAATTATACGTTTAATTTTATATGTTTTAATATGATGTTATCTTTTGAATTAATTATTCGTTCAAATTTTCATGTTTTATTACGATGACAGATTACCTGGAAGCCCTACACTGATGTCATTCTGGGTCTACTGGAGTACTGCCGGCAAAGACAACGTTATTGGAAGGCGAATGTCCCACTCATCTGCCACTGGATAGTTGAGTGGCATTACCCAGACCAAGTACTTCGGCAGTTTGGTTTGCAGCAGAAAATACCTAAAGGTCTTAAGGATCATACTGCCTTCCATGATATTGATAACACGCCACCCAAGACGAATTGGGTGGATAGGCGCATAAACTGCATCAATTTGTGGGGTATACGTCGAGCACGTATCATCAGGGGGTGATCCTATAACGGAGGCGCTTCACTTTCATTCAGGATATATGGAGTGGTTCCGTAGACTTACACGAAAATGAATTTTTATTTCGAGAGCTACAATAGGTTCAACGGTTCATGCAAACACTTTCAATTTAATTCATTAATTATTTTTTCATGGTATAAGTTATTGGTATTTGATAATTTTTGTTAATTTTTTAATATCATTATCAGACTGGTGGCATCGAACACGCGTTGCATATAATGAAGGGGCCTCGATCTCATGAGGACTTGGATTACATGGAGAATCTACTTGAGGTATTGCTATATGCCCAGAAGGAGGAGAGACGACTAATAACAGCCATGTCACCACCCTAACCATCGATTGCAGCGGGAACCGATGAGTGGGATGGGGATGTCCCATCTGAGCCTTGTTTAGTTGTTCAAGAGGACCCCTCGAGCTCATCCAGTTGGTCATGCTGTCCCTCACACCATCGAGTATCAGACGACATATTTTGGTGAAGGATTCGAGCAGTTTGCCGCCCCATTTACCGAGGGACCTGTTTTTTGCGTCTCTTGACTATCCCCAACAGCAGACTGAATATACTCATCTGGCTTCATATGAGAATTTCCCTGCTTACGCTCCGGGCCCCCTATAGTACTTCGACCTCCCGAGCACCGGAGACAACCTGCTTGTGGAATAGGAGGTCATGTTGGAGGACGGCATTGTCACTAGATGTAATTGTGGTTGTTAACGAAATCCCATGTTTTTCATGTCTCAGTACCTTTATTTTATGAATACTAATTATTTATGCAATTTCAATATAATTTATTATTTAATTGATACTTTTATAAAAATTATAAATTAAATAAATATTACAAAAAATTGACAATTCGGGACTGCCTTGGCAACTTGGGTGCCGAGTCGAGCCCGCTCGGTGGCTCATTTGCCGATTAGAGCCGCTCGTCGGCCTGCTCGGTAAATGGGCCGTCGAACGGGGCCCAATCGGGCCAATTGGGTGTCGCTCGGCGGCCCATATGTCGAGCGGCACCCAATTTGGTTTTTTTTAATGCTTTTTGGTAATTTTTTTAATTTTAATTTGAAAAATTGCCCAAAAAGAAGAGCACATCGTATTAGAAGCGAAAATTATGTAAAGTCACCAAATGTGATTATGTAATTATTTGATTTAAATGAAAAATTGGGAAGAAAAATAATTTGCCAAAATAAAAAAAAATTGTGCAGTTACCAAATGCGTTTCTTTTTCTGTAGCAGAAATTTTGTGCAGTTGCAAACTTATTTCGATTTTCTAAAACTCATCAAGCGAACGGAATAAAAAATGTGATTCTAATCAGAATTATTTTTTTTAATAGAAACATTACCAAACAGGCTACTTGATTGTTGGGGTGATGTCTCGGCCATTCGACGTAAATACTTCGAGATTTTTTAGCATCGATTTACGCCCACTTTACTCTAACTCGATCATTTAATTTATCTTTTCACAAAAAAGAAAAGGAAGAAATTGCCCCGGTCCCTTGAGTTAAAAAGATTGCATTTTCCATTTTGGCTATATTAAAAAAAACTTTAAATTTTAGTAATTTACAAAATATATTCTTAAATTTAACCGCTTGTATTATTTAAAAAGTAAATGAATAAAAAGTATGTTCATCGTTCATAAAAAATTTTAAACATAAATTATTAATGATGTAAATATTTTTTATTTGACTGACTATTTCAATCGACATGAATAGTGATTTTTAGTGAAATAAATGGAGGTTAATTTGATTACAAATGTGCTGTTGTCGCTATAGTAATTAGTAAGCCGGCAAAATTTTTTGGTATTTTCTAGACTGGTTTTAGATCAGAACTCCTAAAGAGTATTCCTGCTCTCTAGTCTTTCCATCTCGCTACCGATTTTTTTTTTTTTTCAATCGACTTTCGGAAAGGTTGGCCCCTCCGTCCGCAGTTGCTCCGTCGACGGCCTCCATTTCCACCATTTTCCCCTCCTCGATCGCGAGAGAGAATGCTCCAAAAACAGATTTGCGCTTCCAATCCGGACGATTTCGCTCCCCAAATCCGACATCCCTCCGTCCGTCTCGACTCGATCTGACCGACCCCCCCCAAAATTCCGATCGCTTCTCGTTTTTCAGGATTCTTGTTGCGCGTGCTCGATTTGATATTGGATTGGGTTGCGGTCGGTTGGATTCGGGGTTCGAGTTCGCGGCATGGCGGGCGGCATGGAGCAATTCGAGGCTTACTTCAGGAGAGCGGATTTGGACGGGGATGGCAGGATCAGCGGGGCTGAAGCCGTCGCCTTCTTCCAAGGATCCAACTTGCCGAAGCACGTCCTTGCTCAGGTCACTCACTCACTCTGTGTCTTCGCTGTGTTGTGTGGTCAACTGGATTTCTCCCGTTGTGGTCGGTTCTTAGTTCATTGTTGCGATCACTTCGTTCGGGAGTCTTGGTGGTGGGTTTTTTTTTTTTTCCCTGATTTGTGCAAGTAGGTGGATTAGGAGACGAATCTGAATGGTCGAGGTGAAACTCCAGTTTCGTTCGATTCGAATCACTGTAATTGGACCTGGATTGTCTGGTCGATAAATCTGCGAACTCTTTTGTTAATGCTGGGACTTAGTTGATTGATGATCGGACAACCTAGCAGTGAGGGATTGTGAGCTTGTCAAGTTTTGGGTGTTTCCTTTAAGTCCGATGATCAAAGTTCGCTCGGTCTTCTTCTGTGTCAAGTAATAGATTGTATTACTGAAAATACACTCAATTTCTGGAGAATTCATGATACGCATTTGAAACGAGGCAGTCAGGGATCCATCTATGTTTTGATCCACAAGTCAACAACAAGGTTCCTTGCTTTGTTTACCCGTTCTTCCCGAGTTAGTGCTGATTGTTTGATTTTTCCAATACTTAGTTGTTAGTATTATTAGCTGGCATTTGTTTGTCAAGGTACTCCTTGAGCTTCGCATTGATGCTAATGGAAACGCATTGTGATGTTACAATTGCCACAGATATGGATGCATGCTGATCAGGCCCGTACTGGCTTCCTTGGTCGGGCTGAATTTTACAATGCTCTGAAGCTTGTCACGGTAGCACAGAGTAAAAGGGAATTAACAGCAGAGATAGTCAAGGCCGCCTTATATGGCCCCGCTGCTGCTAAAATACCCCCTCCACAAATCAATCTTGCTGCGATACCTGCACCACATGGGAGCACTACAGCTGTTGCGGCAACCCCGCAGATGAGAGCGACGGCTCAACCAGCATCTCAGAGTTTTGGCTTTGGATTTCCTTCACAACAACAACAACCTGTTAGACCGCCTCAACCTATGCCTGCTCCTACTGCTTTTCGTGCGCCACAGGCCAATGCAGGTTCGCAATTTCCCATGGGGAGTAGTTTAGTGGGTCCTGGTGTTCCAAACGCAAACATTTCAAGTGATTGGACCAGTGGAAGAAGTGGTGGAGCGTCAGTTGGATCCAGAGATACTAATTCCTTGGTTCTGTCAGCTTTATCAAAACCACAGACTCCACCTTCTTTATCTCCACAGGCAATGGCCAGTGATTCTAATGCACTAGTTGTTTCTGGAAATGGATCTTCTTCAGATTCTTTTTTTGGAGGTGATTTATTTTCTGCAAAACCATCTCCATCTAAACAAGAATCTTCTGCACTAACTAATCCTACTGTCAGCGCACCTCTCTCCTCTGCTATAACTCCTGTTTCTGGAGGCCAACCTTCTGTAAAGCCCAATGCACTGGATGCTTTGCAGACTTCATTCTCTAAGCTTTCTTCTAGTAGTCAGATTCAGCGTCCTCCTATGCCTTCGAACCCACGAGAGCAGGTCCCATCGCTAGGTTCTTCCTCATTCGCATCGCCTGGAATTTCGGTTGGGGTAGCTAGTTCTTCTTCCAGTGATAATAATCAGCTTAATTGGCCCAAGATGAAGCCATCTGATGTTCAAAAATACACCAAGGTTTTTATGGAAGTAGACACAGACAGAGATGGGAAGATTACTGGCGAGCAGGCTCGCAACTTATTTCTGAGTTGGAGGCTACCAAGAGGTAAACTATTTCACGTATTGCATTTTCTGTGTTGGTTTATTTTGTTTGTCTTGATTTGCTAGTTTTGGTGCCTATGATAATGTCGTGTTGGGACTTTCCATTTGATGTTGTGCCTCCATACATATGGCATATCATCAAAATGTCTTTTCATGTTTTACAACCAAAACAAGAGCCTGAAAGGTGTTGCTATCTGGAAGGGAACACCCACATGGAATATGAGAAGATGATTCCTGATTTTTAGCCGACTAGACAAAAAGAAATATGCAGAAAAAGAAAAGAATTTACGACATTCAAAATAGGAACGTATCTTTGATGTTTACCTCAGGTTTCGGTAATGGTCAATGTATCCTCTCTCTACTCTTGTTGCGTCAGTTTTCTTAGGCGGCAGAATTCATGGGGTAGTGTTGACTTTCCTCTTGCTAAATCTCTGTAATGTCCTATCTTGCTGCTCTCCCTAATTTTCCAAAGAATTGTTTGCTTGCTGAAATCATGAATCCCTTTGTCCGTGGTGGAACTATGGAATATGCCGTGATACCGTTATATCCCTCGGTCTTATGACAATGGGAACTCTACTGTGGTTGGGCCCTCAGGAAACTTCCTTTCGGTAGTTGAGGCTGTTTTCTTTTTTGGTCAAAATAGTTGAGTCTATTGGTTAGTCATTTGTACGGCTTTTTTTCCTTTCCTTTCTCCGTTATTTCTTAATTATTGTTTTGAAAATGAAACCAAAAGGCAAAATTGAATAGTACTTTCCCCCTTCCCCTTTTATCTTCTGTTTCATCACACAAGTATATTCGTATATGTTACTCCATCATGTTAGGCAGCATGATCATCTGTGTCTGTTAGTCATCATGTGAATCAGCATGATCACTAAAAGGCTGTATCTGTTGCTTAAGTGCAAGTCTAAGCTTAAGACTGATGCTGCGTAACATTGTTATTATTTAAAAGCTTAAAGTTGTTCACACCCTTGCTTTGTCCATGTTCGTTATATATCAACCGCCATTTCTTGAGGAAGGTCAGTCACAGTTGTTGCTATTCTTTTAGTTGAACGTAGGCAACACGTCACGTTAGAGAATGCATTTTTATAAACTATCATCAGCTTTGCATTCGTAGAAATCTTAATGCATGCTTTTGCACTGAGATCTTGTACAAGCTCCGTGTATTCTGATGCTTCTTTTTGGATTCTGATTGTCTTGTATCATCTATATGATATGTGATCTCCTTGTGGTGACAGAGGTTTTAAAGCAGGTGTGGGACTTGTCTGATCAGGATAGTGACAGCATGCTCTCTTTGAGGGAGTTTTGCTTTGCCCTATATATGATGGAGCGACATAGGGAGGGTCGTCCTCTTCCCACAGCTCTACCTAATAATGTCATGTACGATGAAACGCTATTGTCAATGACAGGTTTACCGAATGTTGCTTATGGGAATGCTGCTTGGGGTGCCAGTTCAGGTATTGTCCACATTTTCTTTGTTGTTTTAGAATGGTCCTTTCTTGGACAAGGCATGTGATGATAAAGGGTTTCGTGGCTTCTATATTAGGTTTTAGGCCACAGCAAGGAATGCCAGGTGCTCGACCATTGGCTCCTGCAACTGGCTTGAGGCCAGGGATGCAGGTTCCTACCCCTAAGGTAGACGCTGCGAAGCAAACAAATCAGCACGACTTGAGAGGACCAGCTTTAGGGGATCCATTTGCAAACGTAGTTGGCAACATTGAAGAAAATTCAGTTGGTTCAGCACCTCAAGAGGCAACCACTGGGGAGAAAAAGGCATACACATTATTTCTTGATGCTCTTATCATCTTTTTTTCTTCTTTTTTTACCTTTGCTGAATGCCTGTGTCTTCTTTTGTGTTTTGACACGTGTCTTCATTTTTTATTCTTACTTTAAGTACGGGATGCTGCTGCAACATTGAAGGCCACATGAGATGTTGCTGGATGTGTTAAAAAAATCTAAAATCTTTTCTAGATGTTCTTTCAGAAGGAAAGATATTTTGTCGAATGTCTGTCCTTTTTCGGTATCTTCTAAATGTTCTGCTTTTGAAATGGCTTACACAAAGTAGAGCGCAAGATAACACATCCCATACTTAATTATTGTCGATGTAAGAGTAGATCTAATCTTATAAAACTATGCTGCTCAAATAAACTTATATGCTTGTGCTTATCTTTAATTCACTTTTGATTGAAAGGATTATGACGTGATATTGAAATATTGATTATGAGTCTTTTTACATCCTTCTGTCATTTAATTTCTTTTCAGATTTGAATTGATTTGGCCATTTGTTTTTCTTTCGAAGTAAAAGGAATACTCTTTCCCAATGGCAGGTGGAAGAAAAGGAGAAAGTGATATTGGATTCAAAGGAGAAGATTGAGTTTTACCGTACAAAAATGCAAGACCTTGTGAGTATTTTCTGTTCATATTTTTGCTAATGAGGTGGAGAAATTGACAGGCTTAATGGTTTGAAATAACGCAGAGGTTATTGCATTGTTCTATATTTGCCCCAGTGGAAGATTTGCGTAGTATTGACTTTATATTTTTGAACTAGACATAGTTTATTTTATCATGTATGGTTTGAGTGAACTTCAAGGCAGAAGCCTGGAACAAAATGGTTTTTTTTTTTTAATCTCTGCGGTTTTCTTTATACCAAAAATCACTTTACATGCATCACTAGACAAATTGCTGCTGTAATATCACATGAACTCATCTTAAGCAAGAAAAAAAAATATGATTGCATGTTGTTTGTCCAGCTTGTCCTGATTTCTTTGCCTATTATGAGTAGGGTGCTGGCTGGAAAAATATGATATTTAATGCAAATACTGTGGGAAAAGCCTTGCTGTCACAGATTTTGTGGGCATCATTTCCCCTTTTTCCAGAGTACATTTTGACACCATATGTGGTCATAGTGATAAAGAAAGGACACAAATTCATGGTCTCGATGTAAGGAGTATCTACTTTTGGTCTCCATATTCTGTTCACAACTTCGCTGTGGACACAGATCCCTGTTTCTGTTGCGGCCGTTCTGTGTGATGAGGTCCCAACATTAGCAAAACACTTTGCACTAAGCTATCCGGACACTTTATTTGATAAGAACATTACAGTTCACCTAGTCAATGTTCAGTTACCGATTTCATATCCGGAATTTTTTGTTTGGTCGAATACATCTGGAAATTCACTGGTCAAGTTTTTGCATGTTTTTTGGGCAAAAGATGATAGCTTGCATGTGCTGCAAGCATCTGAGCTCTATTTTTACGTAGTTTTTCTCTATTTTGTCTTCCCTTTTATTTTTTCCTTCCTATGCTTTCTCTTGCTGATGTTTGCTCTTCAATCCTCAGGTTTTATTTAAAAGCAGATGTGATAATAAACTGAATGAGATCGCAGAAAGGGCATCTGCAGATAAGCGTGAGGTACTTCCTCCACTCAGTTGTACACTACTTTCCTTTATTATTGTTTCTTTGAATCGATTTAATTCGTTTTATTTGAGTAACTTTGTAGGCTGAGTTACTTGGCAAAAAGTACGAAGAGAAGTACAAGCAAGTCGCAGAAATAGCATCTAAGTTAACCATCGAGGAGGCGACCTTTCGTGAACTTCAGGTAGTTTACTTCTGAGAATTGGGAATGCTTCTAAAGTAAATTTATAAGCTCTCTCTAACGTACGAATTTGCCAATTATAAGTTGGGGGCTCTACACAAGCTGCTGTCAGTTTTCGATGAGATCTAGGAAATGGGTTCAAGATCCTTACATATTATAGAATTCTTTTAGAAGAGACGCTCTAATCTTTACTCTAATCTGCCCACATGTCCTTTGCCATTCTGATCAGATTTCTAATCCAATTAATATATGGTTTGTAGAATTGACTGTGATTGATTTACTCTTTAGTGCATGTAGGCCCAATGGTTTCCCCCTTGTGGTAATATGTATTCGTGACTACATGTACCATCTTTCGCAGATTACATCCGTAGTTTCTGCTTCCTGCTTTAACAATTCTCTGGCAAATGGAATTGATACACAATTGTACCTTGGACTTTTCTTTAAATAAAATGTCCTTCCTTTTTTCTGATGGCTGAAAAATATTCTTTGGTGGAGTTTTAACTTACATTCTCTTTTTTCCCTTATATAATTGGCAAGCATCATTTCTCCACCTCCTCAAAAATCTGCATCTTTCTATTATTGACCTAACATTCAGTATCTGAAACCCATTAATTTTCGTTTTTTCGACAAAAAAAACTTACATTTCCCTTATATAATTGGCAAGCGTCATTACTCCACCTCCTCAAAAATCTGCATCTTTCTATTATTGACCTAACATTCAGTATCTGAAACCTATTAATTTTCTGATGGCTGAAAAATATTCTTTTGTGGCGTTTTAACTTACATTTTCTTTTTTCCCTTATATAATTGGCAAGCATCATTCCTCCACCTCCTCAAAAATCTGCATCTTTCTATTGTTGACCTAACATTCAGTATCTGAAACCCATTAAATATCGTAGGAGGATATATTTATTTTTCCCTATTTTCATGTGTCTGATCTGTTGCTCTTCCAGGAAAGGAAAATGGAGCTGCATAAGGCCATTATCACAGTGGAACAAGGTGGCAGTGCAGATGGCCTTCTTCAGGTACATGTTTCTATACTTGCAAGCCGTTTGCTTTAAGCTTTTTCTCTGTGGATACTCCGCACCTTTTCTGCTAACACTTTAGCATTTCATATTAGGTCCGAGCTGATCGCATCCAATCAGATATTGATGAGCTTATGAAGGCTTTGACAGAACGTTGCAAGAAGCATGGTCTAGATGTCAATTCAACTGCACTATTTGAGCTTCCGAACGGTACTTTTTAAGCTCAGCATTTCACTGTTTCAAATCTCTCACATTGGAGAATTGGTT
Source organism: Rhodomyrtus psidioides (assembly GCA_021437785.1). Lineage (NCBI taxonomy): Eukaryota > Viridiplantae > Streptophyta > Magnoliopsida > Myrtales > Myrtaceae > Rhodomyrtus > Rhodomyrtus psidioides. The sequence goes on along the minus strand of JAILYB010000185.1, from coordinate 798,746 downwards.
TACTTTTTTCCATAGAGATTTATTATTTCTTTCTGTTTAGGTATCAGGATGAGTCTGGAGTAATCATCTTTTGTTTTATTTGGACTCATCCATTGAATGGTGTCCTACGAAGGGGTCCCTTCAGGAAGTAACTAATAGGTTTGAGTTGTTTAGGAAGGAACTAATAGGTTTTCCTTCTATGATGTTTTACTTAATTGGTTTACTTGTTTGGATTCTTTTTACCATCTGATCTTGCCTTCTGTTCCTATTTTCATTCTATGGTCAATAAAGAATTTGTTCTGGCATTTAAGGATGCTTAGAAAGTTCGTGCTTCCTTTTTAAATGTGATGCTGAAGGAGCTGGTAGCCTGGTAAAGCTAGCAGTTTCATCAATGAAATGCACTGCAAAGTATAGTATTACTACTTCGGCAGGTGACATTTCTTACGTACTATAATGAAGAAAACCACTGCTTGGCGTTGCATATTCGAAGTCATTAAAGCTCAATTATGATGTTTAATTAAAGAAATGCCCCATTTAAGATTTATCTTTAACTACTTGCATTGAGCTTGCAAGGTCTATTACCTTTTTGTTTTCATGTCAGATCGCCAACATAACAAGCAAAGTTGGTCATTTTTTTTTGTGTATATCAAGTTTTTAGCTTTCTCTCTGTCATTGCTAACTCTGCGAGCACCTTGATATTTTCATGTGTGTTGAGAACTTCCTTTCTTTCTCCATTAAATGCAGAACATGCTTCTTGGATGGGTCTGTAGTAACTGGACCATATTAGAAGACTTGTTCTTTCGTTTCATTGATGAAAGTGAACAGTTCAAACGCAATATATTTTAGACAATTTCATAGATACAGTTCTCCTTGGACATTCATGACTCCTGTGGCTTTTCATACGATGTCCTTCTCATCTCACTTGCGTGACAATCTCGAAGCAAGAATTATGGGACCCCTGATTGCTATTTAAGTTGTCTATTTCTATACTCGCTGTATTTTATCTCTTTTTTTTTTTTTTTTGGTTCTTACTGAAATTATTGACCAAGAGTGTGTTATCACTATTTTACTTGCACTCATGTTTCAGGCTGGCAGCCTGGGATTCAGGAGGGAGCTGCTGTTTGGGATGAAGATTGGGACAAGTTTGAAGATGAAGGTGCATTATTGGTTTCTGAATTGTTTTCTTTCAAATCTTCCAGCAGTGTGCTTCTCCTTCAGACACTGATTTTGGGCTCTTTTATCATTGAAAAGTGGGCTTAAGTAGCATGTGAACTAAGGGTTATAGTTTTCTCCTTCAGGCTTTGTCAATGACTTGAATCTGGATGGAAAGAACGTCTCTGTCACTTCAAAAACAAAATCAGCATCCTTCGAGAGAGAAAATGCTTCTACCGAGAATGGTTATGCCCATGATTCGATCTCAAATCCTGATGAAAAGCCTCGGAGCTCTTTGGGTACCATGGAAAATACTTTTGAGGATGAATATCAATACGCCCATAGTGAAGATGAATCAGCACGAAGCCCTCATGAAAGTCCGGTAGGTAGAACTTCTGTAGGGAGTCCATCTCAAGTATTTTCAGATGGGCATTTTGAAAAGAGTCCTGAAGCAGATGCTGAAACACACAGGTATGTTGTCTATTTTTCTTCACAATACTGTTACGCCTTACCAACCTAAAACTGAACCTTCTATTTGGCCCCATGATGATCTGGGTATATCTTAAATTGCTGGAGCAGAGGTTTTGATGAATCAACTTGGGGTGCCTTTGACCATAATGATGACGTGGACTCAGTCTGGGGATTTGGTTCCAAGGTGAGACGGTGCTAACTGTTGGATATTTCTGTTTGGTCGTGCATATAGTGTTTAGCCTAATGTCCACTGAATATATGTTGAATCAACCTGGTTAAAGATTTCGACCCCAAAAAAAAAAAAGAATACCTGGTTATGAAAATGTATTTGTTGGAACAAGCAAGCACCTTGTCAGAACCCGATGTTTTTTCTTCCCTATCTGTCGCACTTGACATCCCAATCCGTATTGCTGTTCTTGAACTAGTTCAAAAGAGTCCTTTCAAAACAATTTGATCACTGTGTGAAGTGACTAGACTACTTAATAGGATAACCCTTCACAATCTTATGATCCCTAATGAGGGGAGGGGGGGATTGTGATCTCTGGTCCTTAACACTATGCTTGTCCAACCTAGCTGACATCTTCAATCAATGTGTTTTCCCATGATCCGGATCCCCTGCCCTGATATAGAGGATAGAGGGGGGGGGGGGGGGGGGGGGGGGTTGCAGGGCACCCCTGCCCTAGGGTAGGGGATCCTGTTCTGTTTTCTCAAGGATTACTTTGGCATGACCTTTCTGGATGTCTCTAGTCTATGCAAAGTAATTGCACCCTTCTTGAAAGAGGATATAGTTTGCATTGTGATTGACTCAAAACCAATTCTTCTCCCTTTTACCCGAAAAAGGAAAAATCTGATTCTCTCCTGTAATTGTTCCTTTGTGCTAAGGAATTGCAGGACTCGAAACATGACGATTATTCCTTTTCATCGAGTGACTATGGAGTAAACCCGGTACGAACAGGCTCCCCACAAGCAGATAATGCTTTCCAAACTAGGAGTGGTTTCGCTTTCGACGATTCTGTCCCAGCCACTCCTTTATCTAGATTTGGTAACTCCTCGCCGAGATACAGCGAAGCAGGGGATCACTACTATGACAACTTCTCGAGGTTCGATTCCTTCAGAACCCACGACAGCGGATTATATCCCCAACAACCTGAGAGGCTTACTAGGTTTGACTCCATTAATAGCACCAAGGACTTTGGCCACAGTCGTGGATTCTCTTCTTTCGATGAGTCAGATCCATTTGGTTCTTCCGGTCCATTTAAGGTTTCTTCAGAGAATCAGACTTCGAAGAAAAGTTCAGATAACTGGAACGCCTTCTAGCCGGCCATTTCTGTCCTGTTTGTTACAAATTGTTCCTCGTCTTTTTTCCCCAGGACTTTACCCCTTTTAGCTTTGTTATGTATGCATTTTTTTAATGGTTTTTTCATGCTGTATAGCAGGAAAACAGAGCTGGGTTTTTGTAATGTGATTCGATGTGGCCTTGTCTTTTCGTAGGGACGATGTATTCATTATTGTAGGATGCCGGGACGAGGAGCGATTGCTTTCCTTTTGCGTGTCTATTGTCTAATACTGATTATACGGACTCTTGTGATATTCATATTCGGATTTGTCTGCAGTCGCTACCTGAATCGATGCGGACTTGCTCTGTTGTGTCGAGCTTCATGCATCCTTATTGCTTACAGTTATTAGTGCTTGCTGGTGGACTGAGCTTCTTTTTTTTTTTTTGGGTCGGAAGAACTGGGAGGATCCTTCTTTGTATAAATGTCAACTACCTCCATGAACTAATTTAGAACGAAATGGTTTTTAACAAGCGGAAATCTAATAAAAGTATGATTGCTCTCCTTTACCTGATATAGGATATTGGATAGTATCAACAGTTTTAGTAACATAATTGACGACATTCTAATTTGCGTTTGATATCTCTCCCATCGAATAAATTAGGTTGTCCCGTATTTAATTAACTCGTCGAGTGATTTACTCATTTAGTGAATATTTGACTTTGAAGCCTAATTCCCTTAAAATTCTCAAACTTTGGGTCCAATGATGAATCTAATCCAGTTTTTTTTTTCCCAGAAAAAATCTCTAACTTTAGGGCTATTCTCCAATCTGCCCCGATAATTTTGTTTTGTCTTAAACAAAATGAAAATTTTCAATATTTCTCAAATCATAACGTGATCCAGTCCCAACTTGACGTGATATTTTCATATGGATAAAAAAAATCACACTGGCAAAGTAATGGGGCAATAGGTACATATTGACGTGGCATTTTCATGTGGATAATAAATCTACTCCAATAAAGAAATTCTCCAAAATGAAACGGTTTGGGAGATGAAAATTATGTATTAGAGTAAAAAGTGATGGTTTTTTCTTAGATAAATAAAGTACGGGAAAGATTTGGGATTGGACCTAAAGTTTTTTTTCTAAGACAAAAAATGTTCGTGGCATATTTGGGATTGAACCTTAAGTTTGGTGTTTTTTCTGAGACAAAAAAAGTTTGTGATAGATTTGAGACTTAACCTAAAGTTCAAGATTTTTTTAGAGAATTATGCTGAATATTTGAAGCGAAAATGAGTTTAAGTGTCGTCAAACCAGCATTCAACATTTAATGAGACAGTCAAAGGTACTCAAGTCAAGCCATTGTTGAGAAAAGAAAATTATCACTGGCTTTGTCAATTTACTGACTGGTCAGTGGTGACGTAGCTTTAAACTCGCTGATCATTGATTACCAAAACACATTGATTTCTATTTCCACATCAAGCAGCAAAATTACATTCTTTCACTATAAAATCTTGAAAAAATTGCTAACACGGTCTGAAACCGAAAGTGCCAATCTTAATAACCATAACTACGGATCAGACTACACAGCTTTTGCTATAGACTTTCAACTTGATATTAGTGCCTCGAGTGGGTGCTATTTTATGAACTAAATATCAGTAAATTTCCGTACTCATTTGAGAAGTAAATCATGTAATTGCAATTAATGTGTCTTACGTACGACTAATACTAGAGGAGCATAGCCATAAAATGGTCCAAAAAATTCACCGTATATATTGTAGTATTCTCAGATAGGTATTAGGAATTTTCATTTTCAATCGTAATTTTGCTAACTCCCAATCCATGGTATACTGACATCAGTACCTGTAGATTATCATCAACATTGGCATTAAGTGTTAATCAAGTCTAAGTTGCTGCGTATCTATTTTCTAACACAGAAAATTTATGGTCAAGAAGTCCTCAATTCTGCGTGTCATTTGATGCACGGCATGTCTGCGGACACTGCAGTATGGTCCGTACAGCACTTCCACATGAATGAGACACTTGAACAGGACTCCGACATGAGGGTTTTTTCTTTTCTTTTTTCAAAATAGGATTAATTTTTTTTTATCAAAATAGGTTAAAAATAATATTTACCACTTTGGGTCTCGCACGGCACTCAAAATGCTGAGCAAAAGGATTTCTATTTTTTTAATTTTTTAAAAAGAAAACAAGAAAAAAAATGATTTGGAGGGATTTTGACTTATTTTCGTTAAAAAAAAAAGGACCCAAATCGGGGAAAAAAAATCCCCAGAGCTCGATGGATTTTGTATAAATTGAGCAATGCATTTCTACTTTTTTTTTCTTTTAGTCATTTTTTAATTTCTTTTTCTTGTTTTCTTTTAATCATTTTTTTATTATTCAATTTGTTATAGGTGAGCCGATCTTCTCAATCGCCTAGTGCTTGGTCGCAGTGCCATCGGCGATTTCGCTGGCAAATAAGTCTACATAACGGCCTTTATTAGCGCTGGGAAATAACTGGACTCGTGCACCACGATGACGCGCCTCGACTCCGAGGAAAGCGAGCGAACGAGCGAGGCAACGGGACTGCGGAGCGACGAGGTGGCGTCGAACGCCGGCTGGAGGTGGGAGGCGGAGCAGCATCGACATCATTCATCTGGGGCTGCGAAGCAATGAGAAGTGTTACTTTTTCTAGTTTTCTTTTAATCATTTTATTATTATTCAATTTGTTTTTTAGAATGGACAAAACATTAATGAAATTCGTTTATAATGCTTTGTTCTGTAATATTCACGCGAATTAACAATGTGTGAAACACTTCTATATCGAAAATTTATCTGCAGATGATGTTTTAAAAACTTAAATAGAAAAAAAGTAGAGATTGGCACAGGGTGAATGTTGTCGACGCTGCTCCGCCTCATTTTTTTCGGCTGATGTTCTAAATCATTTTTTTCTTGTTTTCTTAAAAAAAAATAAAAATGCCTTTGCTTGGCACTCTGAGTGCCGAGTGGGTCATTTTTTTTTGGAAAAATTTCATTTAAGGATCCGAAGTCCTTTCATTTTCTCAAATAAGGGCCTCAAGTTAACATTATTTCAATTAAGGAACTAAAGTGGCATAATATGTTTCAAATAATGGCCTAAAGTGGTCATAAAGTTCCAAAAAAGAGCCTGGCCTAAAGGGCAATTTTGTCATTTTCAGTTTATTTTTTTCCCTATTTTATCTTTTTTCTGTTTTTTAAAAATAATTTAAAAAAAAAGCTATACACAGGCGAGAGGGCTGCCCCTCCCGCCTGTGGCCGCAGGCCCATCGCTGGTGCCGAGTCGAAGAGGGCAGCGAAGGCCTGCGCGGTCGCCGGCACCTTGGCGAGGGCTGGCGACCCCGCCGGTCGGATCCTCTTTCGGATTTGGAAGAAAAAAAAACTTGATGACAACCAAAAACCAGCTATTGGAACCGTCGACGCCGGTAGATTCAGTGGCTTCTCTAACTCCCGAGTCCGACTTCGCCGACTGCGCGGCGGAGGTGCGAGGCCTTCATCTTTGAAGATGAAGAGCAGGGAGATTTGCTTGGTGAGGAGGTAATAGCGGATGAAGAAAGATTGCAGGAGGGGTGTCCAACACAAGATCAGGGTAGGCCACAGCTTGGGGAAATCGTGCTTACTGTTCAAGGCTAAGGCTTCGTTGAGCAGGCTCCAGATTCGGGGAGACGAGGACAGCATCAACTCGGCGTCAGGGATCGAAGATGAGCAAGGGGCGGCAGCGTCCAGGATCAGAGATGAGCAAGGGACGAACAGAGGCCTGCAAATCTGTTCACGGTGGGTTTCAACTCGGCTTCGGATCTGTTCGTTGACAGAGGCCTTGACCGGCCACCCCCTCCCCCCAGGGGACGAAGAGGATGACGCCGCAGGACCAGGCATCGGCCTTAGAGCCATCGTAGCTGCTGCGGCAGACCACCTCCGTAGGGGTATAGGCCGGGGTCCCGCAGGCCGTGTGGAGGAGCCCGTCATGGAGCTGCTTCGGGAGCGCCGAGAGGCCGAGATCGGAGACCTTGATCGCGCCGGCGACGTCGAGGAGTAGATTTTGAGGCTTGAAGTCGTCCCACCGGCCCCTTTTGCCTGTGTTATTTTGTTTTTTTTTTCTTATTAAGTTTTAAGGAAACAAAAAAGGAAAAGATTGATAAAACAAAATCAAATAAGTAAAAAGACGAAAATACCCTTAAAATCAAGCCCCTTTTTTGAGATTTTATGGCCACTTCAAGCCCTTATTTGAAGCAACATTTATTTCGGACCCTTATTTAAAAAAATAAGAGCACTTCGAGCCCTTAATTGAAATAACATTCATTTGGAGCCCTTATTTGAAAAAAATGACAGAATTTCGGGCCCTTAAATAAAATTTTCCCTATTTTTTTAAACCTATTTTGATAAAAAAAAAATTTCTATTTTGGGGAAAAAGAAAAAGCCCAACATGACGGGGGCAATTTTTCAAATTAATTTTTTTAAAAAATATTTATTAATTTAATATTAAAAAAATATTTACCAAATTGGGTGCCACTCGGCAATTGGGCTGCCGAGCGGCACCCAAAACAGGGATTTGGGCCCCCGATTGGGGCCCAAAATCAATTGCCGATTGGGGCAATTGGGGCACCCAATCGGCACTTGGGCAGCCGATTGGGGCAGAAATTTATTTATTTTTTATTTTTTTTCAATGGATTCGACTAGAAAAATTATGCGAAATAAAAAAAATTCGTTCCAAACGGACACCCGAGCGATGAGATATGCCTTTTCAAAGTATTATCTCATCGAATTTTTAAAATTTTGCTAATTTAGGCATTCATTTAAACGAATAAATTATAAAAGTATTAATTAAATAATAAATTATATCGAAATTACGTAAACTTTGAGGATAAAAAAAATACTACATAATTCATATTCCACAATTAAAATTGACTTTTAATTTATATATATATTTTTTATAAAAGTATCAATTAAATAATAAATTATAATTGAAATTTTATTAATAATTTAGGCGTCAATTGAAAATTTTTATAAAAAAATATAAATTAAAAGTTAATTTTAATGGTGGAATATGAATTATGTAGTGCTTTTTTATTTTTATAAAAAATATAAATTAAAAGTCAATTTTAATGGTGGAATATGAATTATGTAGTGTTTTTTTTTCCTCAAAGTTTAAGTAATTTCAATATAATTTATTATTTAATTGATACTTTTATAATTTATTCGTTTAAATGGATGCCTAAATTAGCAAAATTTTAAAAATCCGATGGAATAATACTTTGAAAGGGCATATCACATCGCTCGGGTGTCCGTTTGGAACGAATTTTTTTTTGATTTCTCATAATTTTTCAAGACGAATCCATTGAAAAAAAAAAGAAAAAAATAAATAAATTTCGGCCCCAATCGGCACTTGGGCTGTCGATTGGGGCCCAAGTCCCTGTTTTGGGTACCGCTCGACGGCCCAATTGCCGAGTGGTACCCAATTTCGTAATTTTTTTTTAAATATTAAATTAGTAAATATTTTTAAAAAAAAATTAATTTGAAAAATTGCCCACACGGAACCTGAACCAACCTCTGAGAATTGCTGTGAATATCTCACTTTTTCGCAAATTCCATACACAATCGATCGGCGCATGTTAAAACTTCGAAACTCGAGCAAAGGATGGAGGCAGAGGTAAGAAAATTCCAGCAGAAATTCAAGAAAGTACGGGAGGAAATGGGTCATTGGGGGGAGCTTCAAGTTCGTCTGGTCTCGCAGTTCGGTAACGCCTCTTCGATTATGGACAGATTACAGGTATTGTCGTTGGATTTTGTCTGCGAATTCAATGTTTCTTGTTTCCGTTTTGTTGTTGTTGTTGTTGTTGTTGTTTTTTTTCCTTCTTTCTCCCATCGTACAGTCAAACTAAACTAGTAATCTCGCTGTTAGGTGATTCGGGATGGTAAAAACTATGGTGCCCTGAAATCTGTTGGTGGGATAGGTGAAGCTGTTTGGACTAAGCAGATGGAGTCATTGGAAACCACTTTGCTTTCAATGAGGAAGACCATGTAAGTCTGGTCAATGCCCACTAAGTGTTTGGCAAAATGTCTGTGCTGGTTTTAGCACCTTGAATTCATGAATTCTAGCGCTAGATAGTTGGTCTAGTGGTAAGGGGTCACTTGTCTTCCATGAGCTCACGAGGTTGATTTATGTCGTGAGCGGACCCTTGAACGGGCTTGTGCTGCGTTGTCTAGTCACGGCATACCTTGTGTGAAGAGACTTTCCGTCTGCTAGCATTTTGTTGCCCATGACAGCCATGCGAACCTCAGACTTTTGGGTTGAAATGTGGGGGCAGAGTAGTATGGTTCAAACCAAATATTACATAAAGGTGTGAGACCCTTGTGGTAACACTCAGGTGAGGCCACTCCTAATCTTTTTCTAGCCATAAAAAAAAAGAAAGAATTCATGAAAATCTTTTAGCTTCCACCAAGCCATACTGATTTAGGACAAGATGTACTTTTAGTTGCAACTTTTATTTGGCTGTATGTCATTGGATTGGTTAAATTTTCAGGGAGGAGTTTCATGGTGTTGTTATGTCTCTTGAAAAGATCCATCGAGACGGCAAGCAACTTATTAAAGGGGGATCCGGCCAGGCCAGTGTCAAGCATCTGCAGCAGCGAGTGGGAGTGAAACCATGTCTTCAAGATTGCTTGGATGGACTTATGATTCTCTATGAGATGCACCGCTCAGAGTATGCAACTTCTCTTTCTGGAAAGACAATCATCTACTTCGTGGCCTGGAGAGACTTTATTTTGGGAGAAAAATGCTTGAGGTTTTCAATGAGCAAAGCAGTCAGAGCTTGAATATATGTACAATCTGCGGCCCAGGATTTTGTTCCAGTCTCCCGGGCCGGGGTTGTGGTATTTCCATGAATAAAGCAAATTATGAGATGATTTTATTAAATGATCGCATCTGTTCATTTCTGAGGTTCTTCTAGTTCTTATAATTATGTATGTCTTGGCATTTAGCTTTCTTCACATGTAGCCTACGGTCCTGGCATCTAAGTATATGCAATTTGAAGGTGATATGTTTATTAGAACATCTTCCTTTGTTTTGCCAGGTATTTTCTGAAATCCTCAGTTGTATCAGCGCTTTCACCTCTGGTCTTGAAACCAAGGTACTTAAAACTGTCTCTAATGGGTGAGGCTACACCTGCAATGAGTATTGTATCATCTCAAGTTTGTATAGTCGTGTTTTTACATGGAAAAATATTTAAAATTTGGCCATTCATTCCTCTTCCATGATCCATTCAGGGATAATGATGTATAGTTGTTCATGTTCATGCATGGTTTCCAAGGAACATGTAGAGTTTGCAATTGCCATACAGATTCCTGATATGCACATACTATACTGTTAATAATTTGTTCTTGTATGGTTCACACTGCAGTGCGAGTGACCTGCATGCACTCCAGCAACTTTTGGTTGATCAGCCTAACATTCCCATAGATGAAGGTACGTATCCTTGTTGGGTGTATGTCTTGCATGGCGAGCTATCTTATGCTGATCCTCCCAGTGAATTGTGTCGGCATCGGGTGGTCTCCGTTTCTTAAATGATTGAGATTTCCATGTTCTTCAAGTTTCCATGGCTGTTTACATGTAAGATTTGGGTACAACAGTTCTCCCTTGACTGAGAAACTAGGTTTATTGATTTTGTGTTAGTGAGGCATAAGAGCTGATGCTCGACCTACAGAACTTGGGGTGTGATCGACGAGAATGATAACGATGAAGGTCTTTCCGGCCTTTAAATCCTGGTGCTTCATTGAGCTAATTTGATTTAGTTGATGTTAGGATTTTCACTTACCTTTTTTCAATGGCTTTTAGGATTTTCACTTGCCATTGCTTGTAGTTGGTCTGTTTGCTATTCTTTGTTGTGTCGTTAACATGTCTAAACTTTCTGCTTATTACTATGCACTCAAGGTGTCTGTTTTCTTTCTTTTCCTTTTTGCAGTACAATTCATCTACGACATCATATTTGCCGAAGAAATCTGCTGATGGCTAATATGATGGGGTCACATGCTGTATATCCACGGGTTTCAAGCAGTTTCCCTCGTGGAAATGCTCTTTGAGATTCTAGGAGGTGAAGGTTTTCTTTTTGGATCTTGGAGAACTTCTGTTGAGGTTCTCCCTTCAGCCCATTTGACTACCTGAAGAAGTGCTTGGCTTAGAGCACGTGGAAGATGATGTTTCGGGGTTCGATTTGGTACCGGTATGTCCGTTTTGTGTTCTGTAAGCTAGTCACCGAGCCGACGAATTTTTGAATTCAAAATACACAAATATCACCAAGTTTTGGGATCACTTATTCACAGTGCTTGCACTCTCAGCACATGGCATATCATATTCATTTCCGCGACAGAACTCTCTCTCTCTCTCTCTCTCTCTCTCTTCGCGGGAAACGCAGCAGACCCTTACTATAAACTTCGGTACCAAGGCTTGAATAACACGGGGAAAACACCAAAGCTTGCTGTTATTTGAAACACCCGGATTTCAATGGAAAAATGCATATTATGTCGAGGTTAATCCCGTTTACACGATGGGGTCGTTAAACGGAGCTAATTTCGTTTGGAGCTTCCGATGAGAAATCAGATCGTTGGCCTATTTGTGCGATCGCATGTCCTTTCTACGTGCTACGGCATAATTAGAAACTACACAAGTTCACGACCAAATTACTGACTGAACATGAGTGGTTAAGGGTGTGCTTGGTTGGACTTTTGGGAAAAATCTTTGGCCAAATGCAAAGACTTTTGGCCTAAAGTGCTTAGGAGAAATTAAAGGTTGTTTGGGGTGCGCATGATAACCATTCTATTTCTGAAATCAATTTTTGTCTAGAAATAAATAAAAAAATCTATTTCTAGTTTATGGATAAGTTTTTAGCAAAAAAACGCGTTTGATAAAGACATAAAATTTATGTTCCTGGAATAGAAGTTCGTTTGATAACGGTTGAAAATTTCTACTTCTGAAATATTATTAACGCAATCTTTTACGAAAAATTTATTCTTCATTTTTTATTATCGAAAAAAAATAGGGAAAATGACACAAATAATCCCTGAACTATCACAGAATGTGCAATCTGGTCCCTGAACTTTTAATTTGTTCAATTTAGTCCCTGAACTTTGGCAGAATGTGCAATTTGGTCCTTAAACTTTTGACTTGTTCAATTCAGTCCCTGAACTTTTAGTAAATGTTCAATTTAATCCCTAAACTATATGAAAATGTTCAAAGTCGTCCCTAATCTTAAATTAACAAAAGGACTATATTGAACATTTTCATATAGTCCAGGGACTAAATTGAATATTTACTAAAAGTTCGGGGACTGAATTGAACAAGTCAAAAGTTTAAGGACCAAATTGCACATTCTGCCAAAGTTCAGGGACTAAATTGAACAAATTAAAAGTTCAGGGACCAGATTGCACATTCTGTCATAGTTCAGGGACCATTTATGTAATTATCCCAAAAAAATATTATTTATTAATTAAAAAAATTAAAAAATATATATTATTTATTTTTTACTTCGGCGGCGGCGGTTGTTGCTGCGTGCCAGTGGAGGGTGACAGTGGTGGCAGAGGTGGGCGGCGACAGGCGGTGGTCAGCAGTTGGTGACGGCCAGCAATGGGCGGCAGCGACGAGGTTGGAGATGACCGACGGTGGGCGGCGAAGGGCAATGGGCGGCGGCGGTGAGCAGGGTAAGGATGAGGTCAACGATGGTTGGCGATGGGTCGGCAGTTTGCGACGGCCTATGGTGGTGGCGATGGTAGTGGTTGCGGTGACGGCGGTTGCTGCGGTGGTCGGCAATGGCCCTACGGTGGGGCAAGGCGGTCAACGGAGGTTTGCGGTGGGCGGCGATTGACAAACGAAAGGCGACAGAGAGTGCGACAAGACGAGAAAAAACTAAGGGTTTTGATAGGTTATTTCTCAATTTTGTTTCTGGAACAGAGAAACCACAATTTTCAGTTTCTTATTTCTCTTTCAAATCTATTTCTAGAATAAAAATTTGTTCCAGAAACGGAAAAATAAAATTGCATTACCAAACGAATTTCTGTTCTCAATCTGTTTCAGAGATAGATTTGGAACAGAAACAGAGAAATAGAATGGTTATCATGCGCGCCCTCGGTAACTATAATTGAAAAGTGCTTTGATGAAATGCAAGAGTGTTTGGTAAACATGTATTTGGAAAGCTTTTTGATGTGATCAAGACTTTTTCTTCCATTTTTAGCCTCACTAAGCTGCTATAATTTCACTTCCATCACTGAACAATTGAGAGTGAGTATATTTGGCACTTACGTAATTTGCATAATAAAAAAATAATTAATGAAAGTTAGGGTCTTGCCAAATATTAATAATACCTATTACATGTTTTTTTTTTCTCACATATGTATTTGGCGAGGAATTAATAAATGACAAGAAATCATTGAAACGTGCCTAGCTAGTTAAAATTCGTGAACATAATGAAGCAGTTCTTCATGAACCTGCATTGGCTTCCACTTCATGATCTGCAGCCATTGCAGAAGACATTGACAGCATTGGTATTAATAGAACATCATCCATAAATAGGAAAGAAACACTCGCAGCCATGCTTCGCAAGAAAGTGACGACGAAAAAGATAGACGGTCTCGCACAAATTTGATTAGAAAGAGTCATTTCATCGTAATAAACGTGATCAGATAAGTCATTAACGACTTTGTAAACTCATGGCTATTTTATCACTGGAAACGTTATTTGAAGCATCAAACCCCTCATTTTCATCATCATGGTCAACTGAATATCTATAATAGGGATCCAATCCTGCAATTTCAAAATTCGTATCAGCCACGACATCTTTTTTCGTATATAATTGTGCAAGCCATTGCCGCTATGATAATCTGTACTTGCTCCTCGTCGTACGGATGGCTTGGCACATGAGTTAGAATCCTCCGCTTTTGTTTTAATGCACCAAAGGTTCGCTTAATTTTTTTAGTAGAGCGAGGAATGGGCACAATTAAAGGAGAAGGACCTCGTTGAAACTCTGGTAAATGATATACGACTTCCTTATAGGGCCATAAATAACCCGTGCAATTTGGATAACCAGTATCTATCAAATGGCATTTACCTACACAAAGCTCATGCTTGAGATACTTTGACTTTTGCATCACTCTTCAAAGCTCATGAAGACCTGCCTATTGCCTATCCTTTCCTTAAAATGAGAGATTGCACGAAAGTATTAACACCTCGTCTTGAACAATCTCAAGTGTCCAAACAAATCTATGAGATCACTGTAAAGACAAACTACATCATGTGCTTGAAATGCAGCAGTGGTAGCATTCCTACTTTCAACAGCTGCGACAAGCCTACTAATTTGTGCTTCATGCTCTTGTCTTGCGCTCATCAATTTCTTATCTTCATTTCCTCGTGCTTGCTTCATTGAAGTATGCCGGGCTTTTTATGGTTTTGAGTTCCAATTGGTTCCACAATGATTTGGTTCACAGTACACTTCAAATTTTCATCAGTAGGATCCTGCACCACCGTCATACCATGTCATGCGACCTCGATATCCTTATTAATACATAAACCTTGTGCAGGATTTTCATGTGATTCCTCCGGTGGCAACTGTATCTCTAAACATCATACCTAACAGAACTTCAAGATAGGTATGTCCTCCGTACTAAAAACCTTAATATGAGGATTGGCATATTATAATAGAGTATTTGAGTAAGCTGTCTCATTGAAGATGGAGTTAACAAAAGGGTAAAAGAAGAAGTGATAAAAACTTGAATTTTTCTCTCCCACCATTCGTCGCTTGCATCAATGTTCTCTTCCTGAAATCTCATCCTAGTCTCATTTCGTCATAAAGCAATGACCTCCATCTTTTCCATTCTTCCTTGAGATGATCTCACTTACTCTTCATTTGATCTTTATCATTTTTTTTTTAATTTTGCATGTTAGCTCCTCAAACTTGCTAGTCCATCCATCTTTTTTTTTTTGGTTCGAAGGACGATTGCCTTTTACAATTTGTTCGGTGCACGACTTACAAAGGGTTTCGACATCTTCCCAGGTCCAAAATGCCTTTCTTTTTTTTTTTTTTCAATGAACTTGCCATCTACTAGTGAAGTGATGTGAACAAATTCTTGCATCTTCAATCTGTGGAATGGCTTATGAATGAGCTTGGGCAAACGACGCCGCTTTTCAACCCCGACCCGCCCGGTTCGGGGCGGGCAAGCCGTGAATTTCATGGCCTCTCGAAAGATCAATTCAAGGTCGCGGCGAGCAATAAGAGTGCATGCCGACCCCACGGGTGGTTGGTTGATTCTCCCCGTCGTAGTTAAAAAAAGAAGAAGAAGAAAATGGTGGAAGAGGAAGAGGAAGACGATAAACGATTGCCAGGTCGATGAGCCACTCCTCCGGCCCAGCCAGCCAGCCTGTTGCTTTGTTTTTGTGTGGGAGGCTATAACGACGACTATTCGCTCCGAGTCAACCTTCCCTCGATCCCGAGTCAAATTGGGATTACTCTTCCTTCTTTTTCTTCTTCTCGTGTTATTTTCATTTTTCTTTTTTGCTTTCTTCAACCACTGTACGCACCTCCTCCTTCTCTCTCTCCCTCCCCTGGGTCGTCTCATTAATTGCGAATATCAATCATCGGAGCCATTACTTCAGCTTAGCCTCGTCGTCGTCGTCGTCGTCGTCGTCGTCGTCGTCGATACGTCTCCTCCTCCTCCTCCTCCTCCTCCGTCTTCGACTGCGTGCCAGTCCGGCCGCAAGAGCTGCGGCGATCTCCGCTCTTACTTGCGACGGTTCTATCCTGACGACTATGTGATGGCATCATCGAGCTGAGAATAGGGTTTCCGAGCCGCTCTCGGTGGAATTCGCAGCGAGGTAATCGCCATTCCCGCTCTTCGGTCCTCTCGAGTTGTCTGGTTCTGTCTTTTTTCTGCGGTTACGATGCAATTGGAAAAGTGTGGGTTTTTTTTTTTTATTATTATATATTTTTAAATCATCTCCTTCATACTGGAATGGGAAGTGGGTCGTCTTTTGTGACGGTTATTCTGGTCGGCTAGACAAGTAATCTTGTGCCTGAGCTGTGTAGCGGCGATCGAAGTTGTGATCGGCGGTCGCGGATGAGGAAAGTTGATTGATTGAGCTAGAAGGGACTAGAGGGTAGTTCTTGACTCAGCCGCAAAATATGCCTGACCATGGATAGGCTGAGCTGATTTCTGGCGGCTGGCTTGTATTGGTGTTTCCCTTCCTTGGCTTGGCAGCTGGGTTTAGCTCCTTCCATATTGGTTCTCTTCTAAGAGGCTGCAAATCTGTCCCTTCTTTGGGGTTTATTCACATCAACCCACACAATTAGAAGTCATGGATGGAATCTAACCATTATCCTATCTTCATACCCTTTAACGTGCAGAAAGTCCTGCATAATCATTGTAAACACACAATACCCCAGGAAAAGCCTATTCATTGATGATCATATCATCCTGTGGCAAGGGGCCAAGGGCATCGTATTGCAGTTGCATATTGGTTTTCTTACGTTTATGCGGAACTCTATTAAAGAACTATAAGTTGTTATCTCTTGATAATTTATCTGGCCCGACCATGTGCGGCACAATGGAAACTCGCACGCACATTCATAGGTCATACAAAAAATTGACCTAATTACTCGAATATAGAGTCTGAAAAACAACACAGAAATAACGAACGAGTCAAAAAGTGTTGAAAACAAGCCCAAAAATAAAAATTTCTCTGAAACATTTCGAACTAATGGATTTTGAGACCCTAAAGAAACTGCAAAAGTTGAGAGAGAGAGAGAGAGCATGAGGAATCAGTTTTGTATCAAATCTTGACGGTTCATACATGTGGCTGTAGTGTAAGTGATTCTCCCTTTCCCAGTGTTTTTCATAAACATAATGATCTTGCATTTTACTGCCATTTAAATTGGTTCGGGTATGTGCAGTGTGATTGGAATGTTAACTATACTTGATTGGGTAGCAAGCGAGATTATACACAGAGACATATGTTAGTTTATGTGAACACACACAGCCTAAGTAGTACAATTATATGAATTCTTGTAGTTGTTTGAGATATGTGATAGGCTCTCTGGAATGATTGATGTAGCACCAAGGTGCGCGGATAATGAATATGGCGACTAGACTGTGGTATAAATGTGGTTTATCATTTATGATTCACTGTTGTACTGTTTATGGTTTGTATCTTTCTTATCATGCTTGATCCTATGCTATGAGTCTGAGTTATAGTGTTTCCAGGCTTGGTTACCTGGGGAGAATAAGGGTATCAAGATCCTGATTAGAGTCTCAACAGAAGCATAGTATATATTATTTGATTTCAATTTGATCGCATACTAAGAAGATATACATGAGGTTAGCCTGAAACTCCTTCCTGATCAAAAGTTCTGAGCCATTCACTCCATTGTACTCACATCTTACTTTCAGGCCTGTTTCCTTGTTCTGTCTCTTGTACCGCTTCAGGAACTTTTCTGCAATTGTGTCCACATCAACATGTACGCACTACTTAGGAATAGCATAACTGCAATGGGTGAAATAGTTTAATACCAGCATTAAGCAGCCTTTATAACTTATCCGGATAAATTATTTGATGCATGCCATTATTAACTATACATCTGGCAGCTCATGCTTTGCACCTCTCAAACCAGAATTGTATGTGTCTGTTTTGCCTATGGACCATGACACCTCTGGCTGTTGGACTTACAATTAGCCACCCATATAGTGTTCATCCGTGCATGAGTTTTCTGTTAGCAAGTGTTGTTGCATTTAAGGGAAGAAATGGTGGTATTGAATCCATGACATTTTACTTGCACCAGGTGCGGATATTGCACATTTTTCTTTAACAGTATTTATCACACTTACCAATCTTATTTGGTAACAATCTTGCTACTCTTCTTCATTGCCAAAAGAAATTAACATGCAGCCTTTTTCTGGTTATCATTTCGCAGTCAGAGATTTGGATCAGATGGCAGGAAGTTGGGATGGAAGCCATGACGCTGGCAGCCAGTCAGATGAAAGCCATCAGTTTGACAAACTGCATATTGAGCCTATCTATGATGCATTTGTATGCCCTTTGACTAAACAAGTTATGCACAATCCAGTGACATTAGAGAACGGACAAACTTTTGAACGTGAGGCCATCGAGAAGTGGTTTAAAGAATGCAGAGAGAATGGAAAGAAGTTGGTTTGCCCACTGACACAAAAGGAATTGAGAAGCACAGAGCTTAAACCTAGTATAGCTTTGAGGAACACAATCGAGGAATGGACTGCTAGAAATGAAGCTGCTCAACTTGATATGGCACGGAGGTCATTAAATTTGGGTAGTTCAGAAAGTGACATTGTGCAGGCGCTGAGGTATATTCAGCACATTTGTCAAAAAAGCCGAATAAACAAGCATGTAGTGCGCAATGCAGCTCTCGTACCTATGATTGTTGAAATGTTGAAGAGCGGTAGTCGTCGCGTTCGGTGCAAAGCTCTTGATACCCTTCGAATTGCGGTGGAGGAAGATGAAGATGTTAAGGTTTTGAATCTTATATATTACTGGTGGACTTTTAGGAAGAGCAAGTACATTTAACGGCTTGTTGATTTGTTGCCTATTTTCATTGCCTGTCTGATGTCTTGCAGGAAATAATTGCTGAGGGGGACACTGTTCGCACAATAGTTAAATTCTTGTCTCATGAGCAGTCTAAGGAGAGGGAAGAAGCTGTTTCTTTGCTGTATGAGCTCTCCAAATCTGAGGCCTTGTCTGAAAAGATTGGCTCAGTAAATGGGGCTATCCTCATTTTGGTTGGAATGTCTAGCAGCAAATCAGAAAATGTTTTGACTGTTGAGAAGGCTGAGAGGACGCTAGAGAATCTGGAGAGTTGCGAGAACAATGTACGGCAGATGGCTGCGAATGGTAGACTGCAGCCTCTTCTGACACAACTGCTTGAAGGTGCTTTTCTGGATACTCGCAGTTACACGAATGGCTTTGTTTCTTTGTTAACTATACTAAACAAGATGATGCTTCTTGAAGAAGTTGTGAACCAAACTTTTTCTTGTGCTTTTAAGAATAAACTTTTCCCCCCGTTGTCAGAGATTCTAAAGATAACTTCCATGAGGGTCAGTGTAGTTTTTTGATGAAATTAAAATGCAGAGAAATTCTGGTGGTGACATTAGCACTTAGCATTCTATTATCTTAGATATTTATCCAACGCCTGCTTTTGGTGTCCTCTGTGACTTGACTATGTTAATGAGCTGACAGTCCTGCTTCTAATGGGAGTTTCTTAAATTTCTGATTTAAGTTGATTTGACTATGGTTGTTACGACAGATTTGAACTGTGCATCTGCTTAGTCAATTATTACTGCAAGCCTGAGCTTTATTGTGTTGCATTGGCAACTATGATCCTCTACTACCATTTTAATGGGAGTATGTAAGCTGTTGATTTGTGGATGCAGGGTCTCAAGAGACTAAACTTTCCATGGCTAGTGTTCTTGGTGAGCTCGCTCTTAACAACGATATCAAGGTCCTTGTAGCTAAAAGGGTGGGCTCTGCACTGATCAATTTAATGAAAAGCGGCAGCATTCCGTCAAGAGAAGCTGCTTTAAGAGCTCTGAACCAGATTTCCAGTGAAGCAAGTGCTAAAGTGTTGGTAGATGCTGATATTCTTCCTCCTCTTGTCAAAGATCTCTTCACTGTCGGTGCAAATCAACTTCCAATGCGCTTGAAAGAGGTGTCTGCAACAATTCTTGCCCACATTGTCAACTCAGGCATTGATTTTGATGGCATACCTGTGGGACCAGACCATCGGACTTTAGTCTCAGAAGACATAATCCATAATCTGCTCCACCTTATTAGCAATACTGGTCCAGCAATTGAGTGTAAGCTTCTTCAGGTTCTTGTCGGGCTCACCAATTCTCCTGCTACTGTTCTGAGTGTCGTAGCTGCCATCAAAAGCTCTGGTGCTATTATCAGTTTGGTTCAGTTTATTGAGGCTCCGCAGAGAGATTTGCGTCTAGCTTCTGTTAAACTTCTGCAGAACCTGTCTCCACATATGGACCAGGAGTTAGCAGATGCCCTTCGTGGCACAGTTGGCCAGCTTGGGAGCCTAATGAGAGTGGTCACAGAAAATTTAGACATAACTGAAGAGCAAGCAGCAGCTGCTGGACTTTTAGCTGAGCTCCCAGAGAGGGATTTGGGCCTCACACGGCAGATGCTAGACGATGGTGCCTTTCAGCTGATCATTTACAGAGTGCGAAGGATACGACAGGGAGAGACTAGGGGCATCCGCTTTGTGACACCCTATCTAGAAGGGCTTGTTCGAATCCTAGCGAGGATAACTTTTATTCTACCTGACGAACCAGGTGCCATTCAACTCTGCCGCGACCACAATGTCGCCACACTGTTTATTGAATTGCTTCAGTCCAATGGACTTGACAATGTACAGGTGGTTTCTGCCATGGCCTTGGAGAACTTTTCTAGGGAATCCCGAAACTTAACAAGATTGCCAGAATTGCCCCCACCAGGAATTTGTTCTTCAATCTTTCCATGTTTTAGTAAACAGCCCACCATAACAGGATTGTGTCGGCTTCACCGAGGAACATGTTCGCTGAAAGAAACATTTTGTATTCTTGAAGGACAAGCTGTAGAGAAATTGGTGGCGCTTTTAGACCACACGAATGACAAAGTGGTCGAGGCTGCATTGGCAGCAATATCCACATTGTTAGAAGATGGGGTTGATATTGAGCAAGGGGTTGCGATCTTGTGCGAGGTGGAAGGGATTAAACCTATTTTAAATGTGTTGATGGAGAAAAGAACAGATAGCCTGAGGAGATGGGCCGTTTGGGCAGTTGAGAGGCTCTTACGGACTGAGGATATAGCATATGAAGTCTCTGGCGATCCTAATGTGAGTACAGCACTAGTTGATGCTTTCCAACATGCTGATTACCGAACAAGGCAGATTGCTGAGAGGGCCTTGAAGCATGTCGATAAGATACCCAACTTCTCAGGAATCTTCCCGAACATGGGATAGGCCTATTTAGATACTTCCCATGAGATGAACACTCTCCAACATTGTATGTAATTTCCTTTGCTGCCTTACAATTTTGAGGTCCGGTTTATTGGTTGTGGTTCTTAGTATATGGCAGTGTTATACAGAATTCTTTTGAGGGCTTTTCGATCTCTCATTCGTCTTATATATTGCCACTACTGTCAATCTTCTGTTGTCTCACATGACCTGCATTTGTTGTATCAACATAGTGTCAATGTTGTATATGATTTGACTTTGGAATTTAATTACAAAAGGCAGGGGATGTATCTTCATGATTGGATTGCCTTTTTTCTCCCAACTCTTACGCTGTAGATTGCTTCGCAAATGACGTCTGATCAAACAGTTCCAGTCTTCGGCTCTCTAGTAAGATGCTCCGCGTTTATAACACCTCGAGGAAGAAGTGTATTGATTGGGAGGTCTCTTGGAGAAGTTTTGGCCGTAAACTTCCTGTTCTCATCTTTCTTGGGAATTATGTGTCAACTACTCATACACGGCAGTGGGTTTTTCTCCTTGGCGTATAAGCCCCATCCACCCTCTCTCGCTACCACGACAGTTTATTGCGTAACCGGTGAATAATAGAACCTACGTTTCCTGGAAGTTCCGAAAATCTGTATTGTCGTCCTGCATGTTGGCTTATCATTACACAAGTCGTGATAAGAAGTAGCATGCAAAGGAAAGCCGGATTGTAGTGGCCTTTCTTGCTCCTCTTTCTGGTTGTCGTCAGGGAAGAAGTTACTCTGGCTGCATCTGGAGAATGATATACTTTCATCTGTGCAGTGGTTTCTCTCTGTTTCCTTTTCTCTAACACACGACAGCAAGACGTAGAGCATGTGATTCATGCTCATATGCTCATAAATGAACATTCCTGTCGGTGCGATCCCACCTAATACAAGGACTCTCTCGGTCCCAATCATCCAGTGCCTAGCCCTGAAGAGACGAAACTAGGAGTTATCGGGAAATGTCTAGAAAGATTTTGACGTGAAGTCAGAATCGTCCACAAGTCAAATAACTGAGGAAGTCGCTGTTTCCGAGCAATGTGACAGAGGAAAGAAACTTATCACCTACCTCAGCAACACACGATGATCATGGCATAAACATGGCACATCATACGTCCTGTTTCTTTTGTAAGAACTGTAGGCAATGCCTGATCTCAAGTTCTGCTTGGTTCAGTCAGCTAACAGTCTTGATGGATGAATTGTTCCTGCTCTCAAGTCCATTTATAAATGAGCGATACCGCTTGGCAATATCGCCAAATGCTTGTTATATCTTTCCAAAGTTCAGATGGAAAAAGGGTCTTGCCAATTATCCTGTTGAATTCAATTGATCCTCTCATAGGGCTGGTTTGTTGTCATAAAGCACAATTTGTGGTCATCTAACTTAGTGCATGTAACCCACTTGACAATTGGCATTGTGGATTTGTATCTGGAAATTTATCCCTCACTTGGTGGTATCTGCTTGATATTGCCTAGTGCATTCTTCACACCTAAATGTCGTCTGGATAGTTCTGGATAAAGGTATGGTATCAACAAGGAGCAGCATTTTGTAATAGATGATACTTTCGGACATGGATTTCGTGATTCTTAGGGCCGAATTACCGCTCTCCGCATCAAACAACACGTAACACTTGCATAAAAAAAAAAGGACAAGAAGGAGAAGCTCCTTCAACAGCTGCGCAGGCAAGTATGACGAAAAGGAGAAGCTCCGTCAACAGCTGCGCAGGCAAGTATGTCTTACAAGGGTTGGTGCTGAAACTCAACTCTGAGGCCTTGGTTTGTATGGCTCCTAGCCTCCTAAGAGAAAAATCAAAGTATGCTGGGGAAAGTACCCATTCAACCTGAAGTCTGAACAGAAAAGTTACAGGTTATTACTTGTTTGAGGAATATGCCTGTGGTGGCTACATTAGACACTCTGTTCACTTGTTCAGAAATGGACCACTATGGCACAACCTCACTGTACATTCAATAAACAAGTTGCCGACCGTTTCAAGAAGTGCTGTAGGCTACTGATCCATGTAGTACGTATCTATACATGATTTTAAAAAGCAATGGAAAACATGATGAACAATAGCACCTGTAAGTCAGCATAATCACTCCTCTTTGTCCCCCTTTCTGCCAATGTGGAAACAAGTACAAAGAGCAACTCATTGATACCAGCCACAGGCGCTCGGATTAGAAATATACCCCATTTCAGTGTTCTATCAGATGCACTTTTTTTTTAGGTCGGAATATCAGATGCACTTAATAGCATCAATACTGGACTAGCCTTTTGTTAGATCGGATTGGCATGAGATTTTCACTGGTCATGTAGGCAATTTGCGAACTAGCATGACCAAAGTGAAGAAGCAATGGAAAGCATATGAAAATGCGAAAGAAAGTAACAATTAAAGTACAATATTAGTCTGATACTGGAGAAATGAAATTTTACATAAAAAGTTACATGGGAGAGACGCACCTCCGGTACAATCAGTCTGAGAAACACAGCACAAGGAAAGAGTGATGAGAGACATACCAGGAGGCAGTCACCCATGCAAAAATCATTTTCATCAAAGAATTAAATGCAGGACTCAATGTTGCATCTGCAATGCATGCTCAAAACCTCTGCACAATGATAAATAGAAATCAGAAACTATCTGGGTGAGTAGCAACTTCATTAGGGGGATTTCACAAATAGACCACAGCCAGAGACTTGGTCATGCAAGATGATGCATCGAGTTCATGAGCCATCTGATTCCTTGATATATGACGCCAGTTGGGGCCCTTTTCTGACACCTCACACATTGTCATGAAATCCAACACCTGACCAAATATTTTGAACATTTCGACCCCAAAGATGGAGTTCCTATCGGCCACAAACGTCGCATTCCAGTCCATTGGAGCATCAGGATGTACAGACACCTCACTCCAATCAAGATACATGAGATCTAACTCCCACAATTTTCTCACAGCCTTATTTCTCCTGCCGATTTGACCATCCCCCTCACACCAAGACACTGAGAGCATAAAAAGCCGACCATCACAAGAAACAAGTTTTGGGTAATACTCATGAACACGTGGAGGAAATGGGCTAGTCTGTATCCCAATCCAATATCCCCTCTCTATGTCATATCCTGCAAGCTTGTCACTCTCTGAATAGACATAAAAAATGCCATTACAAACAGTTCCAGAGCAAACAATCCCAAAATCTGTTGGCAGCTTCTGGATTTCAGTCCACTTATTAGATACAGAGTCATATATTTCTCCAGAATCTAATGGCTCATCCCATGAGCCAAGCCCTCCTACAGCAATAACCACGAACCTTCTAGAGCTCTTTGTGCTAGATTGATCAATCTTTTGCCTGACCAACTTGTGTGGCTTTCTTGCAGAAAAAAATGACAAATCATTCTCATCAAAAGTGTTTCTGGGTTGACGTCTTAGAGAAAGCCTGTGAGGATCCTCGTAAACATCTGATCCACCACCCATCCTTGACCTATTAAAACGCCTCTCTTGCCGGATTTGATGGCCCTGAATTGCTGAAAAATCTGGATGGACCTCAGAAGCTCCTAAGATAGGCATCGACCTAGCATACTTCATAGAAGCAATTTTACGCCAAGATTTAGTCAATGGACTGAAAACCAAGGCTCCTTTGTGCGTCTTGAATGAGCTTCTATCTACTCTGCCGAAATTGATCAAGCTAGAGCAACCCCCTACGACATATACATCTTCCAGGATATTGGCAACAGAAAACATGAACCTTCCTTTTAGGATATCAGCTTCTATCTTGTGCCATTGATCCTGATACACATCCAGCGCATGTATTTCGGCAGAGCAATAGCCATCTTTCACTGCACCAAACAAGAACAGCCATGGATTATGGTGCAAGCCTTCTCGTCTCATCTGAAGGAAGCGCGAAGTAGAAGTCAAGTTTCTCCATTTCTTGCACACAAGGCGTGCATTCATGAGGCTGGTTAGTGGCAGCCTCACCAAGCACATCTCTAGGATATCATCTGGAAGAAAAATGTGCATTCTGCTGTTATAGGTTGATTCTTCAAGTTCTAAATCCTTTCTGGTATTTTTCTTCCAAAATCTCTCTTTTACTCCATATGAGAAGCAGTCCACTCCAGTTTCTTCGGTACCGCATATGGTACCATATCCTCTGCTTTCTTCACTGGCACTCGACCTTCTCCTACTACTTGGGTCCCCATATTCCTCGCCTGTGTCAGCACCCACCTTGCAACCTCCCCCTCTGCTATATAAAGTTAGACATCTCATCGAAACCCTCCTAGCATTATCGTCTTCATCTTCACTTTTGAGGCTCTTTTTCCTCAATTTGTGACTGACACTCCTCATGAGACGTTTCGATACACTCAAGGCCTCAAAATCTTGACGCAAATAGTTTTCGTCTGCCATCTGCTCAGCATGCTGATCTCCAGACGTTTTGCAGGTCCAAGCAATCATCGTCTCACTGTATCACATTACGATCCATTCATTTTATAACATCTACCACCATCCAAAGCAAAGCACGAAGAAATTAAGCTGAGAAAGAAATACTTCATACAATCTATCATAGCCACAGTCACGGGGGAAGACTAATCATATCAGCCTCGAGAATGCTGCAATCACAGACAACTCACAATGCATAAACAACTTTGAAAACTATACGCACTCAAAGCTCAGGTGATGATTTCATACCAAATTTTGAATTTTTTTTTTTTTTGGCTCCCAGCAACTAGATGACCGCATTAATTGCTGCCCATGAAAAAAATACGAATTTCAACGCAAAGCAAGAAGAGGGAATGCGGAAACAAACTTTCCATAAACACCACCAAAAACCAGATCCCCAGATCCATCCGAATAAAGCAACGAATCAAACCCAACTCACATGGAGAACATTCAAATCCACACTAACATGTCCAAATCAAAAAGTTAAGGTCACAAGCAACGATAGCCCAAGAACAGGGGAATAAACAGAGAGCCCGGATCACAACGACAAGAGGAAGCGACGACCCTAAGAGCGCTTCCTCAGACAAGATCGAGTCCATCAAGCTCTTAAAAACTTCAAAAATCACCTGAAAGAGACGTTGCTCGAGAAACCCAGATGGCGAAATCCCTGGGGAGCATCAGAAGATGATGAAAAGCTTCCATCAGAAAATGGGGAATGGTGGGCTTTAGCTCAAAGGCTCATGCTTTTGAGAGAGACCGAGAAGGTGGGATGTGGGTGTGTGGGGAGTTCTTAAATGGGAAAGTTTTTCAGAGAGAGAGAGAGAGAGAGAGAGAGAGAGAGAGAGAGAATGTGAAGATTCAATCTTTAACCTCGAGCTCTACTTAATCCAAACAAAATTTGGGTGGGTCGGAGTGGAATTAGTAAAGCGACGCAGCATCGCTGCTCTAAAATGACTCCTCACCTCCCCATTTTGTTGGTAATAGCGAAATTTAATTTCTTCCTTTCCCTATTAGAATCCAAAATATCAATTAAGTACGTGTCTGACCAAAAATATAAAAATTAGTATGTGTACTTACGTTTTGTATGTAAGTACGGTGAAGATTTCATGATCCTATTATTAAGTTCCGTTCATCTTAGACAGATGTCGTCATTAAAGCTCTTAAAAATGAAATGTTAAAGATTCGGTGCATTCCTCAAGTAGAATACAGTAGTAAATTTGATCATTCCATGGGTTCGAATGATTGATTTCTTTTTTATCGCGATCAATCCCTTTTTACTAAAATGGCTTTCAAATTTTTTTTTCTCTTAATCATAATCATGCGACGGGACCCATTTTCACACCTTTTTAAAACTTGAAATTCCCAAAACATTCGTGATATACAAATATCAATCAGTAATTTCACTACACACGTTTATTTGTAGTTTTTCGAGATATACTGGAATAATATTTTCGATTTTCCGCGGGAAAGTAAAAATAATAAACGGGGGCGGTGGAGGTGGAGGGACTGAGTGAGTTGAGCAATTTAGCACGTGCCGGCCTGCTGCACGTGCGAGGTGAAGCGGGAGAAAAGCGGAATGATCGGCGACACCTAACGGAGTGGCGGAAAATGAATTTCTTTTCTTTTCCGGGGGGTGGTTTTTAGAAATGCGGAAAATAGTGGGGCCCATCGCCTGATTGCAGTCCTGCAGGTGATTATTACATAATAAAATGTATTTATTGTGCTGTCCAACCCACTTTAAATTTTGAGTGTGGTGGTTGGTTGGCAATTGGAACCGGGTGGGGATCACCTGCCCCAAAAGCAGGTGACTTACCCACCTCCCCACCCTTGATATGGGGTGGGCCCCCTATATCAAGGGTGGGATCCCCCTTGCCTTAAGCAAAATAAGGCAGGGGAATGAACATTAGAATCTCTTCTGTTTTTTTTTTTTTTTTTGAATGGAAGAACAAATCGGTTTTTTTCTCTTTTTCGTTTTAGTTAAAAAAAAGGTGAAATTCCTATTAAGAAGTGATGATAATTTCAATTTCTCACTCCATGAGAATGGATAAACATGAATCCGAGTAATCTGTTCAAGGGAAAAAATAAAATAAAATACCGTATCGAAGTTCGTTTGTTTAAAGAAAAAACTACTTTTCAGAAGTTCATTTTTCGATTTTTCGGTATTTTAATGATGGTAAATTAATCGATGTACAGAATACGTGCTCCATATGCCGTAAATAATAGCTTCGGATTGAGGAAAAACGACTTTCGTTTCTTTCAATAAAAAAAAAACACTTTCTTTAAACAGCCAAGCAAATTCAAACTAAGCATTTAAATCGAATAGTTTTCTATCATCAAAATATGCAAAAATTCGAAAAATCAAATTTTTGCAAAACGGTTGTCCTTCAAACAAACGAAATTAATTGCCGAGCATTAGCTCAACATTACAGGAAAGAGCGAAAGGAGGAAAACTGTCCACAAAAAAAAATGGTAAATTTGTATATTTCTATGACGTGTCTAGGGGTGATGATACGACATTCGAATCAATAGAGTTATCGTATTATTATTCTCGGGTGATTTGGATAATCAAGAGAGACGGTGGGGTCGAGAAATTTTTTTTGAGATTGAAACACATAATTAGGTTGCCTCATCAATCTTAGAACTAGCTTTTTGGCGTACCGCATGATTCATGATCATTGGGGTTTTTGGTTTGGGGAGCGGTCTCGACATGGTAACAAAAACAAGACCCTTTTGTCGTGGTCCCTTTTTTTTTTTTGTCGGAGTGGTCCTCTTTCATGGGTCGCCTTTTATCTCTCACTCGACACTACATACAAGGGAGCATGCCCGTTTGCCTTCTGTATCCCGTCGGGCCGGACAATCTCATCGCGGTCGGGACGTTGACACCATGATCGTCGTCGAAAGACGCGGAGTTGCGCCTGGCTCGTCCCCCCGACTCGTAAGAGTGCGATGGATCTCGCCGAGGCAGCAAAACCGACGCGAATTGGCTATTAAGGTGGATTCTGTTTTTTCCTGGCAATGAATTTTCTGTCAACTGTCGGTTCGAATTTCTAAGTCAGTGGTGTTGTATCATTTAGAGATTCTTTCCTTCAAGGGATAATGACGCGGATGGTTCCTGAACTTTGGCTCAATGCACAATATTGTCATTGAACTTTTAACTTTTAACTTGTTTAATGTGGTTCATCAACTTTACCTCAATGCGCAATATTGTCCCTCAACTTTTAATTTGTTCACCGTGGTCCATGGTCAATTTAATTATTGAATTATATGAAAATGTTTAAAGTTGTCCATCGCCTTGAATTAATGAAGAGACAACATTAAACATGTCTCTCTTTAATGCTAATATTGTCAACCGATCAAGGACAAGACCCATGGGCCGATTCAAGGCCCGACAACGTAATTGGGCTCGCTTGGGCCCGTCGTGTCTTTGGGGTACTCCGAGATTGGGAGGCGAAATTTCTAGAATCCCGAAAACTGAACTGGTCAACTTCATTGATGGACCCCTTAATTGGGAGCTAACCGGAGACTCTGGGGAGCGATCGGAGGGGGAGATGCCGGAGTCCGTCACCGCCGCGGCGTGGATTCTCGCGATACTTGCCGTGTTCTGCCTCGCTCATTGCATCGAAGACAAATGCGCCGCTTGCAATGCCGTCGCGGTACTTTCAATTTCTGTGGCTCAGTTCAATGGCGAGGATTTACGGATCGTTTCCTCACTGCGTCTTGGTTTATACTGTTGTGATCGGCGAATCTCGCTTCTCACTGAGAAATTGATTTTCCGTTTTCGTTTTAAGTTTTGCGAGTTCGAGTAGGTCGTCGATCTAACTTCGGTGCCGATGGTTTTTGGCAGGGAGAGCTGGAAATCGGTCTTTCCAATGTGAGTGAGTGCATGATGTTTCCTCTGTGGATTCAACTAACTGCAGAGAGTTTGTGTTAAAGGTTTGGTTTTTCCTCCTTGTTTTGGTTCTGTCCAGGAAAAACCGAGGAATCATTTGGATATGAGGCATCGCTTGGATTCTAAAGGTCAACGTGAAGGAAAGCTCATCGATTATAAGTAATGCTTATCATTTTATCCTTATTCTCCGTAGGATCACGCAAGGTCGCTTATAAAGCAATGCCCTTTTATTGTTTATGTTGCTGGGGATGCATTGTGTGATTATATTTGACTCGGTTTCCTGAACTCATATCTTTCTTTGTTAGAGAGGCAAGTCTTGCACCGTGTAATTGTCAAGTTTATATCCGATTTGGCTGATAGTTATGCACTACCTGTAATAATATCAAACAGGGTCAGCGAGCTGAGAGTGGTCGAGCTTCTGGATGGACTATGTGAAACGATGCAAGAATATACTCTCGAGAAGGTAATTCTCATAATTTATCGTGATAAGTAAAGAGAAATTCATTATGAGGCACCAAGAGGGTGCCTCACTTGGCTCATTCTTGATGCAGTAATACAAGGTGGCAAAACTACTTAAGCTTTTTATTTTCATTGTTACTAAAGTTTAAGTAGTTTGGTTTGATTTTTCGTATAGTATTTAGCAGTTTGAATAAGTAAGATTAGTTCTGCTTTGGCTGACTGTTAGAAAGCCATATATCCACTCAATCGATCTCTCCAGATGTATAAATATTCTGTATGCCTGTCTGGGTCATCTGAACCGAAGTACTTCATGGCTCATTTTTGCAGAAGGATTCTACCCAACTAGAGTGGGTGAAAGTAGACGACTGGGATCAATTGAAAACCAGTATGTATTCTAAATTTGGTATTTAGTGGCTTTATTGCTCAATTTTTTTCTGTTTGAGTGTAGCTCGCAATTTGAGAATTGATATTTAACAATAACTGAGGAAGTCTGTGTCAAATAGATGATTTATGTCGGTAGGAAACTTACAATCAAGAATTACCTCCAGAGTGAGGGAAAGCATTCTAGTTAGTGTGTGTGTGTGTATAACACATTCTAGTGTATATAGTACCAGCAGTAGCTTTCAGTGTATGTTTGGAAGAAAGAGTTAACGAGTGAAACCAATGTATCTCTTTATAACTATCTATGATGATTAATAATGCATTTCTGAAGACGAGGTTACCTTTCAAGGTTCTGAAAAGATATATACCATGCGTGATACCTTGCTTTATTTAAATATTTCATTCGTTGATCTACTTTGTATGCTTAAGTGGAAATTTTGATCTTGTGAATGTTTGGAATGAATTTCTTAGAATTAATAAATTGACTCATGGCATGTACTCCTGTGGATTATATTTCCTTCTTCTTGAATCAATCACTAGAAGTATCAAATAAGGATCATATATCTTATAGTACAACAGGGTTATCGACTAATTGGTTACTTGTTCATTTACGAACGCCAATGTCCGATCATAATATGCATATGACTATTACAGAAGCCTCTATAACTCATAATCTTACTCAGATTGACAATGATATAAGGGGGTCGACTGTTATATTAGCGTGTATCATGTATAGGTGTTGGTTGTTAGTAAAACAAAAGTTTCTGATAAAGACGAAGGATGATGATGACTCTCCTTGAATTGGCCTAGTTATTTACACTAGGATAATCCTTGTCCTTTGGATTCTACTGATGTGGATTCAAACCATTCTATGTATTTCTTGAATCTTGATTAATTCTGTATTAGCATGTCATGGTCCATGTGTCTCTCAAATTCTTAGAAATCTTTATGATATTGTAGATTAAGTGCTGAATATGAAATGCTCTCTCTGTTGTGGTGTTAGACAAACAGGAAGCTAGAGCACATTCCAAAGCTATGTCAACTTATTGTGGAAGGTGAGTAAATCAGGAGGTCCACCCTGGGAAAAAAAAAACCACTAAAGGAAACGAAAAGGAAAATAAGTTGTAGGAATTCTTTTTCATGCTGTTGCATGGCGAGCTTCATTTTAATGGCCATCCTGAGTAATCTTTAAGTTTGTAATAGAGAGTTTATTTTTATCAATCCACGAGCCTAACATTTTTTAGGTAACACTGCAGGTTACTTGAGGAGACAGAAGATGAGGTGAGATTGCACATGTTCCTTATTATCCATTTCTACATGTTCTACATTTTTCACAGGTCATTTAGAA
Organism: Rhodomyrtus psidioides; assembly: GCA_021437785.1. NCBI lineage: Eukaryota > Viridiplantae > Streptophyta > Magnoliopsida > Myrtales > Myrtaceae > Rhodomyrtus > Rhodomyrtus psidioides. The sequence continues at coordinate 767,315 of JAILYB010000185.1, read as the reverse complement.
ATCCTGTTAACGTATATTGCAGTTGGCAAAACTTATAAGACAAGGTTCTGTGAAAGTTGGAGGTGTAACGAAGGTTCTGTGTCAAGATTTAAGCAAGCACTGCAGCCAGACAAGGTAACCTTTAAGTAATGTCAGTCCCAGGTGGGATCATGCGGATTGTGCTGTGTGTAAAACCATCATGTATGTTTATTAGCACTTCTAATCATTAAGAGAATAGCTGAAGAAAGTGTATTACATCCTCAACTCTGAAGCTAAATCTTTGTTTTCAAAAGTCAAATTTTGAATGGAAATCCTTGCAAAGATCTCATCTCTACCGTATATTAGAGAAAGAAGTGGTAGTTTTTATTCTCAAAGTTTGCCCATGAAGTTCTATAAATTGCTCTCATTACAAAGACTCTCTCTCTCTCTCTCTCTCTCTCTCTCTTTTTGGGTAAAAAACAAATCTCTCTTTAAAAAGTGATTTTGTTCTGAAAAAATTGTTTCCATTCTGGTGGTAGTTATCTCATCCCTTTCCATCCCTTCTTCCAACGAAGTTTCTCTTTTCTAACTCATTTATGGAGTGTGTTCTCTATTTACATCCACTTTGCGCAAGCATACAGTTACGCTTATGCACTAGTGAAATTGAAACGTCTCAAGCTTTAAACAATTCGTTTTCTCAATCCGACATGTTATTCACTTATGGCCACATCTACTTTGCGTGTTAAATAGTTCTTTCTTATGCTAGGCAGCTCAATCCTTGTTTTATTCTGCAGTGGTTTTCATGACGGGGATGGCCCTGCCGATGATGCTAAGGAAGAACTCTGATTCAACATGACGAGGAAAATCTCATTTTTCAGATTTATTAGAATTGATTCTGTACAATTGAACGACATTTAGAAAGGAAAATGGGATCGTAACCAAGGAGCGGGCTGCTTCCAAGGGATTGCGAGAACTCTCTTTTTGTAACACAAATTTTGCCTTCAGTTTCTTGGATTGTGTTTCAACAGCTGTCTTTTGAACATTACATGCTGGATTAACTTATAATTCCTGGGGCTTACCAAGAGACGTCATCAGTATACTACTGAGGAAACCCTGTCCGAGCTGCCCTCGTCAGTCCACTGACAAAGCCATGTCACAGGCTTCCTAGGCAAATAAATCGGAAGATGATCATCGCTATGATATGTTTGAGAAAGGTATCAACTACCAGCGCTTGCTTAGTGCATGATTCATCATCGTCTCTTGGCTGTTCTTGTAGCGACCGGTTGGACCGCTCAAGGTCCAACTGCAAAAGGGACCAGATATTAGCATGAAACTGCAAAAGGGACCAGATATTAGCATGAATTGGATTTTAATCTGGAGCGTCTAACATTTAAAGATTAAGCATTGGGCATCGCAGAGTGAATAGATGCATCCATTAGCCTCGTCTATCTGGTGACACGACCAAATAGATGGACAGCCAACACGCTAATAATGTAAAAGCGTCCGGCGATCGGTATAACTCTGTGTGCATTGGAATATCATACTTCGATTCCCTCCCCAGATTACACATAGGCAAGTCGAATACAATGATCACTATTGTATCCCAGTTAATCCTGGTAATGCAAGATCTTTATGGACGAGGTGTGCAACTAAGGCAAATCTAATTATAGTCCACTAGGCTGGTGTAATTACTGCGACTGCGGACAACAATACAGAAAGTAAAATGCATCAAATCCACGAGCAATCGCAAGGATCACGAAGAGATAGGTTAACACAAAAATCGAAGACCAGAGAAACAGAGCCATCATGCTTTTCAACTTCCAGCTATTTACAATGCTCGAATGGTGAACACCCATTGTGGTTCAAGCAACCACATAAATGGGAGGGAAAAAGAATTCAAATCGTTACAACATAAATAATCACATACGAGCGGTGACTCTCAAGACGCTGAAGAATTGAATTTGACTCGGAGGGATCATCTCGCTCGTTTCTGAGTGGACTCTCATGTCAGTCGCACTAACTGGTGCAAGTTGCAGCGTGTCGTCCGTGGTGAAAGCAGGGAGCATGACCCCCTCAGTAGCTGCTGCTCTCTTTAGGCAAATTCCAGTTGCTCATGCATTACAATCCAGTGCACCCTTTAGCAAATTCAGACCTTCTGCTGATATGCTCCTTCGGACTCGAGATGGAGGAATCTCAATCCGTGGCGGAGGATCTTCGGAGAAACAAACGATGATGACAGTTAAATTGTCGCAACTATTACGCTTTAGTGCCTCCCGGACTAGCTCTCTTGAGCACCTTTCGGGATCATTGTGCAACATCAGTTCTTTCCTTGCTATTGTAACAGCACACTGGCTGCTCATCACATCCCACAGGCCATCACAGCCCATGATTAGGAACTCATCATCTTCAGTCAAGTGGGTCTCCTGCAACTCCGGCTCCGCGCTTAGAGGACAAGCAGAACCTTTTGGGCCCTTCATGTGCCAATCTCCAAGGGCACGTGCCACAGACAACTGGCCATTGAGGTAGCCATCATAAACGACCCCTCCGAGTTTCTCAATCCTTAACCTTTCAGATGTGCAATTGGGCTTGTGGTCCTTGGACAGCTCAACAGCTCTCCCTCTTTTCCCCAGAACAGCTCGACAATCCCCAGCATTAGCAACAAACATAGTTCTGTAAATAGCAAAATCATGTGAAAGGCAGGTCCAAAGACAGGTATCAAAATGCTGCATCTATAAACACAGTTGTTCACACAAGAGGGATAATACTCAAAGCGAGTTCTAACTCGATCTTTTGAAATGAGATGTCTGATCACAATCAACTTCAAGAGCTAATGTACAAAAATAACCATGCAAGAATGTCAGCAAGTTACCGTCCAAAAATCAGAGCAGTGAGAGCTGTTGTGCCAGAAGAGATATCCAATGAACTGGCTTCAGCAAACTCATAATCGGCTTTCAAAAAGGCACTTTTAATGGCATTCTCCACACTGGCTGGAAAATGCAAATCCTCAACTATGAATCTTAGGATGTTATCCCGAACAAACAGTGCTGCATCGGTACCTCCGTGACCATCAAATACCTGCACGAACATGCCCATATATGAACTTCTGAAGGTGTCATAAAAGGTGACCATTCCGCCATAACGGGGACCTCACAAAGTCAGCTGATAAATAATTGCATAGCAGCATTATACATTTTTTAGGTTGAGACAAAGGTGCCTTCCCTTTGCTTATGCACCCTTGGGACATAACAAATCATCGCCCTTTAAAGTCCATACAAGAAGCACAAAACCCTTACCACAATCGCATTAGACTATGTATCCAGTGCCTAATTAAAGTCAAGCACGCAATAAAACCTATTCTAAAATGTTTGCAACTGAAGTCTATGCCAAAAAAGTATAAATACTAAATTTTGTTTTAATGGAAAATGGCCTAATGTGCTTCCTCCAATCCATCGAAGACGCATGAATGCAAAAGGTGCAAGGAAAAGATTTTACAGATAACTCACCCCATAAAAAGCTCCAGAATGGGGGCAGCCCACCATTGTCCCACAATGTTCAGCAAGATTATCTATGCAAATGTGTTCATCTTCCATGTATTGTTTAGGCCCTCTTTCAGCACAACTTCCAGAGCGGAACACAGGTACAAATTCTGATCTTTCATCAGGAGACTTACTTCCAAAAATGCCCACATCAGACTCCTTCAAAGGTGCCATAAGCTGAATTAAAACATATGTTCGAAACTTTGTTGCAAATAAACTTCCTATCTTAAGCAATATCTGTTGATATAGACACCAACAGTAGGAAACAAAACAAATTAATGACAGAAAATTAGTGGCAGGGTCAAATCTTTACATGATCTTGTTCTAATTGTCTCACAACTTGGTAGTCATGACTATGAAAATAATTTACTGTAAAACTATGATCATAGATCTCAAATCTCATTCGTTCAAGTACCAATATTTAACTTACAAAGTCAGATGCAGCAAGAAACCTCGCAGAGCCCACAGAATGTCGCATTACTGAGAGGTGCCTCGGAGGTTTTCCATTTGCCAACTGTCTCACGTTCTCCAAATTCTCATCTTCAGCTGTATCTTCCCTATTGCAACCACTTTCTAATACCGTGAATGGACGAGATAAATCTGCACCAGCAGCCATATTTCCTCCAAAATCATATAGATCAAACCAACCCCAGTAGAATTTCTTAACTCACAAGCCCTTGCTTTACAATTCAGACTTCAGATTCCATTATGTACTTCACGCAAGTGCCCCAAAAAATTCCAAGATCCAAAGGGATGAGCCCAAATACCTTCACTGTCAGGCCAAAGCCACCGACCTTACCCTTTAGAAGGAAAATAACTCGAATTATAAGCAACTACAGAGAGAACGTCCAGCAAGCAAACCCAAAAGCTTCCAACTTGTTTCCTCTTGCAAACTAAAGACCCAAAAGTATGTAAAGTCTAAACCACTTCAAACCAGCCCTGAATTCCCTAATTGACATAAATCAAATTCAGAAGTTACCCATTCCGACAGTAACGAACCCAAATCAGCTCACCACTCATGAACTACCCACAAAAACAACCAATTAAACCGCCTCTAACCAATCAGAAGTTACCCCAAAAAATAGTCACGTCCACTATTTTTGTTTCCGAACCGGAACAATTACAAACCATCCTTCGCCGCACCACTTCCCAGATCGACCTCCAACCCGCTTCAGCCAACAAAGTGATTCCCTTGGCGAAGCCGCACGAAATGACCTAATCAACCCGAGATTCGATCAACTCCGGAAAATCAATCGCCGAAAATCCGAACTAAAGCACGAAGTTGAGAATTTCTCACACAAGAACAGAGCCGGGAGAATATCTGATCCTAATACGAGATTGGCGACGACTCCAATGAATCAGCGATCATCAACGAAACAAAAACAAAAAGAAAAAACCCTAAGATGCGAGACTTTTCGAAGAGAGAGAGAATCGTATGCCAAATTTAGCAAGAGGAAGGGAGAGAGAGAAGTGAAATGGACTTCGTTGAGATATGGTTGGCGACCGGCGATTCCAGGTAAAATCGCATGGGGTCGCCTAGCTGTCAGCGAAGTGTGGGGGAATGGAGCGGACACGTGGCGCTCCGCCGTTGGCGGATCTGCCGTTCCACAGCAGATAGAGGTTTCCTCCTCGGCGCTGAAACTGACTCCCAGCCGTCGGATCTCCTGAGTGGCGAGTACGTACGGCGAGGATCCGTCCTTTTCGTGAACTTGTCCCTTTGGGGTCCCGAGAGGGTACGGTCGGTGACGGAAGGTTCGGATTCTTTGCGGGTCATACGTGTCAACATGTGAGTTGTGGGAAATTACAATTTTTTGCGGCTCGGATAAGTGAAAGTGAAGAAACAGTATTAGCTGCTCCGGATCCACCGCTATCTCAGGTGATCCGACCCGCCCACTCGCGCGGATCTCACATTAGACCTTTGATCCAACGGCGGATGTCGACTGCGCTCAAACACAATAGGAACATAGAAGTATTGCTCAAAGTGAAGACCCAAAACAACTCCATGCCTTTTCTCTTTGTATCGATCAATTTTATTTTCACCCGGAATTATCAACTTGTACTTTTTTTTTATTTCCATTTTATTACCACGTCAAAGGGGAAAATTGTAAAAAAAAAAAAATCCTAAACTTTTTTCATTTTTATCAATTCAATCCTAAACATTTTAATTTTGTCAATTCAGTCCTAAACTTTTTTTTTTGTTCTAATTCAGCCTAAACCTTTTGCGTTTTTGTCAATTCAGTCCATTCGACTATCGTTGGGCAGTCGGTGCTGACGTGGATTCGACCGGGGCAACGTGGCAATATTTAAATAATATTTAAATAATTTTTTTATTTTTTATTATTCTTTATTCGTTATTCTTTTTGTTTTTTCTTTTCACTGTTCATCTTCACCCTCGTTAGCAGCTGGCCTCATCTTCTTCCTCCTCCTTCGTAGCAACCGGCTGTACCTCGCAGGTCACTTGCGCCACCACTGAGCGAGGACGGGCCGCCATTGGTGGCCAAGCCCGGCCTCGCGAGCCACCCTCGCAATAAAAGTTCAAAATAAACAACGATCTGTCTCTCTGAAGCTATAGCGGACCGAAAGACGCAGACAAAAAAAATGGGAACCCCCCTTTCTCGCTCTATTATTCTCTTCTTCTTCGATGGGTGACGGTCATTTCTTCTTCTTTGAAAAATAAATTCGAAGAAATTTATGGATCTTTTAACTCATCACATTTCATCCATGTGAAGACAACCCCTTTTGCAACCCCCCCAAACCAAAAAAAAAAAAGAAAAAAGAAAAGACAACCGCTCTTGTGCCCCAGCAAGTTGCCCAAGAAATCGAGCATCAATGGCTGCTTTGCTCGTACCAGACGCTCCTTCCTCCTCGCGATTTGTCACCTTGCCATTTAAAGATCAATCGATTAAGCATAACAGAGATGGCCCTGCCCAAAAGCCGGGAGGACCCAATTCTCACCTCCTACCATTGGCTCCGTCGCCGTCACTGGACGAAGCCAAGCTCCTCTAGTGATAACGTCTGGACGCCGCGAAAGCGATTTCAGGCGGCAATCGGCTTGGATTACATTGAAACTTTGCACAAATATTTAGGATCATATTGTCATGATTGGAAAGCTTAGAGTTGAATCGGTATCCACATAATGTGTTTAAGGCTAATTCAGTAATTATACAAAAAGAAAACAATTGGCTAGTGCACCATATAAATTTGGTGGCCCCGAACTTTATAACGGAACAATTCAAAGTGACCAGACGGATGGAACGTTGATCTTAAAAACACTCAAATGATTCACATGGAACAAAACTTCTTCGCTAGTATGCAGTGCGTTAATATGTCGCGAGTGGATCTTGGCTGTGGAAGCGCTTGATAGTTTTACCGCGACTCGTTGGAAGCGACCCCGACTTCCACACTTTCGAAGGCGAATCGAATCCCATCTACATCCTTAAAATCGAATCCCTTCGGCATCCTTAAATTAGGCCGGCGACTATTGTTTCGTCTGCGAACAATGCAGAACATAAGAGCGAGTGAGCGAGAGAGAGAGAGAGAGAAAGATTCTTTTGTTCTATATACGTAGCATCCGGTGCTTCTGAGGAGGACGTTTGTTCAACTTGTTTCAACATGTCCGGCGAATAGATCTTGTTGTATCCGTCCGTCATGTGGCTTAGACTGATAAAATGAATGAGCATTGAACTTCATAAGGGGGATGGAGTCACTGTTGAATTACTCTTTTTTAAGTATCAGACTTAATGATCACCAATTTGTATATTGCCAGCACCATTTCTACACTGCTCGCAAAATAATCATGTCGAAGAAGTCGATCTCTTCTTCATAGATCTCACCGGCACAATCCACAGACGACGGGGAATCTTCGTCGGCTTGTTGCAGGAGGATGACACTAGACAGATGACTCTTCAGAAAGGGACGACAAAGCTCAAGGCGAACAGAACAGGCTCGAATAGTTCTCAGTCCAAAGCTCACCTGAAGAATCTATTTGTTCGATCTAGGAATGGAAGTGCGGACGCCATAGCAGAGATGCTAAACGTTCTCAGTTTGATCCATTCATCACAAGTATTTTTGATAAAAAAATAAGTAGCTTCACATGAAACTTATCAGCAACAAAACCATTCTGATTTGATTACTCCAATCTCAGATGCTGTCTCATCAGCACATCATACTTTTTGCACATCAGCTTGCCCCTCTCGAATATCAACATAATTTATGCTTTCGGCGGAAGTCGATACTGAAAAAGATAAAGACAAAGAATAACCTTGCCTCGCGTGATCCACCGGGAATTAGGAAAAGGAATGCGACAAACTAATTCTCATAGACTTTGCACTCCTCGTCAGCGGGGTTCTTCTTGCAGAAATCTTCCAATGGGTCTCCGGTGGATCCCGGTATCTCTATGCCTGGCCACTTGATTGCTACTAAATGCGCCAAGTCGACGACCCTTTGGCTGAAAGATTGAGGAGGTAAAATCGCATCATACAGTCGAAACAAGGAATGGAAGACGTAATTGGAGCCGTTCTCCCTTAGAACTTTATTAAATGAGCAAAATGTTCTCACCTATAGCCCCACTCATTGTCGTACCAGGCGACCACTTTCACCATATCGTCTCCCATGACCATTGTCAGTGAAGAGTCGATAGTTGAAGAGATGTCGGAACATCGGAAATCCACCGACACGAGAGGGTCATCGCACACGGCCAATATGCCCTTCATCGGCCCTTGGGCTGCCTCTCTGAAGGCCCCATTGACGTCCTCAGCGGTAAGGCCCTTCTTCTCGACATTAATAACAAGGTCGACGACAGAGACGTTTGGCGTTGGCACACGGAGGGCGATCCCATTGAGCTTGCCCTTGAGCTGGGGAAGCACGAGAGACACGGCCTTCGCAGCCCCAGTGCTTGTTGGGACGATGTTGAGCGCTGCGGCTCTGGCTCTCCGCAAGTCACGGTGGGAAGCATCCAAGAGCCTCTGAATCATACAGAGTTAATCTAACTATTATACTTAGATTAGAGAAAAACCTAAAGTCCCCCAGTAAGTTCCGACAGCGTGCACATAAAGACGCGATTTCTTAGTACTTTGTTCAATTACCTGGTCACCTGTATAGGAGTGCGTGGTTGTCATTGTACCCTTCACAATGCCTAAAATGTGAACATGAGAGTTCAGCAACTAGTCAGAACAACAGGTAAGTCGCACATTAGGCAATAAAAGGGTGCTCAAAGATCATAGACGAAGCCTTACCGAACTTTTCGTCCAAGACTTTGACGAAAGGAGCGAGACAGTTAGTGGTGCAAGAAGCATTGCTGAAATCAGCCAGAAGCTCACGGGGTTTAGTCCGTGATCAACAGAATCTTAACTTAGTTCTTCCAAGGAAGATTCTAACCTGACTATGTTAGAAACATCATGCGAATAATCTTTCTCGTTCACACCATAGACGTAGGTTGGAATATCAGCGCCTTTTGCTGGTGCGGTGATGATAACTTTCTTGGCACCAGCTTGGATATGTTTTCCAGCACCGGGGCCGTCCACGAAAACTCCAGTTCCCTGTAATTCATATTAGCAAGCCATGTCAAGGACAAGTTTTACAATAAACTGATCAATCCACATGGTTAGTTCGGAATTATTGGGCTCACCTCAATAACAATGTCGATGCCGAGATCAGCCCAGGGGAGCTTGAGAGGGTCCCGGTTAGAGACGACCTTAATGGGCTTCCCATCGACGCTGATGGTCTCGTTGTCCACAATTTTCACGTCAGCTTTGAAAGTCCCCAGCATGGAATCATACTTCAGCAAATGTGAAGCCTGTCTTGCAGATAAGCTCACATGTCAGATAAAAACAAATGAGGCAATGGGTGTCTCCAATAAAATTACAAAAGCTTACTCATCGCTAATTTTACTCACATTTTTCACACCACCGCTGTCATTGACGACAATGACATCAAGAGGCGAGTTCTTTCTTCCATGCCAACATCTAAGGAAGTTCCGACCAATGCGACCGAAACCATTGATTGCTACCTTCAGTTTAGCTACGGTTTCTCCCTTAGCCGGAGCTGGTGCTGAAGTCTGTTTTCACCATTGATAGGAATTATGAGTAGGTTACTCAGAAAGATCGCCCATGCCGCAAACAGATATCATGTCAAGAGTCGCAAGATGCTGATAATTGTTGAGCTATTTACACTAGGTTGCGTTCCGCTCTTCTCTGAAAGATTTTGTGGAACCACTTGCCAAATGCTCTAAAAGCTTAAACTGTTAGATGAAGGCGTGGTTTAATATTTATTCTAACACTTCCCCTCACGCTAGCCTGGAAAGATTTGAACTCAGAACCTCATGCTCTGATACCATGAAAGATTTGGTGGGATCACTTGCCAACTGCTTTAAAAGTTTAAGCTATTAGATGAATACGTGGTTTAATATTTAATTATTCTAACATTCTCAATGACAGCAACTCAGCCTTTTAATAATTTAGCTGGTCTAGTAAAAATTTGCCTCTGCAATTCACATACTCTTAGCTGCCTCTTTGATCAACTATCATCAACAGAGCATGTAGTTGTGGCTCTCTGATGTAGGACAACGACGTCGTAATTTCACTGATCAGGAAAGTTACCGAATTCTCCAAGTTGCCGAATATCTAACTTCCCGAACTTCCGATTTACCCAATTCGATATCATTTAGATTTGATTCAAATATTCGTTTTAGTATATGTTTGGGTTTGATTTGTAATATTTTAATATTCATTTTTCTAATTTTAGGAAACTTAGCAATATAGATATGTGCAATATTTGATTTAAATTCTCTTTTAATTAGATAAGATTTGATTCGTTTTAACGTTATCTTTTGTAATTCTATTTCTTTTAGGAGTCCTATCTATATAAAGGACGTCCGCTCTTTGTAATATTCAGACTATCATCAATCAAACACAATTTATTCTAAGGAATTGTTTTCCTGTTTATCGCTACTCTGCGTCATTTGGTATCAGAGCGAGGTTTCTCCTTGTGACGATGACAAAGAACGTGAATCAACAAACCTCCGCAGCTGAGGGCGCTAAGCCTGTTTCGCGTGAGGAATTTACCCAGTTCGCTGAGGAAACTCGGCGGGCTCTGCACGACCACCAACGGACGATGCAAGAATTGCTTGCCGCCATCCAACGATTGTTTGCCAACCCCAACCCCAACCCTGGTGATCTTCCAGCCGAGCGTATTCCTGTCGCTCGTGTCCCCGAAGTAGCTATGGGGTGAAGGGTGAATCCCCGACAAAGACAACCAGGCTATGTCGAGGATTTTGAAGCAGAAGATGATGATGAATTCTAGTATGCCCCTGTTTGTGGAAACCACCGATATAGAGACATCCTGGACGAACCTGTTTGTGGACGTTATCAACATGGAGGATATCGACGAGAGCCCGAGCAATATTAGTTAAAGGTCGATCTTCCTACTTTCAATGGTAACTTAAATATTGAAGATTTCCTAGATTGGCTTTGGGAGGTTGAGGAGTTCTTTGAAGCAATGGAGATCGATGAGGAAGACCAAGTAAAATTCGTGGAGAAAAAGTTGAGGCGCGACGCTTTAGTCTGGTGGGAGCAAACGCAAATATCTCGACGCCGACAAGGAAAAGCACCCATCCGAACGTGGAGACGAATGAAACGAATGTTAAAGGTTCGGTTCCTTCCACCTGACTGTGAACAAGATTTGTTAAATTCAAACCACTCGATAGGTTCTTTGTGCCATTCTTTCTCCTATTCCTCCGCCAAGACATCCGAAGCTCTTGTCAAGGGCAAGAACCAGCTTTTCAAGAAATTAGAGGAGGAGCCAACGGTGGAGGAAGAGATGGAGCAAAAAGACCCGGAGATCGTTCTCGAAGTCGAGACTTCCATCGAGAAAGTGGGTGAACAAGATGAGGATGATGTCCAGGAAGTGAAGAAAGGCGAAGAGTGTCCAAAAGAAAAAGTTTATATCCAGCGAAAAATCTAGATTATGATGATCTTGTTGAGGAGGATTCTTTGGGTGATGATGTCACTGTGCTCGATGCTACTGACGAATATGTCATGCCATGTGGAGTTGATTTGCACACTCATCTTGCTATGGGGAGTCAGACAATAGATGACTTCTTTAGTGGTCAGACTGCAACATTAATAAATGGAACAACAATGCACATTGACTTTGTAATACCAGTCCAAGAGAGTTTAATTGCAGACATTGAAACATATGAGATGAAAGCAATGCAATCTTATACGGATTATGACTTTCACATGGCAATCACAAAATGGGATGCCGGCGGTACTGTGATGGGATTTTACCAGCGATCCGCTCAAGCAGTCAAGTTCTTTAAAAGAAAGAGGTGAAGGCACCGGAAGTACATGAGGAAGTGAATCCAGACACGACGTTATAACTCGAGGACAAGTTCTTTTGAAGAATGGGAGACTGATGTAGGACAATGACGTCGTAATTTCACTGATCAAGAAAGTTACTGAATTCTCCAAGTTGCCGAATATCTAACTTCCCGAACTTCCGATTTACCCAATTCGATATCATTTAGATTTGATTCAAATATTCGTTTTAGGATATCTTTGGGTTTGATTTGTAATATTTTAATATTCGTTTTTCTAATTTTAGGAAACTTAGCAATATAGATATATGCAATATTTGATTTAAATTCTCTTTTAATTAGATAAGATTTGATTCGTTTTAGCGTTATTTTTTATAATTCTATTTCTTTTAGGAGTCCTATCTATATAAAGGACGTCCGCTCTTTGTAATATTCAGACTATCATCAATCAAACACAGTTTATTCTGAGGAATTGTTTTTCTGTTTATCGCTACCCTGCGTCACTCTCCCTATAACACAAGGTCTTTTAGTTATACAGAGTGACAAATTGTATCATATATACATCCCTCAAAAACCGAATTCCTTGGTCATTATTGCAGGTCTTAATTTCTAGCTCAAGATTGACATCAAAGAAGACTCCTCCTACACCATTAGCTCGTGCGACTATATTTCCTCAAGTTTCCTGCCATACTCCATCCACTGACGGCCTTTAGACAACCTCCAAGAACTTAGCAAGCAATGATTATAAGGTCCAGGTAAATGTGTTTTCCTCTATTGGTTCCTAGACAGTCTGCTTACCCATCTCTAAACCTGTACCATCAAACATTGCGCTATGGTCAGTGTTGTGGTCAGTTACATTCTTGCAGTCCGAGAATTCGTTGGGAATCAAGCCAGATTGGATTATTTGCCAAGTAAAGAAAACAAAGATGACTAGTAGTTACTTAAGGAGTACTTTACTGGGCATGACGATTGTAAAATATGCAAGTGATCATGCTATTTCTCATGAACGGTGACCGATCACATGACGTCCTCAAAACATCTTTCCCTGAAATGGTTGGTGTGCCTCCATGACGTTTAATCAACCATCAAAATGAACGATGATCAGTTCGAATGAAACTGACAAACTAATTCCAAATATGTTCACTGCAGAGAAAAGATGAGTGGTGATGGTCCAATTAATTATCTGACCTTGGGAGTGAGCTGAGCAGCCACGGCATCGAAGAAGGATCTTTCCCCGCCATTCTTCGCGTAAGTCACGCACGACCCGGCACGAAGGCCCGAGAATTCCGCCACCTCAAGCCTCTGAACATAGGGAAAAAAAAAAAAGACATTCCAAACATCGATGGTGATCAGCACTAATGCTGCTGAAACATCGAAACCAACGTCACACAGCACTCCCACACAAAAGAAGAGAGAGAGAGAGAGAGAGAGAGAGAGAGAGACCTTGGAGAAGCATTGAGTGGGGAAGAAGTGAGAGGAACTCTTGCTAGAGAACTTGGCATTGGTTGGGAGGGTCGAGGGAGCAAGAGCTGCGTGAGTGGCCATGGCTGACTGAAACTAAAGCTCAGGTGACTTGCATCCACATGGTTTTTATTCAGCACTAGCCTTGAAAGTTTGTCTTTTTCCTTCCTTCCTCATTGGTCACTACATTTGTATCTGTGAATTATGGTTGGAAGACAATTAGGAGGAAACGAGTGGTGAATATGGCGTTGTAGGGATATATAACGGGATAAGGTTTCTATTGGGGATCTCCAAGGTACTAATGTGAGCCACAGACTGATTTGAACCATTAACATGCGACGAGGGCCTACGACATATATGTGCCATTTCGCGGATATTTTTCCTTCTTCCAAAATAAAAATGGGGTGTGTATAATTCTGGCTCGGATGTTGATGCAGAGTTGATGGTGCAAATCGTTAAAAAAAAAATTGATATCCGCCATGCGTTTCCGGAACGGCCCAATTCCATAAAAAAGCATGAACTTTGGGTTGAACCCCAAATATGGCCCAAACTTTTTTTTATCTCAAAAAAAGTCACTAACTTGTATATGTATCCCAAATCTGGCCTTTGTTAACCCTCCATCCACAGCTGTCCTGAGTCCGTTTCCATGTCAGTGACATATCAATTTCAATTGCTGATGTGGCATTCAATTTTATTCATATCCAATAATATAATGACATGTGGCAGTTTAGTTGGAAAATAAATAAAATTTTGATTTTTTCTTCTTCCTCCCCATCTCACAGCATCCACTCTCCGGCCACCAGCTCCGCTCCTTGCAGTGTCCTCCATCACAGAAGGCAAAGATTGCTGCAATGAAGGCGAGCGACGACTGCATGCACCGCTCCCTCGCCCATGGTCGCCAAATCCACTTCTCGATCGGTCCGCCTACACTGTTGCGCTTGTTGGGATCCACGTAACACGTACGGGCAAATAAAAATTAGTAAACGCAGCGGAAATAAATAACAACCCATACATGTATCTCCAGAGGCGTACTTCGTGCATTTCAATCGAAAAATCACAAAGCACCAAAGGGAGTAAATAGACTACCTCTTGTAGCGTGCTTGAAACGGAGGTGTCGGTTCGATGTTCTTCGATCTTAGCCCCACAAGTGTCGGGCCTCTAGTTCAGACACACCACCAATTGACGAACGGGGAGACGACTAATAATTTCACAACAATTGTGCTAGCAATTTGCGGAATCAATATTCCAAACCAACTTACGGAATCAATATTCCGAACTTGGTATATTTTGGTCACTCAAAATTATGAGAATATAGAGAGTGTTTGTGTTCTTCTCTCAAAGCTCTCAAAAATATGCTCACTCTACAAATGTGCTAACCTTAACCTCAAAAACTCTTGCCATCCTTTTATAGCCAAAAACACCTTCTAATAAATTGTATTGTAAAATAGCACTAACAAATAATAAATGCTTTCTAAAAATAGCACTCACAATTTATGATAAATAAATGCCATATAAAAATAGCACTAACAATAGCACTCACAATTTATAAATAGCACTCACATCTTATAATACAAAAAATGCTATTTAAAAATAGCACTAATAATTATAAATGCTATCTAAAAATAGCACTCACAATTTATCATAAATAAATGCCATTTAAAATTAGCACTAACAAATATAAATGCTATCTAACAATAGCACTCACAATTTATCATAAATGAATGCCATTTAAAATTAGCACTAATAAATATAAATGCTATCTAACAATAGCACTCACAATTTATAATTAGCACTCACATTTTACAATACAAAAATGCTATCTAAAAATAGCACTAACAAAGGTGTTAAAAAAAAATAATAACCATTATTATTATTACCGGAGTTAAAGAGGTTACCAAACAGTAAAATACGTATAACGTACAAATACGTAGAGCATACGTGTACATCGTATATACACGTGCAAGTGACCAAAAAGAGAAATAAAATTAAATCTCATTTAATTTAATTTCAACCCAACTAATTGGTATAATTGCAAACAAATTTGCAATGTCGTCTTTCCATACTGCGTTGTCATGTATTGGTTATGGTGTGTGACATTCCTAGGTTCATCACCGAGCTGGCAGTAAGACATGTACTAACACATTAGTACTTCCAAGAGAATTGATTGTCCCGATCATCCTCTAGGTCCTACAAGCCATGAGTGACATCTAGCAATATGTCATGGCTACCCAGACAGTGTGAATTCTTTTTAAGAACATTATGAACCTGTCAGCTTTGGCTACAGTGTAATTCAATCCTTCTGTCTAACTATGTCCCGATCGAACAAAGGCCATGGAATATTTGTCAAGCCACCAATTCGATCATATGTACAAATCTAACTTGACATGCATTTATATGAGACATGAACATTTCATTCTCAATCATAACCCCGGCCGAGGATTTCAATGCATTGTTACAATTAGATCACATAGGACATCATACCTTTATTAATAAGGAGACAGATTCCATATTGCGTACACATGTGACTTCGTATGTGCCTGAACTATGACCATCAAGTACAGAGACGAATCAACGACCCGCCAATATGCGCACTTGTGAACCATAGCCATTTATCACACAAGTCAACACTGTACCTCAGGTCTAAGGATTATTTACACAAGACCAAAGCATGAACGATTAGATATTGACCACGCAAAAAGCTTCCATGTCGCTAATCATTCAATATGTGTCACGTTCAGTGAACTTGTCCGATACAAGCACCTATGTTCTAACTCGGATATCGTAATACCCAATGACTTGTGACTCGTCATTCCCTTAAGTATCTGATACTTAATTATGAAGTTAAGAACATACCGACCTCAACAGGATCATTGATATCCATTCAATAATCCATTGATCGGGAACTGTTTTAAAGATTCAGTCCAACCGTAAACCTGTCACACATATTCTCAACGTCTTAAGAATAGGTTCGGTTGCAACTGATCTTATGGATTTTATTCATTTATATTTGGACAAATGAATAAATACGTCTTTGCCATTGATAATAAATCAGAAGTGCAACGGATATACCCAATATGTAACTATTACATAATTGCTTTAGGGCATATCTCTAACAATCTCCCACTTGCACTAAAGCCAACTAGTTTGGTACCTCAAACCCATTTTATCAAGGTGTCTTTCAAATAAAGACTGAGGTATTGCTTTAGTAAAGGGATCTGCCACGTTTTCCGCTGAGGCAATTTTCTGCAAGGCGATATCACCTCTCCCAACTATTTCTCTGATGAGATGGAAGCGTCTCTCAATGTGCTTGGATTTCTGATGAGACCGTGGTTCCTTAGCTTGAGCTATAGCCCCATTGTTGTCACAAAACAATGTAATCGGCTGCTCAATGGAAGGAACTACTCCAAGTTCAGAAATGAACTTCTTCATCCAAACAGCTTCCTTCGCCGCTTCAGAAGCAGCTACATACTCTGCCTCAGTAGTGGAATCAGCAGTTATGCTTTGTTTGGAACTCTTCCAACTAACTGCACCACCATTGAGTGTAAAAACAAACCCAGATGTAGACTTAAAGTCATTCGGATCTGATTGAAAATCAGAATCAGTATACGCTTCAACTTTAAACTCTCATTCTCCGTATATCAAGAATAAATCCTTAGTCCTTCGTAAGTACTTCAGGATATTCTTGACAGCTATCCAGTGCTCTTCCCCTGGATCAGACTGATATCTGCTAGTAACACTTACAGCATGCGCGATATCAAGTCGCGTACATAGCATAGCATACATTATGCTTCCAACAGCGGATGCGTAAGGTATATTTGCCATCCGCTGTCTTTCTTCAGGAGTGTTGGGACACATCTCCTTAGAAAGACGGATTCCATGCCTAAAAGGCAATAATCCTCTTTTGGAACATTGCATGTTAAACCGTGTTAACACTTTATCTATGTACGTAGATTGTGAGAGGCCAATCAATCGTCTCGATTTATCTCTATAGATCTTGATACCTAAAATATAGGTTGCCTCTCCCAAATCTTTCATGGAGAATTTCTGTGACAAGAATAGTTTGATCGATGATATCATCGGTACATCATTCCCGATCAAGAGTATATCATCGACGTACAAAATTAGAAACGCAATTGCGCTTCCACTGACCTTCTTATATACACATGATTCATCCGGATTTTTAATGAAGCCAAACGATTTGATTACTTCATCAAAACGGATGTTCCAACTTCTGGATGCTTGTTTGAGTCCATAAATGGATCTCATAAGCTTACACACCTTTCGACTTTCACCACAAGATTCAAAACCCCGTGGTTGTTCCATATAGATATCCTCCTCGAGGAAACCATTTAGAAAAGCCGTTTTGACATCCATTTGGAATATCTCATAATCAAGGTGCGCAGCTATAGCCAACATAATCCGAATAGATTTCAGCATGGCTACAGGTGAGAAAGTTTCGTCATAATCGATCCCTTCTTTTTGACGATACCCTTTCGCCACCAGTCGTGCTTTGTAAGTTCCAACCTGACCATCAGCGTTTATCTTCCTCTTGAAGATCCATTTACAGCCAATTGGTACAATACCATCAGGCAGATCAACTAGAGTCCAAACATCGTTGGAATACATTGAATCCATTTCGGTTTGCATGGCTTCTAGCCATTTACCAGAATCGATGTCCAACATCGCCTCCTCATAGGTGCTTGGATCACTCAATTGATTACTATCATTCATAATGAATAGTGACTCAATATTTTCAACCGAATGTCCATAGCGAATAGGTATACGAGACGTTCTCGCACTTTTCCTAAGAGGTTGTGTATCAGAAGCTCCCACTGAATTAGAGATCGGTGTCTGAACTTGGTTATTTGATACTTCATTATTATCTTCTTGTAAGACTATTTTCCGCCCAGCACCACCTTCCTGAACGAACTGATTCTCCAGAAAAGAAGCGTGCCTGCTGACCGAAACTTTTTGGTCAGAGTGAAAATAGAAATAATATCCAAGAGTTTCTTTTGGATATCCAATGAAGCGACCATGTTCAGACCTTGCCTCCAATTTTTCTGTTCTCAGCTTCTTGACAAAAGCTGGACAGCCCCAAATCTTGATATGATTAAGACTTGGTTTCCTACTATGCCATATCTCATAAGGCGTAGTTGGAACAGATTTGGATGGCACTCTATTCAGTAAATATGCAGCTGTCTCAAGGGCATATCCCCAAAGGGACATAGGCAAATCGGTGTAGCTCATCATAGATCGCACCATATCTAATAAAGTACGATTTCTTCTTTCAGATACACCATTATGCTCTGGAGTTGCAGGAGGTGTCCATTGTGATAAAATGCCATTATCTTTAAGATAATCCAAGAATTCAGTACTAAGGTATTCACCTCCTCGATCAGATCGAAGAGCCTTAATACTTTTTCCTGTTTGTTTCTCAACTTCATACCTAAATTCCTTGAACTTTTCAAAGGATTCAGATTTATACTTCATTAAGTACAAATAGCCATACCGTGAACAATCATCGGTAAAGGTAATGAAGTAAGAATAACCACCCCTAGCAGTTTCATTAATTGGTCCACATACATCTGTATGTATCAATCCTAGTATGTCAGCAGCTCGCGCACTATGTCCTACAAAGGGCGCTTTGGTCATTTTTCCTAGAAGACAAGCATTACAAGTCGAGTATGATTCAAAACCAATTGGATCGATATATCCATCATTACTCAACTTGTTAATCCTATCTTCTCCAATATGACCTAATCGGAGATGCCAAACATACTTTGGATTTGGAGTATCTCTAGGGCGTTTATTGGTTATGGCATTTACATCATGATTATTTTGCTTATTGGTAATCGTATTACCGGACATTGTAATGGTATAGAGATTATTCATTAATAATCCGGAACCAACACACATTCTATTATAATAAATAGAACATACATCATCAGCAAAAGAAAATTCATAATTTTCTTTGCCCATACGAGGTATAGAAATGATGTTTTGTATAGCATTCTTATAATGCAAACAGTTCTTTAAAACCAAAACATGTCCTGAAGGCAAACATAAACGAAAAGTCCCTATAGCTAATGCAGCAACTTTTGCCCCATTTGCAAATGTCAGGACAATCTCATTTTGCCCCAGCATCCTGCTTATTTCCAGATTCTGCAAAGACATACAAATATGTGACGTTGCAGCAGAGTCTAGAATCCATAAGCTGGATTCAGCACTAACCATAAGATTAGTTTCAATAATCATAGACACCATACCTTCACAAGGTTGGTTCTTTGGCTTGACCTTCAAGCTTGCGAGGTACTTTTTACAGTTCCTCCTCCAGTGCCCCATGACACCACAATAATGACATTTCCCTTTTTCAATCTTGGGTTTTGTTTGCACAACAGCTTTCATAGACTTCTTCCATTTCTTTTTCTTCAAAATAGTCTTACTATTTGAAGAAGAAGCCTTAGCCAAAGCCACAACATTTGGCCTTGTATTGTGCATTTCCTTCTCATAAATTACCAACATGCTATGTAACTCAGCAAGGGTTTTCTCCATATTATGCATGTGGAAGTTTTGAACAAAACTAGAGAAGGAATCAGGTAAGGATTGGAGGATCAAATCCACAGCTAAGTCATTGTCCATGACAAGATTTAGCCTAGCCAATTCTTCTATGTGCCAGATCATTTTCAAGACATGATCATTAACCGATGATTTCTCAGCCATTCTCATGCGGTACAATGCTTTAGATATCTCATATCTTGAGGTTCGACCATTCTCATCAAAGAATTCCTTTAGATGCAATATGATCGACCTAGCATTTACCATTGCTTCATATTTTTTCTGAAAATCATTATTCATTGAAGCAAGCATATATGACCTAACTTTTAAGTCATCGTCATGCCACTTATCATAAGTGATACGTTCCTCTTGGGTCCCACCCTCAGGAAAAGAGACTGGCATATTTTCATCAAGCACATACCCGATTTTTTCAGAATTGAGAACAATTCTCAAATTCCTTACCCAGTCAGTGAAATTGGGACCAGTCAAACAATTCTTGTCGAGTATTGAAGCGAGCGGGTTTGTATTCACCATTTTTCAGAGTAATTTATATCTGTGCAGAAAATAAATTGTTAGCCGTTGTCTTTCAAAATAACTATTTCATTTTGGCCTTTAAATGAAATAGATCCTCCCACTAAATTTATACACGGATCCCATACTCCTTAAAATGGGAAACGGTAATCTTTGTTGGGTAAAGATTACTAGTGGGGATTGGAGTCCCATGAGCTCATAGTCCACCTCACCTAACAGTTATTGGTGTTCTATAAACTTAGTGAGTGAATCAACTTATTCAACGCATCATATGCGAGTCCCAATCATAACTTTGGCCTCTAGATCATGAAAGTCTCACCTGACAGTTATTGACTTCATAATCGTAGTTAAGTCTTACCCATCGTCTCATGTAAGTATTGAAAACACAAACGATCCCCTCACCTAACAGTTATTGGAAATCGTTTGGTCTCAACCCCACAACATCATATGCTTAATGGAGTGGTCCATAATTATAAATGACAATTGACCCCTATGTATCCATAACCGGTCAATCAACCACTATAATATAGGATCAAACCACGACGATGGAAGGCCACGAGTCCGAAACCCGTCACGACTTAATATATTTTAAATGAGATTTTGAGTCATTTATAGGTCTCACTTTGCACATTAACCGGTTTAACATGCTCATGTAAACATAACAAATAAATAGATGTCAATCACATAAACATCTATCCTACGTGGTGATCATGGAATTATGATTTAATGGGTCTCGAGCCAATGAGACCACATTTAATCATTTTAATATTTTAATAACGGAGAGCCGCTCTTCACTTCTTCTTGGTTCCTTGAACTCTTCAAGAACCGGGCCCAAAGAGCTCGCCGGCTTAAAAGGCTCCTCCACGTAATCCTCGTAGCATTTACATCAACAATTGACTATGCTAAAAATAAAGATTACATGAAAAATAAAAGGAGTACGCAGCCTCCATTTAATAATTACAACCCCAAAAATATAAATAATCACCATACATTTATATATACATCAATCATATTGATTAGGGATTTTTCCATGATCACCACCCTTCCATGTAAGTAATAAATTCACAATTTAAAACTTAGGAAGGCACAATAAAAATTCTACGTTGAATCATATTCACAATTTTTACGTAAAATAAGATAGCCATAAATTTTCGATTCAAAATTGATTTAGTCTCAATTTTTGCTACGTTGATTAATTTATCATATAAAATAATCAACCTCCATTAGCCATGTAAGACGAACAATTCGTAAATACAAATTGGCCATGGTATTGCAAAAATTACTACGAACAAAAATCAATTAAATGCACGAAAACGCCTAAGGATTGGCTCTGATACCACTGTTGGGATCCACGTAACACGTACGGGCAAATAAAAATTAGTAAACGCAGCGGAAATAAATAACAACCCATACATGTATCTCCAGAGGCGTACTTCGTGCATTTCAATCGAAAAATCACAAAGCACCAAAGGGAGTAAATAGACTACCTCTTGTAGCGTGCTTGAAACGGAGGTGTCGGTTCGATGTTCTTCGATCTTAGCCCCACAAGTGTCGGGCCTCTAGTTCAGACACACCACCAATTGACGAACGGGGAGACGACTAATAATTTCACAACAATTGTGCTAGCAATTTGCGGAATCAATATTCCAAACCAACTTACGGAATCAATATTCCGAACTTGGTATATTTTGGTCACTCAAAATTATGAGAATATAGAGAGTGTTTGTGTTCTTCTCTCAAAGCTCTCAAAAATATGCTCACTCTACAAATGTGCTAACCTTAACCTCAAAAACTCTTGCCATCCTTTTATAGCCAAAAACACCTTCTAATAAATTGTATTGTAAAATAGCACTAACAAATAATAAATGCTTTCTAAAAATAGCACTCACAATTTATGATAAATAAATGCCATATAAAAATAGCACTAACAATAGCACTCACAATTTATAAATAGCACTCACATCTTATAATACAAAAAATGCTATTTAAAAATAGCACTAATAATTATAAATGCTATCTAAAAATAGCACTCACAATTTATCATAAATAAATGCCATTTAAAATTAGCACTAACAAATATAAATGCTATCTAACAATAGCACTCACAATTTATCATAAATGAATGCCATTTAAAATTAGCACTAATAAATATAAATGCTATCTAACAATAGCACTCACAATTTATAATTAGCACTCACATTTTACAATACAAAAATGCTATCTAAAAATAGCACTAACAAAGGTGTTAAAAAAAATAATAACCATTATTATTATTACCGGAGTTAAAGAGGTTACCAAACAGTAAAATACGTATAACGTACAAATACGTAGAGCATACGTGTACATCGTATATACACGTGCAAGTGACCAAAAAGAGAAATAAAATTAAATCTCATTTAATTTAATTTCAACCCAACTAATTGGTATAATTGCAAACAAATTTGCAATGTCGTCTTTCCATACTGCGTTGTCATGTATTGGTTATGGTGTGTGACATTCCTAGGTTCATCACCGAGCTGGCAGTAAGACATGTACTAACACATTAGTACTTCCAAGAGAATTGATTGTCCCGATCATCCTCTAGGTCCTACAAGCCATGAGTGACATCTAGCAATATGTCATGGCTACCCAGACAGTGTGAATTCTTTTTAAGAACATTATGAACCTGTCAGCTTTGGCTACAGTGTAATTCAATCCTTCTGTCTAACTATGTCCCGATCGAACAAAGGCCATGGAATATTTGTCAAGCCACCAATTCGATCATATGTACAAATCTAACTTGACATGCATTTATATGAGACATGAACATTTCATTCTCAATCATAACCCCGGCCGAGGATTTCAATGCATTGTTACAATTAGATCACATAGGACATCATACCTTTATTAATAAGGAGACAGATTCCATATTGCGTACACATGTGACTTCGTATGTGCCTGAACTATGACCATCAAGTACAGAGACGAATCAACGACCCGCCAATATGCGCACTTGTGAACCATAGCCATTTATCACACAAGTCAACACTGTACCTCAGGTCTAAGGATTATTTACACAAGACCAAAGCATGAACGATTAGATATTGACCACGCAAAAAGCTTCCATGTCGCTAATCATTCAATATGTGTCACGTTCAGTGAACTTGTCCGATACAAGCACCTATGTTCTAACTCGGATATCGTAATACCCAATGACTTGTGACTCGTCATTCCCTTAAGTATCTGATACTTAATTATGAAGTTAAGAACATACCGACCTCAACAGGATCATTGATATCCATTCAATAATCCATTGATCGGGAACTGTTTTAAAGATTCAGTCCAACCGTAAACCTGTCACACATATTCTCAACGTCTTAAGAATAGGTTCGGTTGCAACTGATCTTATGGATTTTATTCATTTATATTTGGACAAATGAATAAATACGTCTTTGCCATTGATAATAAATCAGAAGTGCAACGGATATACCCAATATGTAACTATTACATAATTGCTTTAGGGCATATCTCTAACAGCGCTTCCACGCTGACCACCCCTCTATCGTCCTTCCTCGTCCATGGCCTCTGCTTTCTCGCCCATGGCCGTGAAGGCCTTCGCGTCCAGATGTGGAACCGCCGAGCTAGGCCACGACAGACCTCATAGCCACCGAAGTCGACCACCCCTCCGTCGTCCTTCCTCGTCCTTTGTTCCTGCTTGCTCGTCCATGGCCGCGAGCGCAGATCTGGAAATCCAGGGTTGCGACAGAACTTAGAGCCATCCACGCCGACCACCCTCCTGCGTCGTTCCTCGTCATGGCCTCGACAAACCTCGGCCCTCTTTCTGTCTTCCTTCCATGCTCATCCACGGCTGCTCCAGGCCTTTGGAGCCATGGCCACGTTCAGATCTGCAACGGCGTCGGAGTTAGATCTGAAAGTGCCAGCCATGGACGAGCAAGGACGACGGACATCGAAGTCCATGGCGATGCCCGTAGCGACGGCGGAGGGAGACAGTGGTAGCAACGACGGTGTTGGTTCACGGTGGCTCCAATGGCAGATGATGGAGGAAGAGAGATGGACATATATTTTTATTTTTTTAAAATTAATTACATGTCAATATCACCGACGTGGCTTCCACGGTTGTCATCAAACGGCAATTGCGGACGGAGAGTTAAACGGAGGCCAGATTTGGGATATGTGTGAAAGTTGATGACTTTTTTTGAGACAAAAAAAGTTCAGGCCAGATTTGGGATTAAACCCAAAGTTCGTGCTTTTTTATGGAATTGGCCCTTTCCGGAACAGGCAATAGTCAGGAATAATACATCTGATTTCGAAGCATCGGCCTCTGACAAAAGTCTTGCCAAACAGGGCCAACACTATAAACTCTATTTGATCTCAACTTTCTCCTCCCAGATCATCCATAACTGGCTCGTTCGATAGAAAGTCAGTGTGTCATCACACAGCTGGGATGGTTCGTGTATCATTTGATGACCACAACTTAGCCTTACTTTGCCATTCTAGAGCAAAATATCATACCGACCATCTGCCTATCTGGCATTTGGTACCATTGTCGACGATCGGCTTTCAAGTTGACACCATGTCAACCACACTAATTGTAGTACCCGCTGAGGGCACACGTTATCTGTAACGGCGAGCACTTTCAATGAGCGACTAGATTCATACTTACAAGAAGGAAAACTGTGATGATATAGCACTCAAAAGTCTGCCACGATAAGCGGTATTGTGCGTAGCCCTGCCACATGATGCAATTCCTCGATCGAGATGATCATGTCAAAAGAAACTGAGTGCATTGGTCTTTAAAAATGAACAGGACATTTTACAATATGAACCATTATTCAGTTATATGGAGGCCACCAAGAAGGGAGGGCCAATTGTACCAAAACAAAGGATGACCACGTTCGTTGGCCTGGGAGATTTGGGCCATCAAACAACAGCTTCAATTTCATCAGGGGCAGCAGCAATCTCATCTGATGATTCTTCAGTTCGGAGCTGAGAAGATACATCATCTATGGCTGAATTGAGCTGTGCAATCTTCTCGGCAAGCACCTTCCTCGTTTTCTGGAAATCATCAGATTGTAAGGTGAATCCATATTTCGCAGTTGGCCATCTTACTGCTACACCCTCTTCACAGCATTTACATGTAGCAGATCATAGCAAGCATACTTTGGACTTCATATGCAAACATGACAGCAGTCACTTATCAAATTAAACGCAGGTACAAAAACTGTTCTACTCACAACAATCCAGGATCAGAAAATCATTTTCATCATGGCACAGTAAATACTATAAGGTGTCGTGTATTTGAAGATTATAATTGATGTGAAAATTAAGTCAAGGACAGATCACCTCCAAAGCCTTCTCTTCATCATAGATGAATTTCGGTAATTTCCTCATCAAATCCTTCCTGTCAGTTCCAGCCAGTGCCTTGCTGATCTACCAGGATGAGAAAAGGACTAACTCAATTCAGGGTACAGGATTTCCACATCTAGATCTGCAGGACTATCACGTGGAATAACGGAGCTGAAAAAGTATTCAGCTGGACCGCCATACTCATAATGTTCATCAACAATTACATGGACTGCTTGAACTAAATGATCAGAAAAGAATTTTGGGAAAGAATATTGAACATTTAATGTTCAATAATTCAAACATAATATAACCAAAATGAAGGTGGATTCCTACACAATAGGTAGGGTATTACAAATAATGTCAGTACCTGAGGTGCATATACACAACCAAGGGCACCGACTATAATTCCTCCTAAGACAAAGCCACCAACAAAGGTGCTTGCATTGCTCGGCCTTCCACCATCTCTGCATAAAAACAAGCAACGAGCTAGGATCGGGTACATACGATCACAACTAGGCACACTAAGCCATTATGCCACAATTTTATAGAATTATGAAAGTTTCAAAGATTATCAACACAGGGAACGAGTTTAATATTATGAACAGTAATTACTTGTTGTTTACTGAACCATCTACATTTCAAGCATAAAACGAAATAATTTAATATTGAAATGGGTATTGTTGGTACATTTAGAATCGTGGAATATGTTTTCTTCCACGGCACAAATCTTCCGAATCCGTCCTTAGCCAAATAGATTAAGAGAAACATTTTCCATGCTGATCAGATGTACAAGTTTAGAGTAACAAAACTATGTGTGCACATCAACGGAAGGAAGCCAGGAACAGAGAAACATGACAAGAAAATGCTGCAAATACATTTGTCCTGGCTCTCTCTTTCTCTCCTCCCCCGGCCCCTTTTCCCCCAATTTTTCCTTTCCCTTTTTGTTACCCACAACATTTTACAAATTTGCCAGATCTTGACGGGTATTCAATGTGTCTTTGTTTTGAATATCCATTTCTGCAACATAAGGTCTATACAGGTCTGCGCAGATAATACATCCTAACGCTAAAAAAAAGGGACAATAAAAGAAGAAAAATTGACTGCCGATTAAGCTTCCAGCTAGAAATTGCATCGAAATTCCAGCACTCAATACTTGGCAGTACCTATACTCAGCACTAACGGCGAGTTGCCTTGAGGAGCGGAGCTGCAGCATTCCAGTTGGATTTGTAGCGAACAACAAGTTAGTACGGCGTACACTCCCCAGGCATTGCACTGATGGCTTGAATGGACAACCTGGCAGTACATTCCGGAATAAATTGCATAAGTCTGCTTTACTAAATGAAAAGTGGAGACTGTAAGCACAACGGGACTTAAATATTTACTGCCGGTCAAACACGAGAGAAGAAACAAAGTTCTTCTAAAATCTAGTAGGCAGATTATGACAATATAAACCATAAAATCTCAAAGACATATTATCATATCAGAAGCTAAGGAAAGGTACTTTGGCTATAACTCGTGCATCGTCTCGTTCAAATCAAGAAAAGGAGAAACATGCCAATATCTAAATAGAGGATGATCAAAACCGCTGGTCAGCAATCGGGCAGATTCATTCTTACATGACAACAGGAACCCATTTTTGTGAGAAACTATGAGTCAAGCTAATGTGGTAGCACAAACCCATCAAGCACTCTTGTTTTCGTCGCAAGTCTTCACATGTGCATAAAAGACCAGCACCACGCCGCCATGTCATATGATATATCTATCAGACGAAAGACTGTCGCACGTAAGACAGCTACTCACCAGAAACATGCGCCCGGGCGACAACACCCGTGAGAAGCCGCACAATGCGAGTACTTTATGAGATAAAACCAGTATAAACTAAGGCAGGCAACCGCAAACACTCGGGTTTTCAGTATGATCTGCAGTAAATCAGTCACAATTCTCGAGCTCGCTGAACTCATTGCAGGCTACTTAATGCAACAGTAGAGACCCACGCGCACTGGTATAAGACTTAGTAACACCAATTCACATGCATTTTTTGCTTTCTCTTCATCTCGCCGCTCACCAAAAACATCGTCCTACTCATCTTTTGCTAGGATCGAACACGAATCAAAGCTAACAATCAGTGCAAAACAGCAAGCGGATCCCGAGCTACGAAAGCACTACCGAATGAGAGGACGAAATCAAAGGAGATCGTTACTTGACGAGAGCTGTGCTCGGGGATTTCTCACTGAAGCCAGAGAGCTCGAGACTGTGCTCATCTTTGTGCGCGTCCGGCGTGAAGAGGGAGAGAGAGTGACGATCGGGAGGGCAAAGTGCGAGAGCTACGAGGTTTGATTCGAGAGAGAAATGAGAATGGAAGGAGGAGATAAAAGGGATGGTTCGTTCTGGTGTTCGATTGTATCGATGCAAATTCACTTGGGAGCGACACCGTCGAAGAGACGAAGAGCGGTTGCGCTCACCTGCTTCGCGCTTAGATGATTAGCATTGTGATTAGGATTTTACCGCCGTTGATTCGACCCTTAAGCGAGATCAACGCAGATAGATCCCGCGCGGTGGCTGTTGATCGCGTCCCCCGTGATTTTCAGCTGCGTTTGAGAAGAATTTGAGCAAAATAAACTTAAAAATAAGGGAATTTTTTTTAAAAAAGGGCCCCGAAGTCCATTCATTTTTTTTAAATAAAGGCTTCAAGTGAACCTCATTTTAAATAAAGACCTAAATTGGCATAGCATGTTTTAATTAAGAGCCTGAAGTAGCCATGAAGCTTCAAAAAGATCTTACCTAAAGGGTATTTTTATCATTTTGATTTTCGATTTATTTTTTCTCTATTTTTTTTTTATTTTCAAAAAATAAAATAAAAAATCAACCACAAAGGCGGGCGAGAGGGCTGTGACCGTCGGCCCACTACTAGTGAGGGGTCGACGAGGGTGACGTAGGCCGGCCAGAGGCAAGGCCATTTGAAGACCAGATTAAATCAAATTAAAGAGCACAAAGATCAATTCGACCTAAATTGAAGTTTAAAAATCAAATTGAACATCAAGCAAAGGACTTATTTAAACACTTAAAATATAGGTTAAAGAATTTTGTTAGCATAATAATTTTTGGGTGACGGTAAGAATAACAGTGTGTTGTGAGTCATAAATTCTTAAAAAAATAAATGTCACATCAATTTTTAATCAACTATTAATTATATTTTGTGATTCAAAATAGATTATTAGCATAACAGTCATTTCAAAATTATTATATAATCAATTCCCGTTAAAAAAATCAATCTTATCAACAGTAGTACTTGTCTCTACTCTTTACAAAGGAGAAGGGACAAAGGCGTAAAATTGGCGGGGAAAGGATAGGAGGCGAATGCGATTGTTTTGCGGTTCCTCCAAGAGCATCTGCAAAACGCAGAAAGCCCAACGGCCATGGCTTCCGCCCGGAACTTCCACAAGCCGACCCTCGACGATCATCTCCTCCGTCCAAAAGCAGCCTCGAACCAGCCGCCGGACTTCACGAAGCAACTCGTTCCTCCGACCCGCACTTCGAGAAGGTTCGCGATCTTGATCTCTTCGCTGCCGCTCGCGCTCACCTCGCTTCCTCAGTCGTCGGGGGCAAGGGAGAGGCGCAACCGGAAGGCCATCCCTCTCGAGGAATACGCCACGAGCCGTGAGTCTCCGGGTCCTCCGTTTTCTCTCGTTCGTCGTTCTTTCGTTGCGTCGAGAGTGTGAATTTGCTCGCGTTCTGTAGCGCATGCCGTGGGATGCGCGCATTTTCCCCTTGTAGCAGTTGCGTATGATTATTGAGCACAAATGCACACCATGGGGTGTTTGAAAATTGAAATACGTGCTTCATTTGATTTTCTGATTGAGTGAGCCATCGTTTAGTTAAGTGTAATGGCGGGCACATTGTTCGTGCAGTTCAAAGCTGACTGTTGGTATGATAATGCGAGTGATGTGAGGAAGTAATTGAGTCAAAATGCTGTTTATGTTACTTGTTGGAGCCTCTGTCTTGTAATTTGTGCGGATTCTAGTCCAGTGTGTGGTTACAGTGAAACAGTTCCTCGAGTTTCATTCATTGAAGAGTGGAGGGGCGGTACTGTGCGATTGTGCTTCTGTGATTTGCCTTTTATGGTTGTCTCGTCAACATTTTAGAAGCCGCCACTTGCTATGATGAGGCAGCTGAAATGAATACAATGAGCATTAAGGATGTGATTCAGTCACATAATGTCCTTAGGGATAACTACAATATTCTTAGTATTCTTAGTTAAAAACTTCAGAGCCGGTAGTAATTGCTAGTTCGAGTCTTGGTTTTGCAATTTGATGGGTTCTGTGGGCTTGTCCTTTAATTCTGCTTAAGCTAAGATCTTGAAGTTTACCTTGGCTCTTTGTGTAACTTCTCTTTGTCAGCATACCTGATGGAATGCAGGAGGATGTTTCTTTTTATTCACGTCATCTCGTAGGGCCTAGCTTAGTTTTTCTTCCCCCCCACCCCTCTTTCCCATGTACTACCTCTACAACCCATTTAGTCAGTTTAAAGTATTTCCTAAAGATTATTTGTTTCTTTCAAATAGATGCTCAAACTTAAAGTTAATTCCTATTCCCCATACAGAGCCTAAAAGATTGAATTCTCAGCTGCCGGATTTGTGGGGAAAAAGGGTTCTCGTTTTTGACGAGAGAGAGTTGCATTTTAGCTTACTATCCGTTTTGTTTTAGTAAGCAATTCCAATCCTTGAAACAGCTGATGGAGTGAAATACTATGATATCATCGAGGGAAAAGGTCCAGTAGCTGAAAAAGGATCAACAGTCCAGGTTTGTTGATGTCGGTTTTCTGTTTTTGTTTCCTAAAGCAATATATGAGCCAGTAATATTCTGTGTTGAATCCTCTTTTGCAGGTGCATTTTGACTGTCTTTATCGCGGTATTACGGCTATATCAAGTCGAGAATCTAAGCTTTTAGCTGGAAATCGCATTATTGCTCAGGTCTTATACTTTGGGTTTTCTTTTCTCGTATCATATTGCTATTTCCAGTTCCGACAAATTCGCCTCATTTTGACTCGTGCCTTATCTGGACCAATGCTTTGCTAATGTGCAAGCTTGCTTGGCATTATTAGCCATATGTATTCAAGGTAGGATCTCCTCCAGGAAAGGAACGAAAGCGCGAATTTGTAGATAATCCAAATGGATTATTTTCAGCACAGGCTGCTCCCAAGCCTCCACTTGCTATGTACTCAATAACAGAAGGGATGAAAGTGGGTGGAAAGGTGATCATCTCAACTCCTATCGGCAGTAAATGTTCGTCAATGGGACTAATTTTTCATTCAGTAACTGAATTGCTAACACTTAAGCTATTGCTGTTGTGTTTTCCTCGTCCCATCTTCTCTTGGTCTTCAATGGCCTTATTGTTCTTGAACATTCATCCTTTTTCAGAGAACGGTGATCGTTCCTCCAGAGGCTGGCTATGGTCAGAGGGGAATGAATGAGATACCGGTAGTTTTTGTATTCTTGATTCATTGGGAATTAACCCACTTTGTGTTTAGGAGTTGAACATACCATTAAACGCCTGGTTCTTAGAGCTTGCCTGAAATTTTCTGTGCCTCTTTTAAGATTTCTACTCCATTCGTAAGTGAGGTTTCCTATCTGTTTGCATGTTACGCCTAGCATCTCATTACATGTGCTTGAGAGTTCAATACAATGCGTTCCTGAGAGTACTTGTGTTTTCTCTTTTCCAGCCAGGGGCCACCTTTGAGCTGAATATCGAGCTTCTGCAAGTAGAACCGCCTGAAGCAAAGCAGACTTAGTATCGGGTGAGGAGGGCCATGAGGAGATGGAGTTGGTGTGATGCCGAAATTTTGTATCCTTTTCTTCTAATAGAAGACAGATAAGTCAGTTGAAGGATCATAATGTGCAGAGTGATAAGTCAGGTTGAATTCGTGACTCGCTAGTTTCTATGTATATCTCCTTCTCCTCCTCTTCTTCTTCTTCTACTACAAAGCCTGATAAAGCAGAAACACTGCAATCTCGGGCCAATATTCTTGCTTCTGATGCTGCGGAATTCACCGATATTGTTGCTATTGTATAAATGAGACTGTTGACCACATGAGCAGAGACGCTAACATTTATCCAAACTTCTCTCCCATCATCTCGAAGGAAAAGAAGATCAGCACCTATTTGCGACAAGTTCTGTTTTATCCATCACAGGTAATGGGAAGATAGAGAGAGGGGGACGTTAATCAATAGTCGGGAGCAGTGTGTTTTTGATCTGGAACTTTCGCATTTATCGAATTTGGACTCGTGCATCCTTGATAAATGGATGGTTGTGGTGTATGACATTCCAGTTTGTTTGATAACTAAATTCCATCAACTGGTCACGTCACGAGGTTGAAACTGCCGGAACATGAAAGGGATAATCACAAGACAAGTCTTTAAAACTTGCCAATTACATATTGATGAAATATATAAATATTAAACCACGCCTTCTTCTATGGCAAGTGGTCTCATCATGCCATTATCGCCAAAGTCATGTTAAGATTATGAATCTAGATAAGGACATGTGAAGAGAGCCTTCTCATCCTTATGGAAACCACTTCAGATGTTCCAATTATCAATGAATCTCCCATCTCCCTCGCTCCTCCGCCTGAGCTTCGTAAATCTTCTGCTTCTAAAATAGACTATCTTTATGAGGTTGCATACTTTGAAGATAATAAGATCTTTGAAACTCAGCTTCCTATTATCAATCCTTATTCAGCATTTGCCAAATCCTCGTCTTTCTCTCTGATCCGATCCATTAAACACCCCATCCGGCATATTCCTCGCTCTGTAAAGGAATATGTCCAGTCCTCTAAATTTGACCAGCACCATATCCTGGCTACCCATCAAGAACAGTTTGTGACTCTTCAGATCCCTCAAGAGTTCCCTCTGCAGTGGGCTCAACAAGGGTTTACTCATCTCCATTTTGGAGCAATCAGACTTGCTCTTTCTTTTCATGGTCGAAAAGGTCTCCTAGTTGTACCAAGAATTGCTCTTCTTGATACTCATTTTCTCGACTATCAACATGCATGTATTGGAACTATTCAGACCACTCTGAATGTTAGCACAATATTTATTACTCTGTTCCCACATTTTAACATGGCTTTAGCAGACCCTAGTCTGCTTACAACCCTCAAGGTTCAGCTACAAATCATTCGAGCCCCCAAACTCCTAATGCTATAGCTGCAACCCTGCACTACTAGATGGTGTACAGAGTCTAGAATCATGCAATTGATCTCAATCTCCCAGGTGCTGAGGAAGCTCTTGTCATCTCAGTAGACAGAGACCAAACTTCATGTATTCATGTTCCAAGGCAGATCTCGAGAGACCAGCTTGTGAAGCTTCTCCCAGATAGTTGGGTCACCAACTATGAAAAGCTACACTGCAATTCTTGGCCAGTTCAATCTTCCGAACCCCAGTTCATTAAGAAGAAGGATGGTACTGTCGCTATCAAGTTTACCAAAGAAAAAGAAGATGCTACCTCCTCTTTTCCATCCTTTCCTACCATACTATGTTTCACCCCTTGTCTATCTGAGACAGTTAGTATGGAATTTCCAGATCCTAAATAATTTGTTTAGTCCTTTGATGTACATGGACAACACATCCATTATTATAAGGATCCCTTAGGACATTGCTACTGGGATGCAGATTGTGCTTGTCTATCATGCACTGACATGGAAGAAGAAGATGATAGGCCTTCCTCACAGCGAAAGAAGAAGAAAAAAGATTCTCTTTATTAGAGGTATCTTGATGGAGATCCCACAGTCGGTCCACTAGGAGAAGATGGTGGACGTTGGCAATACTTGGTGCAATATGGGTCACCTGAGCCTCCTCAGGACCCGATTTCAAGATTCCCATGCAGATAAGAACCACCTCCACCTTCACCACCGTCAACCCCATCCTTACCTTTGCCCATCAAGAAAGAAGTCACTTCTCCTTTTTATAAACCTATCCAAAAATGGGTAAAGAAACATCCTTCCTATCCCATTGAATTTCCAAAGCCTTATACATGTGCTCCAGTTCCGGCACCCCCTCCTGTTTTGCAAAGCATTTGTATGCTTCAGCCTGAAGATTTTCCTCCATTACCTTCATTCGGCTCTGGCCAGTCTAGTTCTTCAAGTGTCAAATTCCCTCCAGCAGAGAGTTTCTCTGATCTTCAGAAGAAATTCTTTCATTCCCCAAAAGTGCCATCTCCTAATGAACTAGATACTTTTGGAAGGAGAAAACTCCATTCTCCTTTAGATGCCGTACCAAACCGGCAAACGAAAAATGCACTTGCTCAGAACCAGGCTATTGGCAAGGTGATCGGAGATACTGCTTTGATAAAAAAAGATGCTTGAGGACTTCCAGAAGCGGTTGTATCTATTAGAAACCCAACAGATTCATCGAAGCCATTTTATGGAAGATCAAACTCCTGAGATCGACAAGCTGAAACATCAAATCCAAATTTTGGAAGCCCAACTTGCTGAGTCTAAAAAACCTAGACCCCTTTTTTTCTACAGATCCTTTGTTTTCACCTCTACAAAGGTCTCTGGCTAAATCTGCAGGATCGTCTTCATCCTTTGCAGAACTCCTTAGATCAGCATCGCCAGCTCAGACAACCAATGTCTTAGCTCTCCGAGCTCAGCTGAAAGAAATTGAAAAGGAGAATGCCCGTGGAAAAAGAAAATCATCCTCTCATGCTCCCTCAGCTCCCCTTAAGCCAGAACCACAGCAAACACCACATGATTCCCCAACACATCTTTCTTAGTCATTCATGATGTCTAACCCACTTGAAAATTTCCTAAGACACTAAGTTCCAACCATTTCCACAGTCAAACCAGCTTATTCCATCTTGGCCTCAACCTCTTCAGAATCTGATTCTGTTGAATCTTGTCTCTCAGATTCTTCCCAAGATTCTTTCTATGGTCCTACTCCTAAAATTATGATGACAAATCCAACTTCTCGAGAAGAACATATGGCTGAACCAAAGGTGACTTTCCCTCCAGAACCTGGTTCTAGTTCAGCCTCGACTCCAAAGTCATACTTCTCTTTTGATGATATTCCTTATCGAAAATGGCCAGATCGACTCTAGGAATTTCAAGCTTGGATGTTAGCAAAAAATCTGACAGAACATAGTACTTATGAAGTGCTGCTTGAATTTACCACCAAGCTTACTGGAGCCTTAAAAGATTGGTGGAAAGCAGTTTCATCCTAGGATCAAATGTCTTTTTTGACCATGTCGTTGGAAGAACCCATTCAGATCATCCATCTCTACTTTATTGGCCATCTAGCGAATGAAAAGGAACTCAAGCGAAAAGAGTTCTTTGAAAGGAAATGTTGTTCTATGCTCCGAAAAGATCTTGATCATGATTTCAGAGAAATGATCAAGTTGTTCTATCATCTTGGTGCTGATATAAATCTAAAGCCTGTTTTCTTAGCATCCATTCCCAAAGAGATTGGTGATGCAGTTGAAAATATTTTGCAGTCTGGCAAGCGAACAATTCAAGAAGCTACGTTTAGAGAACTCCAACAAGCGATACATGTAGCCATTGAAGACTTATGCTGCAAAAAAAAAAAAAATATTCTAGTCCTACTTGCAGCAAAATCGTTATATGGACAAAGCTTATCATCGTCCAGCACTCAAGATTAAGTGTTCCAAAGACTGCAATGATCTATCCTGTTCGGGTCATAAGAAGAAGCATCATTTTAAAAAGCTCACCTTTGGAAGACGGTCACGAAAAGGCAAATGGAGATTTCTTAAGAAGAAAGGGTGTCATTCCAGATCCAAGAAAAAGAAGTCAGACAGATGTTATATCAGCAACAAGAAGGGGCATTATGCAAAAAAGTGTCCCCAGGCAAAGCGCCAAGGGCATTATATGATCCAGAAGATCGAGCAGAGTACTGGTATTCCCCTCAGTGATGATGATATCGAGTCAATCTTCTCAGTTGAAGAAGAGCCATCATCTGAAACCCTCTGTGCCATCCAGGCATATTCTTCTGATTCAGATGACTCTCCAGGTGACATTTTTGCCTTCTTTCCTGCTGAAACCTCTGACTTACTACATCTCAAGTCTCGAGTCTTCCATTCTCCATATATTCCTGTTCATATACTCACTTCTAAGTCTTCCAAACCCATTTAAGTAATAGCACTTATAGATACTAGTGTTGTTGCATCTTTGATGGATGTAAAAATACTTTCAGGAAAATTCTGGTCACCATACACTAGATATTTCACATATGCTTCTGGAGATACTTTTGCTACCAAACTTCGCAGTAAGCCAGTAACACTCGAATTATTCCCTCAGTGTTCCATCACCACTAAAATTCTTGGTTGTTAGTCTCATGATAAAGATCTCATTATTGGTTGGGATATTCTTTCTCAATTACCCCAACTTAAAATTGTCCCAGATCGTTTGAAATTCGAAGATCAATTTAAAGAATTTGTGAACATTCAAAGACTCTTTATCATACAACCAGAAATTCTTGATCCCATCACTTAGTCATTGTTATCCTGTTGTGTTGATTCCCATTCCCAGTTCTCTCAGGTTTGTTTCAACCATCTTTGGAAAAATCATGATTTCTTTGTCCGGTTACCATTCAAGAAAAGTGAAGATGTTAATCCCACAAAAGCCAGCCACTCTGGCATGAACCTATTGCTCTGGCTTAGAAAGAATGTGTCGAACTTATTGCTCAAGGCGTCATTGAACCTTGAAATTCTCAATGGGTTGGTGAAGCTTTCTATGTCAATAAAAGAGCTGAGCAAAATCGAGGGAAGCTTAGACTTGTTATCAATTACCAGCCTTTAAACAAATTTCTCCAAGATGATAAGTTTCATCTTCCTCACAAAAATTCTCTTTTTTCCAGTCTTGCCCAAGCCATAATCTATTCCAAATTTGATTTGAAAGCAGGATTCTAGCAAATAGGGATACATCCTGATGATCGCCCCAAAACAGGATTTTGTATTCCAAACCAACACTTCCAGCTTTCTATGTGTCGAATCTTTCAACCTCTCTTGGCACATGCTCAGATCTATATAGATGACATCCTTCTATATATCCCTAATGAGGATTCTCACTGTCAATTTCTCAGACAGTTTACTGAAATTGTTCAGAAACATGGCATCATACTTTCTCAGAAAAAGATGATTATTGCCTAGAAGGAGATTGAATTTCTGTGAATGCATATCAAAAAAGGAACGTACTGCCTGGTCCCCATCTTGCTGAAGAACTGCAGACATTCCTTGATTTTGATCTCACCATAAACCAGGTACAATCTTTCTTAG
This sequence comes from Rhodomyrtus psidioides, assembly GCA_021437785.1. Classification (NCBI taxonomy): domain Eukaryota; kingdom Viridiplantae; phylum Streptophyta; class Magnoliopsida; order Myrtales; family Myrtaceae; genus Rhodomyrtus; species Rhodomyrtus psidioides. Next base: position 730,335 of record JAILYB010000185.1, on the reverse strand, counting down.
GCGTTGTTAATTATCTTAGGGATTTTGTCCCCAAGATATCAAAAGCTCTTCATCCGCTTCAGAAAATGTTGAAGAAGAATGCACCACCATGAGGGCCCAAGTAGACCAAAGCAGTTGCTTATCTGAAAGAGATCTTACATTATCTCCCACCTCTGCAGATCCCATCTACAGGAACATTTCGGGCTATCAACATGAGAGAAAACTAGTGGAATTTCCATAAATACCCTCCAGAAGTTCCACACCAGATTGAAGTGAATGTGTTATTCCACAACATCGAATTCCATCTTTGGAATTATCATCATTAGATTTTCAAAGACTATGATGGATTGATGTTAGGACCACGAGGTCTTGACCCTGATTATCCGTTCATCCGTTTGTTACAATGGTCTCCTGAGTATGCGTTCCCTGAAGAACTCAAATGATTTTTCTGGTACTTATTCAACCAGTATACTATTGCCATTCAGTTCCCCACTGAGAAAATCATCAGAGTTTTACCAAAGGCATTAATGGGCGATTTCTCAGACCAGAAGCCTTTGACAGAGATGCTTACATGGTTTCAACCATTGCAAGCATGGCGAAATATTTTCACGCAGTAGAGACGCATTGGAAGACTTGAGCCAGAAAGACATACTACGGTGATTTTTCGAAGGCCGTGGTATTTCATTGGTCATACTGGAGAACCACGAAAAGATGTAGCACCCTCGAGTACTCTACATTTAAGCCAAATCTCTAGAAACAGATGGCTCGTGTACACAGAACACTTCCCAGATCCATGTTTGTTGAAAATTTGAATGAACTTCGAGACCTTTAGAGAATCCTATTCCAGGAAAATTAAGTCATTCCTGCAGAGATATGGCTGTATCATGTTACTAATTTTTCATGGGATAGGCCCAAGATCCATCCGAAGGCCCTCGAAGCTTTAGAAAAATTCAAAAGAAATCAACCAGATTCTTCAATGGACACAGATGACCCTTGGGAAGGACCCTTATCGCAAGATCCGTACGACTATGGATTTCCTCAGCCAAGTCTACCCAACCAGAATATTTCGTCCAGTTCTAGAGATGCTCTGTCAAGCGCGAAGGGATCGTCTGCCTTTCCCTTAGAAGGGCAGGCCCTGCCCTTTGAATCCGGACCATTCGTGTTATGCATGTATAGTCCAAATTATTACTATAAAAAATAAAAAATCCAAAAATTACCCTCTAAAAATAGGAGATCTGGGCCGTCCATTTAAAAATGGATGGCCCAGATCGCAAGGGCAGGTGCCTGCCCTTCCAAAAGAGCGACAGACGATCCGGATCACTGTCAAGCTCCAATTATTGTTCCATTCTGGATGATTCCGAGCTAGATGCCAAAATAGCAGCCTTCGAGGAAGAACGACTTTGAGAAGCTTTCAAAAGAGCCAAGGATGGACCCGACAGCTTAGACTTGGATGATGCAAATTATTATCCCCGTGATAATCATGTCGGTCACATGTGTGTTTGTGTGTTTTCTTCCAATAATTAGCCCGTAAGAGGTCAAAAGTTGTTGTCCTATATGTACTGTTCACTATTCACTGTAGCAGCAGTTAAGGAATTGTGCACTGTAGTAGTGCTATTCATCACTATTCCCCCGGTGACTTTTTGTGTAATGGATTTGCGAATCCAATATGTTTTGTCCAGTTATGTATTTCTTTGCCTGTAAAAGGCTTATGTGTGTAATGTTCCAGGCAAACCTTGCCTTCAGTTTGAAATGGGAGTGAAAAGTTCCTCTATGAGTATCTAAAGAATTTTTCTCTCTCTGAGCATGGCTCCTCTATTTAGATTCCTCTTGTTAATATGATAGTGCGATATGGTTTAGTATGCTCCTTACTTGCCACTTTGGTGGAACATGTGAGTCAGAAATTTCTAGGATATCTAAGGTTGATATCACGCCCCGCGTTCCTTTGGGAGCGCGCCACATCCGCCAACGTCGTTACAATAATCCAGGGTCCAACGAACACGGCACAAGAATGAAATCAAACATGCATGCGGAAGGAAAATAAACAACCCCAGACAATAAATACAAGGATGACTCGGGATGATTTAAAAACATATACACATAACATAAACATCAGGTTTACAATCAACGGTCAGGGAAGGGCATAAGTCAAGACACTGTCGGATCGGAGGAGCCAAGGACTACAATCAAAAGACTACATCATCTCCCTAACAAAAGACTAACACCAAAAGGCTACATCTCCAAAAGCTACCCACGATAATGAAGGCTACTAGGTAGTACTACTCGCTTCGTCATTGTCGTCGGCTTCATCTTCATCGGGAACATAGTCAAAGAAGGTCTCAGAGCGCACCTCCACGGTATCTTCATCCATGTCGTCCTCTAAAGCTGGTATCTCGATCGCCTCAATTTCATCTTCTATAGTCGGAGTCTTCTCTAGAATGTTTCTCGATCTGACTACCGAACCTTCGACCTCGATTTCAACACGGGTCGGGGGATACCAGTTTGGTACTACTCCTAAAGGAACTTCCGTGGGCTGCAGCAGACCATAGGTACTGTCCCCGACGCGACGAAACCACACCTCATAACGGTGAGGCTCCCAATTCTCCCATCCTCCATCGACACAGACCGTGGTGCATTTCTTAAAATAAACTATACCATTACCATTCGGCAATTCATCAAAGTGGCGGTCATCTCCTTTATATCTCCTAGGCGAATCGGCTACATTTTTCAAGGCTTGGGGTCTAAAAAACACGTCCAACTGCGGGGTGAAATTTACATCTCAGCAAGTGAACCCTAAACCTAGACTAGATCGCTAGTCCCCCCAGACTATGCAATGAAGCAATATGCAGAAATTTCACCAAAATAGTTAGGACATGGCATTCAATCATCGAAATACTTTAACATAATTGGCATGAATGAAAATTATAATCAAGCATACACAACACCATGAGACCAAGCTTAACGCACTAGCACAAAGAAGAACTCATAATTCCAGAATTTATCCCCAATGGCATCACATTCTCTCATCACCAAGGGCTCCCTAACCGCGATGTATTCCTCAAGGGCTCAATAGCCAAATTCGACGCGTGAGGGCTCACTAGCCATTTTCAATGTATAAGGGCTCACTAGCCAATTTCATTACATAAGGGCTCACTAGCCAATTTCAATCATAACGGCTCACTAGCCAATTTCATTCATACGTCAATCATTTGCCAATCCAAGCACAATTGCCGATCAAGATATAATTGCCACACGACCATGCTAGTCCTCATAATAATCGAGATCACACTACGCCATTTTAATTATGGAATTCACCAATTTAACTCAATACAAGTACATGTGGATCGACTACAAAATATCACATACGGTCTTCATCAAATTGAACATAATAAATCCACCAAATCATCAATTCATCAATCAAACTAATCCAGTAGTGTCCTAGCGTCCGAGTAAAGATTTAAGGGTCACTTACCCTTCAATCAATTAGCAAATTTCGATCCAAATGACCCTCCAAGGTCAACTTGCTCACGGCCAAACAGGGTACCCGCGCCGCACCTAGGAAAAACCATATTTTCCATATCAAAACTCATTCATTTCTCAATTTCATTGCGCGAATACTTGAATAACACATCAATTAACATTCTAAGATGCCTTAACGAGGATTTTATAGCAAGGCGACACCTCTCCTAGCCTTAAAGTATTCGATTTGCGTAGTCCAAAACAGGGCAGGTTCGGTTCTGCCTCTAGTCACACTAAACAGCCCACAAATCATTCCTAAGCTTCAATTTACCAAAAATCAACTTGCCGAAGCCTTAATCCACAAGTCTAGGAGGCTCACCGAGAGTTTCGAAGTAAAATAACCCTTCTAGGTCTTCCAGTCGGCTTGATTCTACTCGGTTCTCAAGCGGGCAGAATCTGTCCCTGAGAAATACCTCAAATCAGCCATGGAAACCCATCTAAACTCAATTAAACTTGCAATCCTAACTCAGCCAGCTCAAGTACAACATGTCTAGAAGATCTCACCGAAAGTTTGAAGCCAAACGAAGTCTCGAAGTGGACGAACGAAGACCTTCTCCCAATTGAGTCAGATTCTATCCAGTTTTGCGTTTGGGGTTGGACGGGAAAATCGGACCATCAATTGACGATCGGTCGGCGGGAGCTTGTAGGGGAGAGGTTAAGGGTGATGGTGGTGGCCGGCGCTTGGCTCGGAGCTGGCCAGAAGAGGCGGTGACGGCGGCGAAGTGGCGGTGGCGATCTGGTCGGGCAGGGCAGGTTCGGCCAAGAGGAAAAGGAAGAAGAAAAGAAGAAAAGGGAGAGTGAGAGTAGGGGTTCAGCTGAAGGGAAGTGGGGCAAGGGTCTTCCACAAATCCTTGGTCAATGGATGAAGATTGGTAGGTAAAAAGTAAAAATTTAATGCTAATCACTCCCTCAATGACACTTGTCCACAAGTCGATAATATCTTGCCATCCATTGACTATCTTGCCCCTCCAAATTCGGCAGCCATGGGGACTCTAAAAGACTAATTTGCGCTCAATTCTTTCTTAATACAAAGCTTATCATTGAGGGGCAAATGGTAATTTTGCACTTACCGTCCGAAATTTCATTTTTCCAATTTAAATTACCATCGACGAGGCGGCGTCCAATTCAATTCGAATGTTGGAATTCTTCATTGTCCGCTTTCCCATTTCGAGATTCCATTTCGTGATTGATTTTCCGCCAATCGAAATTTCAGTTTATCTCGAACTAACGGGCGGCTCTTGCAGACGTTACGAGTATCGACTCAGTGATTCTCATCACACTTAGGACGACTCAAGTCACGGCGACTTTGGTTGTCATATAATTGCGAGGGTTTATTGCTAGTTCCAACGGTCTCGATCGTCATAATTCAATCTAGGAAAATTTTACAAATTATACATTGGTTAAACGGTATCACCCACACTCCAATCGTATAACGCTAGCAATGAATTCCTTAATCGTTCTTAGATCGGCCTTTATTAGTTCTAAATGTTCCCTCGACAATCCTTATGGTCAAAGCGCTGTTTCCTTTTTCGAGTTTCCTAAGTCCACGTATCTTGACATGCGTTAGCCTTTTCCTTTTGGTCAGTTTACTTAGAATTGATCAGATCCGAGCAAAATAAAACTGAAATACATCGATAGATATTCTTCATTCAATAGTCTCGAAATGGTAGGAAATTTAGAATGTCACAACTCTTCCCCCCTTACAGAAATTTCATCCTCGAAATTTACAACAAACCCAACTATTCAAACAAATGGGTGTATTGACGTCTCATCACTTCTTCGCTTTCCCACGTAACGCCTACAGTTCCGTGGTGCTCCCATACCACTTTGACTAGCAGAATTGTCTAATTCCTCAAGACTTGCTCCTTTCAATCCTCAATTCTGACTGGCTGTTCCACATACGTTACCATGTCGTCTACCTCGATAGTCTCATAGTCCAAAACATGAGTCGGATCTGGCTCGTACTTTCTCAGCATCGACACATGAAATACGTTATGCACTTGTGATAAATTCGGCGGTAGGGCGAGTCCTTAGGCCAAAGTTCCAATTTGCTCTAAAATTTGAAAAGGACCTACGTACCTTGGACTCAGTTTTCATTTCTTCCCAAATCGAGATAATCCTTGCATCGGCGATACCTTGAGAAAAACGTGATCACCAACTTGAAATTCCAAAGGCTTGCGTCTTTTATCGGCATAACTCTTCTGACGGCTTTGTGCCGTTCTCAGCCTTTTTCTAATAACCTTTACTGTCTCTACTGATTGTTTTACTAACTTTGGGCCTGTTATGCTCCTTTCTCCAACTTCATCCCAACATACAGGAGTTTTGCAGGCTCTCCCATATAGTGCTTCAAACAGAGCCATTCGAATACTCTGCTGGTAGCTGTTATTGTAGGCGAATTCCACTAAATGCAGTTGATCTTCCCATCCACCTTTAAAATCTATCACGCATGCTCGTAACATATCCTCGAGCGTCTAAATTGTTCTTTCGGACTGCCCATTTGTTTGTGGATGATATGCCGTACTAAACTGCAATTTAGTTCCCAAGGCATCCTGAAGACTTTTCCAGAAATTTACAATAAACTTAGGATCCCTGTCTGATATGATCGTGACTGGGACTCCATGCAATCGTACAATCAGATGCATATACAATTGAATGTACTTATCCATCGCAAAATCCTTTCGCACGGGTATGAAATATGCAGACTTGGTCAATCTGTCCACGACTACCCAAATCGAGTCATGACCTCTCTAACTCCTCGGCAATCCCATCACAAAGTCCATGGTTACATGCTCCCATTTCCACTCAGGGATTTCCAAAGGCTGTAACAATCCGTCGGGCTTGCAATGCTGAGCCTTCACTTGCTGACAGGTTAAACACTTTGCTACATACTTAACCACATCCACCTTCATTCCATTCCACCAGTAATGTTGATGCAGATTCTGATACATTTTCGTGCTACCTGGGTGAATACTGTAATTGCTTCTATGAACTTTAGACAAGATCATTTCCTTAAGTTCCTCGTCACCAGGTACACATAAACGTCCGCGGAACTTCAGAATCCCATCTTCTGACACTTGAAACTCAGGTTTTCTTTTCGCTACATCCATCTCGAGAATTTTCTGAATTTCGGGGTCCATAGACTGCAAGGCTTTTATCTTTTCACGAATTTCAGGTTCAATTCTCAAGGTTGCCACTAAACTTGATAGTTGGCAAACTTCCAGCTTAAACTCGAAATCTCTTAGTCCTTCGAGCAATGACCATCCCTTAACCAATAGACGCGTGACGCTGGATTTTCGACTAAGCGCATCCGCGACCCTATTAGCCTTTCTAGGGTGATACAGAATGTCGCAATCATAATCCTTGAGTAACTCCATCCATCGACGCTGTCTCATATTCAACTCTTTCTGTGAAAACAGATACTTCAGACTCTGATGATATATATAAATTTGAAACCGTTCGCCACACAAGTAATGCCTCCAAATCTTTAGGGCGAAAACAATTGCGGCTAACTCCAAGTCATGCGTCGGATAGTTCATCTCATGAGGTCTTAATTGTCGCGAGGCATAAGCGACGGCTTTTCCATGCTGCATTAATACGCACCTTAATCCCTTTAGTGAAACATCGCTTTATATCTCATAACCTCCAGGTCCAGAAGGAATCGTTAACACTGGTGCAGTCGTCAAGCGGTGCTTGAGTTCCTGAAAACTCCTTTCACATTTATCCGTCCACTCGAACTTCGTATCCTTCTTAATTAACCTCGTCAACGGAGTGGCTATGTACGAAATCTTTTCCACGAAACGCCTGTAGTAACCGGCCAAACCCAAGAAACTCCGAACTTCTGTAACTGTCATAGGTCTAGGCCAATTCATCACTGCGAGGGTCCACTGAGATTCCTTCTCTAGATATCACATGACCAAGGAACGCCACTTTATTCAACCAAAATTCACATTTACTAAACTTGGCATAGAGCGAATGCTCCCTCAAAGTCTGCAGAACAATCCTCAGGTGTCTTTCATGCTCCTCATTACTCCTCAAGTAAATCAAAATGTCGTCAATAAAGACAATGACGAATCCATCCAAATATTCCTTAAATACTCGATGCATCAGGTCCATGAATGCAGCCGGGGAATTAGTCAATCCAAAAGACATAACCGTAAACTCATAATGCCCATACCTCGCTCTAAAAGCAGTCTTCGGAATGTCCTCTTTCTTAATTCTCAATTGGTGATAACCAGTCTTCAGATCTATCTTAGAAAACACATAGGCTCCTTGCAACTGATCGAATAAATCATCAATTATCGGCAACGGATACTTATTCTTGATGATTACCTGATTCAACTGTTTATAATTGATGTACAAACGCAAGGATCCATCATTTTTCCTCACAAACAACACCGGCGCTCCCTTGTTGACACCCGATTTTTTATCATCTTTTATTTCAATTTTTATTTCTAAAATTGATTAAAAATAGCCAAAAAAATCATAAAATTACAAAATCAACTTTGGAGGCCTTGGCCTAGCCTCAGGAGTCAATTTTGATCAAAAAATATTTTTTGTAAAAATACCAAAAAAATGGAAAAAATACCATTCGTGGTTAGAAAAATATGAAAAAAATATATTCAATGATTTTATTTTAATTCCCTTTTCAACATTTTAACTTTAAATCTTGAAAATTCGGCTTGGGTCACTATGTTCTTTCACAAACATAAACCCGAATCGAGCACAAAAAATCCCTTTCGAGTCTTTTAATTTTCAATTCTCGTTTTTTACAAGCTATGACATTGGATTATAAAGCTTTGAAGTGAAATTGGGTCAATTTGCCCTCCAATTTGATCAATTTTAACCAAAAGGGCTTAATTGTATAATTTTCTTTCGATTTAGTCCCTGATTTCACAAATCTTGAAATTAAATTTCACACGGGCATACCTATTAAAATCAAACACCTCTAACCTATAGTTGTCATCATGCTGAATCCATTAGTGGCCTCAATTGGGACTAATTTGATCTTTTGGACCCTCGATTGAGCAAAAATCATTTTCGGATCCTAGGGACAATTTGGGATTTTCACTAAATTCCAATCCATTGATTCGTGAAAACACCCATATTTAATAGAAAACATGTTGGGTAATCTGATTTTGACATCAATTTCATGAAAAATGATCTTTTGAGGCCTCAATTTGATGAGGAGAGGGAGCCGGGCCGATTGGGTCGGACCCGACCTGACCCGGTTGAACTGGGTCTGCAACTAAGTTGCAGACCCACGAGCACAGAACAGGGGAGCAAAAGCAGGGGCAAGAAAAACATGGCATGGGGGCGGCTTGGATTCTCGAGAAAGGAAAACGAACGAAGGTGGGGAACATCGGCAGAGGTCCATACCTCTCTTTTGCAGGCGAATGGGCACCAAAAGGACAGTCGGCCATGGACAAAAGTGGGGGAATTCTCGATATTTAAGGGAGGTTCGAGCGAGAGCTGAAAAGGGGCGAGTTCGGGGAGTTGGGGGGAGAGCAACGCACAACCAGCATCCCGGACCTTCAGAGGATCATCACCGAAGCTTCAGCCGCCGTCGAAGAGCACGGGGCAGGTCAGTATTTCCTCTAAACTCCCATTCCACCACCGCATGCCATGTGTTCGACGAAATGCCCGAATGAGCTTTATATTTTTTGAGTCTCGGCCGTGCCTTCTCGGGCCTTATTGAGTGTGAGTCTTGCCTTAATATATCTTTAGAACCGACTCTAAGCTCTGTTTGGCAACCTTTTTGCATTAAACCGCATCGGGAACGGAGGTCCGACCACCGCCGGCCATGGCTTCGGCCGTGAGCTTTTGTCGACGCGAACCTGTGGATTTCCAGCTTTAGACGAGCTGAGGTAAGCTCCCTGACCCTTCATGGATGCTCTGTGAATGATTGGAATCGATTTTGAACGTAAAAAAAATGTTTTGCAAAAATACTCGCCGGCGCCGATTCGGTGGGGGGTTTGTTCGGCCGTTTTTCGAGTGTTCGTGGCCATGTTTTAGATGTTTGTTAATGCTAAGGTTGAGAGGAGTCGAATGGGGGAAAGGACAGGCGAAAAATTTGTAGGTTTTGGTTCGGTTCGCGTTTTTTCGGTGAGTGCTCCGGCGAGTCGCCGGTCATCTTCTTAGGCGGACTGAGGCCGGTCAACGGTCAACGGCTGACGTGGCTTGCCACGTAGGCAGCCACGTCATCGAGGTGGGGCCACGGCCGTTTAAAAATAAAACCTAGATTGGACGGTCGTGGTTTAGCCACGTGTCGAGATCTGGGATTTTCGAAATTTTTTAAAAAAAGATTTTCATATTATATAAATGATTTTCAGTAATAAAAAATTAAAAATCGATGTGACGGCTAAGGTTGTGCCAAGTGATTCTCCGTGGGTCGTCCGATCTAGTTCAAGATCGGGCGCACCAAGAGTTGCCACATGGTATAATCTGAAGCGTCCGATTCGAAGGATTTTCTGATAATTAAAAAAGATAAAAAAAAATTAATTTAGAAAAATCTTCAAAAACTCCAGACGGGCGTCGTTTTTAGACCAGTTCCGATCCGTAGGGTCGGGCCGAGCGCCCGAGAGGCGCGGGCCGGGTCAGACCCGGCTCGAAAAATATTTTTAAGTATAAAAAAATTCAGAAAATAATAAAAAAAATCAAGGAATTCAAAAATTCAATAAAAAAATAGAAAATCATAAAAAAATTCGAAAAAAAGGAAAATCCATAAAAAAAATATAAAAAAATCTCAAAAAATAGGAAATGGCCACGATCAACTGGCCGAGACTCATTTCTGGTGTTTTGAACCCCGACCCTTCTTAAAAATGACGATTTCGCTCTTTCGGCCAATCCTCTCCTAAAAATTGAAGAAAATCATGAAATTTCGAAAAAATTCTGAAAAATGGGAAATGGCCACAATCAACTAGCCATGGAATATTTTGGGTAATTTGACATCCAAACCTTCCAAAAATGACGATTTTGCCCTTTGGGCTAATCGTCCCCAAATCTTTCCATTTTACCCTTGGTCCTAAATTGCACATTCCCTAAGCCCTTATGGCTATACTAGGAAGCCCTTGGTTTGAATTGACATGTATTGACGTGGTTCATTTATGAACTTGATTGCGCTTTTGTGACATTTTGAATTTCCGCCCCTCGAGGCTTGAGATATGAAATGGAAGCTTAAATTGACATTTGAAAATGAAGAATTTCAAAATTGGAAAAGGATTTGACATCGTCTCACCAATGGCCATTCAAAATGAGAAAAACAAAATTTCGGACGAAAAGTGGTAGATTACTGTTTTGCCCCTCAACCTATTACCCTTGCCTTAAGATTGTATGAAGGGCAAAATGGTCATTCAAGGACCCCAAGAAGCTGCCGAAAATTTGAGATGCTAGAGTCAATGGAAGTCAATGCTTAAAGGGCCAATAATTGGAGCCAATGCCATGTGTCATCCTTTGGCTAAATCAAGCATTGAATGGCATTAAATGAAATATTGACAAAATGGCCTCAATTATTTGAGGGACATCTCCCCTAGCATCAGATTGGTCGTGGCCCTCCTTCTCTCCCCTATTTTTGCTTCATTTTCCTCTCCATTTCCACTCTAGCATAACTGCTCCAGAAAGACAGTTTCTGTGCTTGCTGTTCGGAGAGCTCGAACAGGCTTTCCCGGTGGTCTTTTGAGGTGATTCGACTTCCACAGGTTAGATCTATGTGTCCTTGAAATTTTCCCGTTTGTTTCGTGATTTTAGGAGGTCTGGTTGATTTATAGTGATTTTTGGAAGAAAAGCGGACGGATTCCGCGCGAGCTGAGAGAAGGTTATGGTTTACCCTCTTAGAAATTCCAAATGACCTCAAAAATTTTGTGAGATCTTCATAACATCTAATACTCATGTTGGATGAGCTTTGGTCAGAATTTTGGTGGTGTTAAAATAGATTTTCATGGCTGATTGTGGGTGACCAAATTTGGACAGATTCTGACCTTTTGCGCGCCGAAAGGGAACGGGATGAACGGAAGACCAAAAGAGATGTTTTTGCTCCAAAACTCTTGGTGAGCCTCCTTAACACATATATTGAGGTCTTAGAGAGATTATTTTGTGAAAAATTGGAACATAGGGTTGAGTTTTGGATGGAAATATGTGATTGGAATCAAACAGAATTTGTTGTGTTGCTGTTCTGTTTTGGGTGAACTTGATGGGGGTTCTTTGATGGATATTTTTACTTCAAAATGACTCAAAAGGCTACTTAAGATGTTGATGAAGATGTTAGTGGGAATTATGTGAAGTGGATTGAAAATTAGAAGTGATTTAAGGGCTGTTTAAGTGAAAAACGTGAAGGGCCGACTAATTCGCCCACAATGCGCGCTGATTTTAAATTGAGCCGTTCTAAGTCGTCCGATATCCGAATTGAGCACCGTTTTCGCCCACGCGTCCGTAAGCTCTTGAAGTTTAAGATCATGGAAATTTTTTTCTCAAAAAGTCAGTAGACAAATTGCAGTTTTCGTGAGATTGAAGCTGGTCGTGGGGCTAAGAAAAGGGCAGATTTGAGGAAATGAAGTTTATGATGAGTTACCTTTGATAGGACGATACTTTATATGCTTATGGTCATTGATTCAACACTGTAATGACAAGAGAATAAGGTGTTGTGTATGTTATTAAAGTATTGGCGCGATGGAAGTGAGAATTGATGGAACTTTTATTAGAAATTGATGAATTTCCTAGGACGGCTCATGAACTTGGGTTGGCCATACGCTTGTGGAGTTGAGGAAGGCCGATTGGCTAGGGCCTTTGCTGATTGCTTAAGGTAAGTGTTTCCTAATCCTTTCTCTGAATGCCTGGACTCAGCTGGATTATTTATTGAGTGAAATGAATGCCTGGTAATTCTTATGAACTGAATTGTGAATGTTGTGATGACATTGTGAATCCATGGAGTATTGTGATGGCATTGTGATGATGAGAAAGGCGTGAGGATACCATTTGGTCTAGTAAGACCCCGGCGGTATCGGAAAGTGATAAAATTGAATGAAATCGTGAGGATACCATTTGGTTTAGTGAGACCCCGGCGGTACCGAAGGTTGGTGAAATAAAATAGAAACGTGAGGATACCATTTGGTCTAGTGAGACCCCGGCGGTATCGGAGAATGAATGACCATGGCTTGGTGCCCCTTTTGCATCGTAATTGGTTTGGTGCCCTGATGCAAATGAATGGTCAGAGTACTTTGTGAAATCGATTGAAAATATGAATGCCATTTGGTCTAGTGAGACCCCTGCGGCATGGAGTGGCTGTAAGCCTGTAGTGTAGACACCATTTGGTCTAGTGAGACCCCGGCGGTGTCAGGTGGCAGGAGTGGCCAGTGGAGTATGTGGATGATTGAGAGATGTGGTGGTTGTGGCGTACTTGAATATTTGTGCTTGGGTATGAAACCCTGTGATTGAGCATGATTGCTTGTACATATTGGGTATATCTGTAATTGATATTGTCCTGAGAAATGCCTGGTGCCATTGCATTACTTATTATTTCGCATTTTGATTGGCATTTGTGTGTGATCCGGTTGGACTTGCATTGAGGTATAGGGTTAGGTTTCACTTGCCGAGATATATATATATCTTACCCCAGTGGGGGATTAACTTTTTCAGGTCATTGAAGGTGGAAGTACAGGCGAGTTGAGGATGAGCTCTCAATGGAGTAATGTATTTAATGGTTTTATGATATTTGTGGCCTTAGGAATTGTATATGAATCTTGAGGATTTAGTAATTGAATTATGGGTACTTGCCTATCTTAACTTAGGAAGGAGAATTTTAGAAATAATAGAAGTATACCCTTTGTCCTGAGTCATCTCATTGTAATTTGTATGGAGAAAGTTTTATGGCCGCTGCGATATCGTTTCTTTGTGAAGTTGTTTTTATGATTGGCCGATGGATCCTAGGAGATAACTGAAGATCAACGACGTGGTGGGATGATCGCGTGCTCGATGGGTTCGGGGCGTGACATCCCCGTTTGAGTGGTATCAGAGCAAGGTTAGCTCGATCCAATGAGATTGAGATTGAGATTTGGAGTGATAAGGAGTGATGACTTGAGGACAATTAGGTAGTGAGACCTTTAGGGTTAAGCATGGATTGTTGAATCTTGAGGATTATAGGTTTGAACTTGTGTGGTATTCTAATGGTCCTAGAGTCGATTTTCATTGGTGATCTTGAATAATGTGGTGGTTGAGATTTAAGTGGAAGTAAGCTGAGATTAAAGAGACATAGGTATGGATTTTGAGGTAGTAATTGTGCTTGAGGTTGGTAGAGAATGGTTATGATTAATGAGTTAATTGAAGCATATTAATGTGATTGTGATTGTCAATGACCTACCTTGAGGAAAGCGAGTTATACCTAGATGATTTGTATTAGTGGATTTAGGCTTGAATTGTGTTGAATCTTGATGGTTTTAGTTGTCGATTGCTATCGATAACCTTGGGTGATACGAGATGAGATGTATACAAGGAGTATTTGAATTGAAGATCAATTGTGATCGAATGCATATGAATTGATTTGTGTAGCGACTAAACTTGAGGTGTATGGGTGAATATAGGTAATTGATCCATATGATGTGACGGTCATTGGTGGAATTAGAAACCTTCGATGGATAAGAATTGATCTGAAGGCGATTGAGGTATGACAAGTAGTGAGGACAGTCATGACGCGCATGTGCTTGTGGTTACGAAATGAAAGTTGATGTGGGTGCATGCATGAGCTTATTACTATCAGAATTAATAAACTGTTGCTTGGTATGGGACGAGTTGATGTGATACCTATAAACCGTAATGAAGCATGTTATGGGGCGTGTGGAACGGGACTTCCTCCGTAAATATATGACTTGGGACAACATGTAACAACCAGGTCTGATGAGGGCGGGGAGTGATCGCCGGGACAGAGAGGTCCGGACAAGGAGTGGCTCCTGGCAGGCTTCTAAGATAACGAGGTGGCAGGAATGACCCAAGTCATAAATTGAAAGGGAAAGCCTAGGTATCAGGTTGAGTCTGATTGTGGTTAAGTGAGATGTATGGCACGTGATTGATTCTCAAGTGAATGATCAAAAGTGGCATGGCATGTGAAATGATGCCTATGAGTGGCATGGCTGAGAGCCCTGTATTTGGCAGTGAGTGCCATTTGAGAAAGAAAAACTGAAGATGTGATTGACCTGATAAGCATGTGTTGTAATTGGCATCATGTAATTGTTGTGGCCGAGGTCTAATTGAGAGATTAGACTGTGTGAGGAGTTTATTCTCCATTGATCTGATGCTTGTTGAGATTGAGATAGCCTGTCGTGTTTGTGACAGAGTGGCATGTGCCTTATGTTTAATGTATGAGCGTGTGACTCATAGAAGTGATGCTTTGAGTACTTGCTTGGTATTGACCTAATTGAGTTTTAGCCTAGTGGAGGCTTGCCTAGTAATGGCTGTTGATTGAAAATTTTCCTTGTGGAGGCTTACTTGTTATGTGGTTGCTGCTTAAGAATGATTTGGAATCCTTGGGTAATGAACAACTAGTTGAGAGTTGTTCAGGAACCACTGGATGGTTGATTGGTGGTGAGGAATGATGAGATGAGCAGCCTGAGACTGCTAGACTTGAGTAGATGGCTTAAATCTTGGATTCCTAAAGGGAATCATAGTGGTCCAAGTGACATGAGAACCTAATAAGGTTGAACGACCAAAGTATGGTCGTAGAGGAGCATTTGGCTCGAGTATGCGAGATATGAGAAGATCCAAGAACTGAGATGGATCGTGAGAATTGAGTAAAGATGAGCGACTCCAGTACGAGTACTGAAAGAGAATATGGCTCTATTTGTTAATCGTACGAGACCCAAGTGTAATAAGAAGTCATGAGAATTTTATGTGAAAACTGAGGAAATTTGATGGGTAGGCAAGCTCGAGAAGAAGCTGCCCTTGTACCCAAGTCGCTGAGACGACTAGTGTTGATGAATTAAGTGATGGAAGTCACAAGAAAGGTGACTCTGAGATTACTCATTTCCAAAGTGGAAACGTGAACCGGAACCACGAGAGTTTTGAAAAGCTTGTGAAGCTATGTATAAGGTTGAGATTGATTGAGTTTGATAGAAGGATGGAAGTTGAAACTGTTTTTTTTTTTTTAAAAATTGAGGGCTTTATGAGGAAATCTTAAAGGTGTGGGTGCACTGAAGTAAGAAAGTGACCCTGGCTGTGATTAGCCTTACGAGGCTGTTGACGATTGGTGAAATGTCACCAAAGGAAGAGTTTTTCATGAAGGCATGTTATATGTTTAGATAGCCTTCGTTGAATTGTTCAATGGAAGTATTTTCTTGGGATTGCTTGAGAGCAATAGTTGTGTGGATCCTAATAATCTTGCAAGGATATGTGGACGATCGACCAGTGTGAGACAGAGTTCTCAAGGTCGTCTAAGTGTATTAAGGGTGGTCAAGGACCCTTTGAGTGAGACGTGAGGTCTCCGAGTGAATTTGAATTTGAAACCCTTATGGCTAGTGGTTATTTTTGATTTCGAGGAATGTTAATGAGATTCAGTAAAAGAAGAGAATGATCGAAAGACATGTGAATGAGAGAACTCCTGCTCATGGATTACGAGCAAAGAAATGTTCATTATGGAACATGGAACGTGCCTGCAAGAAACGGCTTTTTCCCTGGCGTGAGTCTCGTAATGAGAGATTGGCATGTCGTTCATTTTGTCGTGGGGAAAGTTGAGAAAAGAGTTATGTCAGTTGTCTGACATTGATGATTTTATGAGACCGATTAGGGTTGAATCGGGACCACTAGAAGTGGAATTGTGTGTTGTCAACCCTAAAGAGTATGGTGTCGTTCTTAAAAGGCGATTGGACCATGAGATAGTCATTGATGGAAAGGAAAATGAATGGACTTGATAGTCCTGGTTGTTCGTAATACTAATGAATGATTGAGTAAGCGAAAAGAGCGCTTAGAGTATAATTACAAGGTGACTCGAGGAAGTCGAATTGAGTATTCGATACGAGAATTTGCGAGATCGAGGAAGAACCTCAACTCCTTGGAATTTTGTCACTTGAGGTGACTGAGTCACTGAAAGAAGAGTGTTAGACATGGTGAAATATGAATTCTGGAGTGGAAGTACTGCCGTTGGCGCAGACTTCAAGATGACACTCTAAGGAATGGAAAAGGACAAGGTGGATTCGAAGTAAAAGAATGCCACTGAAGTGTATAGTTTCCTTCATAGGGTAAGAGACCCTAGTGTGAAAGGAAAATGAAATCTTAATTGTCTCAGCATTGAAATTGAGCGTCTAGATTGAGAAAGAAGACGCAGAACTAGAAGGATTCTTGGAAGAGAAGTTCGAAAAACTGTCTTGTAGACAACGCTGAATTCCAGGATAATGTTGTCGTTCAGTTGAATGGGTGGAATCGAGACAAAGTCGCGTTAGCTGGGTGCGGAACCCAAAGGTTAAGGCATTAATGTTTCTTGAGGAAAGAGTGGCAAAAATGAACAAAATGTGGTATGGTCCAAGTGGAGACCCATGAGAGTAGAGGAGCCAAGATATGAGCTCTCAAGTGAAATGTACCATGAATAGTTGAAACGATTTGACATTTAGTATTAATGGAATGGATAACAACCGGATTGGGTATCCAAGGAATGATTGAGTTGGGTGTTACCGTCTAGAGAGACGATGGTGGGACTTGTTTAAGGAGTCATGAGAAATGTGAATGACTTTCGAGAGTATCCTATGGACTCTAAAGAGATGCTCATTGTATTCTAATTGTGTAGAGCATGAACTATGTACCTGATGAGGTAAAATTCCTCAGTCGTTAAATTTAGGAGGAATGAAATCTCTATGAAGCCTGTGAGGATAGGAATAAGTGATGGATCGACTAGGGTCGATGTGAGTTGCTCAAACTTGAAGTTTCTTGGAATTGATGGATTGTTATAGACGAATTGTGGGAGATTCCCCACGAGAGTTGTTTCCTTGATGAAATGGACTCAAGAAGAGATGTAACCCGAAGGGTTGAATGAACGCGAAGAGTCTCTGAGGGCTTGAGTCAAGTTGACGATTACGCTAAAAGTGGCATTTCTATTTGGAATCAAAAGAGTCGAGGAAATCACAATGACATGGTATAAAAAGGGAATTTGAGGCGTTGCATTTCAAACCGATGTGAACTATACGAATGCGCCATGGCAATAATACCATATGAGCTGGAATGCTTAGAGCATGACTGGAGTTGGTTTGCGAATGTCCTCGCGACAAAATTTGGAAATTCTTGTTTGAGTGAGAGAAGATATTGAGTCTGTATTTACCACAAGAGAATAAGGTAGTACAAAGAGATTCCCGATGGAATAAAGCAGGAGGCAATGCGAATGAGTGAAATTGCTTATGAGTATGAAAGCGTAGCTGGTATAAAGAGAGACCTCGCAAGTTAGGGGAATTATACGAGGTTGAGAATTGAGGATTGTGTAATTGGTGATAGAGGGACAGATCTTCCCTCGAGAAATAAGAGGTTCAACTTTTAAATTGGAAGTTTGTCAATTGACGAGTTGACGACTATTGGAAACACCTATCCTGAAGGCTAGAAGGGAATTGAGGTATGGCCATGATCGAACCCTGATACTTAAAGGGTTATGGGAATGAATAGAACCCTTGAGGGTCCCATGGACGAAAGTATAAATCCGGTATCGAAAGGGAACTTAAAGAGATGATCTTATCGGAAAATTTAAAGAGAGAATTATGGTGTCCCTTGAGGTGGCACAAGAATGTGTCAAGATTGCCTTATTACTATTGATGGAATGGACTGAAAGATTGGGTTAACCTAACATGTGATCAAGCATTAGAAATGCTAACAAGAAAGTAATTATGAGCTTGTTTAAGGAGCCGAGTAGGCTGTGACTCGATTTGGCTAATGGCGGGCAAGTTGATAAAGCCCATGAATCTTTGATGGTATGAAAGAACGTATGAATGAAGTGATTTGCCAAATGGTATGGGCTCTAAAGAGTGCATTTTGGCGAAAGTTTAGTAATAATGGTGACAGACAAATGAAAGAGACGATGTGAATGCTTGAGGGTAAACTGCCAACAGATGCATGGATGTCGAAAGAGAACAGAGAGAAGTAAATACAGATTGAGGACTGAAGGGAACAAGTCCTGGGGAAAGGCGACTTTTGTCGGAAAGGACAAGTAAAAATGACAAGTTATGGAAGAAGTTATCTGAAAGAGTAAGGTAGCGATGAGGCGGCGATGCTCAAAAGACTGTGTGGATAAGAAGTGGCAAATTTCGGGGACGAAATTTCTTTAAGGGGGGAAGAATTGTGACATTCTGAATTTCCGCCCCTCGAGGCTTGAGATATGAAATGGAAGCTTAAATTGACATTTGAAAATGAAGAATTTCAAAATTGGAAAAGGATTTGACATCGTCTCACCAATGGCCATTCAAAATGAGAAAAACAAAATTTCGGACGAAAAGTGGTAGATTACTGTTTTGCCCCTCAACCTATTACCCTTGCCTTAAGATTGTATGAAGGGCAAAATGGTCATTCAAGGACCCCAAGAAGCTGCCGAAAATTTGAGATGCTAGAGTCAATGGAAGTCAATGCTTAAAGGGCCAATAATTGGAGCCAATGCCATGTGTCATCCTTTGGCTAAATCAAGCATTGAATGGCATTAAATGAAATATTGACAAAATGGCCTCAATTATTTGAGGGACATCTCCCCTAGCATCAGATTGGTCGTGGCCCTCCTTCTCTCCCCCATTTTTGCTTCATTTTCCTCTCCATTTCCACTCTAGCAAAATTGCTCCAGAAAGACAGTTTCTATGCTTGCTGTTCGGAGAGCTCGAGCAGGATTTCCCGGTGGTCTTTTGAGGTGATTCGACTTCCACAGGTTAGATATATGTGTCCTTGAAATTTTCCCGTTGGTTGCGTGATTTAGGAGGTCTGGTTGATTTATAGTGATTTTTGGAAGAAAAGCGGACGGATTCCGCGCGAGCTGAGAGAAAGTTATGGTTTACCCTCTTAGAAATTCCAAATGACCTCAAAATTTTTGTGAGATCTTCATAACATCTAATACTCATGTTGGATGAGCTTTAGTCACAAGTTTAGTGGTGTTAAAATAGATTTTCATGGCTGATTGTGGGTGACCAAATTTGGACAGATTCTGACCTTTTGCGCGCCGAAAGGGAACGGGATGAACGGAAGACCAAAAGAGATGTTTTTGCTCCAAAACTCTTGGTGAGCCTCCTTAACACATATATTGAGGTCTTAGAGAGATTATTTTTTGAAAAATTGGAACATAGGGTTGAGTTTTGGATGGAAATATGTGATTGGAATCAGAACAGAATTTGTTGTGTTGCTGTTCTGTTTTGGGTGAACTTGATGGGGGTTCTTTGATGGATATTTTTACTTCAAAATGACTCAAAAGGATACTTAAGATGTTGATGAAGATGTTAGTGGGAATTATGTGAAGTGGATTGAAAATTAGAAGTGATTTAAGGGCTGTTTAAGTGAAAAACGTGAAGGGCCGACTAATTCGCCCACAATGCGCGCTGATTTTAAATTGAGCCGTTCTAAGTCGTCCGATATCCGAATTGAGTACCGTTTTCGCCCACGCGTCCGTAAGATCTTGAAGTTTAAGATCATGGAATTTTTTTTCTCAAAAAGTCAGTAGAAAAATTGCAGTTTTCGTGAAATTGAAGCTGGTCGTGGGGCTAAGAAAAGGGCAAATTTGAGGAAATGAAGTTTATGATGAGTTACCTTTGATAGGACGATACTTTATATGCTTATGGTAATTGATTCAACACTGTAATGACATGAGAATAAGGTGTTGTGTATGTTATTAAAGTATTGGCGCGATGGAAGTGAGAATTGATGGAACTTTTATTAGAAATTGATGAATTTCCTAGGACAGCTCGTGAACTTGGGTTGGCCATACGCATGTGGAGTTGAGGAAGGCTGATTGGCTAGGGCCTTTGCTGATTGCTTAAGGTAAGTGTTTCCTAATCCTTTCTCTGAATGCCTGGACTCAGCTGGATTATTTATTGAGTGAAATGAATGCCTGGTAATTCTTATGAACTGAATTGTGAATGTTGTGATGACATTGTGAATCCATGGAGTATTGTGATGGCATTGTGATGATGAGAAAGGTGTGAGGATACCATTTGGTCTAGTGAGACCCCGGCCGTATCGGAAAGTGATAAAATTGAATGAAATCGTGAGGATACCATTTGGTCTAGTGAGACCCCGGCGATATCGGAGAATGAATGACCATGGCTTGGTGCCCCTTTTGCATCGTAATTGGCTTGGTGCCCTGATGCAAATGAATGGTCAGAGTACTTTGTGAAATCGATTGAAAATGTGAATGCCATTTGGTCTAGTGAGACCCCTGCGGCATGGAGTGGCTGTAAGCCTGGAGTGTAGACACCATTTGGTCTAGTGAGACCCCGGCGGGTGTCAGGTGGCAGGAGTGGCCAGTGGAGTATGTGGATGATTGAGAAATGTGGTGGTTGTGGCGTACTTGAATATTTGTGCTTGGGTATGAAACCTTGTGATTGAGCATGATTGCTTGTACATATTGGGTATATCTGTAATTGATATTGTCCTGAGAAATGCCTGGTGCCATTGCATTACTTGTTATTTCGCATTTTGATTGGCATTTGTGTGTGATCCGGTAGGACTTGCATTGAGGTATAGGGTTAGGTTTCACTATATATATATCTCACCCCAGTGGGGGATTAACTTTTTCAGGTCATTGAAGGTGGAAGTACAGGCGAGTCGAGGATGAGCTCTCAATGGAGTAATGTATTTAATGGTTTTATGATATTTGTGGCCTTAGGAATTGTATATGAATCTTGAGGATTTAGTAATTGAATTATGGGTACTTGCCTATCTTAACTTAGGGAGGAGAATTTTAGAAATAATAGAAGTATACCCTTTGTCCTAAGTCATCTCATTGTAATTTGTATGGAGAAAGTTTTATGGCCGCTGCGATATCGTTTCTTTGTGAAGTTGTTTTTATGATTGGCCGATGGATCATGGGAGATAACTGAAGATCAACGACGTGGTGGGATGATCGCGTGCTCGATGGGTTCGGGGCGTGACAGCTTTCATCAATATTGATTGTGATTGATAGGACTAGTCTTCCAATCTGCATGAAACCCTGAATCAGACTTACCTCACTTAAAATTGCGCATGCAGGAAATCTTAGTTAGGAAAATCACTCGCATTAGGTACCGAAAGGGCGTTGGTAACGACACTAACGTAACCAAGTCTCCGAACCCAAAATCTCTGATTCCGCAGAATTGATCGATCTCTCTCAATTGGTTAGTGAGGTTTTCGGTCCACCTTCCATGAAGGACCGATGGCAACTTCAAATGCATGCACGAGTTGCACATGCCACCACGACCACACCAAGGTCGAAAGCGATCGACTCTTATCATGGAGAAATCTCAAAAAATACTCCCGTCGCGATTTGGTATTGGCCTTGGAGGGTCCGCGCCGATTGAAACCCGCGATCTGCATTTCAGAGTGGGGAAGACTTGATTGGTAATCCATTAGCCCGTTTGCTCCAAAAAAATTCGGACGGGTCGCGACATCCCCATGGTGACACGCTCGGTCTAATGAACCCTTTGTCTTGCAACTCCTGCATTTGCACCTTTAACTCTTTTAATTCCGACAATGACATTCTATAAGGTGCCTTCGAAATCGGCTCCGTCCCAGGAGCTAACTCAATCACGAACTCGATTTCTCTCTCAGGTGGTAATCCTGGCAATTCCTTAGGAAAGATATCAGGAAATTCAAGTAATATTGTTATACTTTCCAACTTCGGTTCCTCGATCGTTGTGTCAACCATCGCAGCTAGATAAGCTTGACACCCTTCGCTTAACAACTTTGTCGCCTCGAGCGACGAGACTAAAGGAATCGAGGTTCCTCCCCGATTTCCCACAAATTCAAAGTTAGGGAGACCGTCCGGATAAAAACAGATTACTCTACTACTACAATCGACTACCACCCTTTGCTTCCCTAACGAATCCATCCCAATAATCACATCAAAATCATACATAGGCAACACAGCCAAATCTATCCTTTCTTTGCAACCACCAATGACTATCTTACAGTCCGCACAACCTAGCGAGACTAACACATTATCTTTTAACGGTGTAGCAACATGCAACATCACATTTAGCGGTCTCAACTCTACACCCACCAAGTCAGCAAACTGAGCAGACATAAAGGAATGCGAAGCTCTAGGATCAAATAAAGCATAGCCAGCTTGATCGCACAAATAGATCATACCTGTGACCACGCTAGACGCTTCCTTCGCCTCTCTACGTGCCACGGCATAAACTCTCCCTTGGGCTGGCGGCCGATTCTGATCATTTTGCAGGGCTACAGCCGGCGGTCTAGCCTGCGGTCGTTGTCCTTGAAATCGGTTCCTTGGAGCTTGACTCGGACAATTTTTTATTTGGTGGCCTAACTGGCCACACTTAAAACACGCACCCGTCCTACTTGGGCATGGCCCACTTCCATGTCTTCTGCTACAAAGACGACAGCTCCAATTTGATTGATACGATGGTTTCCCAGTATTCTTTCGAACAGGAGGAACAAAGCGTCGGTTGCTCGCCATCGGCCTCTTACCAGGTTGCCGATTGTCTCTCAACGAAGCGAATTCGCGATCCAGAAGTGGCGGCTCTTTCTTTCATGTCCCTCTCGATCATCTGGCTTCGCTCGTAAATCTCCCTGTAAGTCCTTAGGTTCACAGTTATTATTTGACTTCGAATTTTCGATCTCAATCCATCCCGGAACCTCCGCGCCTTTTCTAACGGATCCTCAACCGATCTCGGCGCATACCTCGACAATCTCGCAAACTCTGCCTCGTACTGATCCACAGTCAGCTGATTTTGACGCAACTGTTGGAATTCTACTTGTTTCCTCTCTCGTGCTGTTTTCGAAAAATACTTGTCATTAAACGCAGTAGTGAAGGCGGTCCAAGTCAAGGAAGTTCCTTCAGGAAACACCCCATCTTTCTTGGCACTCTACCAGTCATTAGCAGTGCCTTCCAGCTGATAAATGGCCAACAACACTTTCTCTTTATCGGTCCACCTCAGCACCCCAAAAGCTTTCTCGAGCTTTTCAATCCATCTTGGTGCTAGTTCAAGATCTCCTATGCCATCAAACTGAGTTGGTTTGAGCTTCATGAACTGCTCAACCAACTGACCCATCTGCCTAGCATTTCCATCACCTTGGGCATTATCAGCCTCAGCGCCCTGATCATTATTTCTATCATTCTCATTGTTTCCATTGTTTCCATTGTTCAAATTCACAACAGCAATAGCAGCCCCAACAGCTTGGGCAATAGCAGCATCCCTACCCTGGGCTTGCCTATCTATCAGATCTCCAATTCGTTCTAGGGCTCTCAAGACTCCATCCATTCTAGGCTCTTCCGCCACAGGCAGTCTTGAGCTAGATGCTCCTCCCCTCGGCCTTCCAGGTCTGTTGCTCATTCTTGATCGAATTTAAACTACCTAAGTCACTATAATTCCACCACGGAATTAGAGACCTAAGTCATCTGCTCTAGTCTAGTGATTCTATGCTACTCAGCAAGGCAGCAATCATAACATAACAACCAACCACTCAAGCATTCTCATGAGCACATCAATCGGAAACACGTAGTCATACCTCAATCAACATCCACAATCAAAGGCAATTATTCACTCATCAAGCCAGCATCCACAATCAACTCACGGTGCTAAGTACGAAGCTTGGTTGTTGACACCTGATTTTTGACCATCTGTTATTGCGATTTTTATTTTTTAAAATTAATTAAAAATATCAAAAAAAGGTCATAAAATCACAAAATCAACTTTGGAAGCCTTGGCCTAGCCTCGGGGACCAATTTTGAACAAAAAATATTTTTTGGTATTTTATAATATTTTTCGAATTTATTTAATTATAAAAATACCCAAAAAAATCAGAAAAATACCATTCGTGGTCAGAAAAATACACAAAAATATTCAATAATTTTGTTTTAATTTCCTCTTCAAGTGTGTCACTTTAAATTTTGAAAATCCGGCTTGGGTCACTATGTTCCTTCACAAACATAAACCCGAATCATGCATAAAAAATTCCTTTTCGAGTCTTTTAATTTTCAGTTCTCACCTGTTGTAAGCTATGACGTTGGATTCTAAAGTCTTAAAGTGCAATTGGGTCAATTTGCCCTCCAATTCGATCAATTTTAAACAAAAGGGCTTAATTGCATAATTTTCTTTCAATTTAGTCCTCGATTTCACAATTTTTGAAATTAAATTTCATGCGGGCATACCCATTAAAATTAAACATCTCTACCCGATATTTTTCATCATGAGGAATCCATTGGTGGCCTCAATTTTGACTAATTTGGTCATTTAGGCCCTCGATTGAGCAAAAATCATTTTCGGATCTTAGGGACAATTTGGGGTTTTCACTAAATTTCAATCAATTCATTCACGAAAATACCCCTATGTGATAGAAAACGTGTCGAGGAGTCCGATTTTGATGTCAATTGCATGAAAATAGGTCGATTTGGGGATCAATTGGAGAGATTTTGTCGAACTGGGCCGGTCGGGTCAGACCCGACCCGGCCCGGTCCGACCGGGTCTGCAACATAGTTGCAGACCCACCGGCGCAAAAGCAAAAGGGGAGCAGGGGAGGTGGAGCCGGAGAAATTTTTCTAAGCAAAAGGAAGGTTGGACGT
The DNA here is from genome assembly GCA_021437785.1 of Rhodomyrtus psidioides. Lineage (NCBI taxonomy): Eukaryota > Viridiplantae > Streptophyta > Magnoliopsida > Myrtales > Myrtaceae > Rhodomyrtus > Rhodomyrtus psidioides. The sequence goes on along the minus strand of JAILYB010000185.1, from coordinate 705,137 downwards.
GGGGGACATGTCCAGAAGTTGGTGCTCGCCAGTGAAAAAGGGATGGCCGCGAAAAGGGCGGTCGGCCACCATGAAAAAGAGTGGATTTTCGGTTCTTGGACGGGGCTCGGCCGAGGAGGAGAGAGAGGATTTTTAGAGCAAAGCCGAGAGAGAGGAGACGACCCGGGACCTTCAGCTACACCCGCGGAGCATCATCGAAGCCACCATGGCCGCCGGTGACCCCCAGACAGGTCTGTATTCCTCCTAGACTTCAATTTCACCACCGCACGCCACATGGTCGATGAAATGTCAGAATAGGTCTCGTATGTATTCGAGTCTTGGCAGTAGCTCCTCGGCCCCATTTCGCGCGAATATAGTCTAGGATTTGTTCCCATTCAGACTCTAAGCCTGTTGTGATCTTTGTTTTGCATTAAAATGCAATGAAAATGGTGCTCGGAGCCCCACCGGCCGTGACTCGGATCGGGACTTCGGCGAGGGATTTTGGGCGATTGCCGAGCGCCAGGAGGCCTCAGGTAAGTTCCCTAGCATCTGTTAGAGGTCCTTTAAGTGATTAAAATCGAGCTTGAATGAAAAATAGAAAGCCTGCAAATCGTGACCGGCGCCGGACCTGCGAATGCCTCTCCGACTTGTTTTCGACGTCGATTTGGACATGTTTTCGTTCAATGTTGACGTAAATTTCATGGGGGTTTGAACGGTGTCGAAATCGGGGCTTGAAACGGTTATTTTTACATCGGTTTGGCGTCCTCCGGCGAGTTTTCCGGCGACTTCGCCGGAAAAAGCACTATTCATCGTCTTCTCCGGCGAGGTAGCCGGCGGTCAACGGTCAACGGTCAAGGCTGACGTGTATGCCACGTAGGCGGCCACGTCAGTGGTCAAAGCTGACGCGACGTGCCACGTGGTAGCCACGTCAGCGTCGTGGGTCCGGGCCGAATAATTCAAAGCCCAGATCGGACGGTCGTGGCTTCGCCACGTGTCGCGATCTGGAAATTTTGGAAATTAAAAATAATTTTCAAATTAATAAATGATTTTCAATAATAATAATAATAATAATAATAAATTAAAAAATCAATAAAAAAATAGAAAATCATAAAAAAAAATTCAAAAAAATTCGAAAAAATTCAGAAAAATTATAAAAAATTCCAGAAAATAGGAAATGGCCACGTTCAACTGGCCATGACCTGTTCTGGGTCTTTCGACCCCCGGTCTTTCCAAAAATGACGGTTTTGCCCTTCCGGCAAACCGTCTTCCAAAAAAATTCTAAAAAATTCTAGAAAAATCCCAAAAAATAGGAAATGGCCACAATCAATTGGCCAAGGCTCATCCCGGGTGTTTTGAACCCGATCATTCTTAAAAATGAGGATTTCGCCCTTTGGGCGAATCGTCTTCCAAAAATTGACGATTTTGCCCTTCGGGCTAAATCGCCTCTAAATCTTCCCATTTTACCTCGGTCCTAAATCCCGCCTTCCCTAAGCCCTTATGGCTATACTAGGAGGCCATGTGATGTGAATTGACGTGCATTGATGTGATTTATTTATGCACTTGATTGCGCTTTCATTTAAATTGATTGTGATTGATAGGAATAGTCTTCCAATCTGCATGAAACCCTGAATCAAACCTACCCCACCCAAAATTGCGCCTGCATGAATTCTTAGCTAGGAAAATCACTCGCGTTAGGTACCGAAAGGGCGTTGGTAATGACACCAGCGTAACCAAGTCCCCGAACCCAAAATCTCTAGTTCTGCAGAACTGATCGACCTCTCCCAATCGGTCAGTAAGGTTTCCGGTCTACCCTCCAAGAAAGACCGGTGGCGACTCCAAATGCATGCACAAGTTGCACATGCCACCACGACCACACCGAAGGTCGAAAGCGATCGACTCTTATCGTCGAATCCTTTGAAAAATACTCCCGCCGCGATTTGGTATGGGCCTGGGAGGGCCCGCGCCGATCCAAGACCCACGATCGGTAATCCATTAGCCACGTCCGCTTCCGGACGGGTCGCGACAGCTGGCGACTCCGCTGGGGACCTTTGTTCTAGAACCAATGGTTCTAGACCTCAAGTGGACTTAGGCCGTAATTAAAACGCTGAGTGATATTTCTAACCCTGCAGGCGCATCTTGAAGGTGAGGTGAGTCCGCTCATGGTAGGTGTTATATGTTTTTGCAGATTGGAGAAATAAGAGGTGTAGTCCGTGATTAACATTGTCTTATGCAGGTTGGCGTAGGAATGTATGTTTTGTGGATAACTTGAAGCGCTGATTGATAGACTGTTGTGCATGACTTACATTGTGATGATCACGACACATGGACACACACAACCGCGCCTAAAACCCAGGCGCCACCTTTAGGAACACAATAGAAGGAATTGAAAATGGAATCTCCGTGAGGAAAAACACGAGGTAATCCACTTTTCAATTCCGCTCGCTTCGAACTATGGATCGAGTCCCAATGCAACGATAGTTGTGCAATGGAATCGGCTCTTTCTAGAACTCGAGGTGGGAACCTTGACCTTAGGTATCAAACCATTTGATTTTTAGAAGTTTACCATTACTTGTCTCATGCGCGTGTCTTTGGACGGTTGGTACACCGAAAACCGTACATAAGTCGAGGAGTTTGGTTGGTAAGACTCTCTATCCCTCGAATCTATTTCAGCTCATATAAATATATGCATTTCATTCATTGCATTCTGGTGATTAGATTAAATGCCATTTCGAGGGTAGATATGTGTGTTTTTCTCCAACATCCTTGATAGAAGACGAGGAGGGCGATATCCCATCGCGAACACCGAGTGTGCAACAAAGGAGCCTACTATGGGCATTATTGAGGTATCGTCCAATGAAGATGGCGAGTTGGGGCAAGTAATCCGGAAGTCACGGGTCGAACTTAGGGCATCCTTAAACGTTAGGATCACATTCCTTTGTTTCATTTTTTTCATTACTAGTCCTCTTGTATAGGGTTTATTTTTACCGAGGTTTTCTCTATCTCACCCCTTAGAGTGGTTGTATTAGGGATCTATTGGTGTATACATTCAGATGGAGCTTGGTTGTATTTCTTTTGACGGGTCATGGGAATGTGATAGTGGCATTTTCTCTAATCATCCGAATACTCCCAAGTCAAGTTTATAATTCCTTTAGAGGAAATCAAAATTGGAAATCTTGCATGACCTTTTTGGTCGTATAGGGTAATCCAACCCCAATTTCGCTAGAAGAAATTATACACTTGAATTGATTCATGCATGTTATACGTCATTGGTAATCCACGATAATTGATCAAGAGTATCGGCATTGTTTCGAATTTAATGACGAGATAGATGTCCAAATTGCCCTCGTTCTTAGCAAACGGCCTTAATTTGGACGCCATATCTTCAATTGAGTTTAAAACACGTTATCATGTCTTGCACTTTTGAATAATTCGTTCCTTTCGAGATTAATCAAAAGCGATTATCGTGAATTACATTCCTTTCAACAGTATGCTTCCCTTCGAGGAATATTGATAAAAACTTTGCGCACAAGATTAATCCTTGTAAAAGTTTTTGTCTTTATTAATCACGAGCAAGCATAAGATTGAAAGGGGTTTATGCTTTCTTTTTCAAATTATTCCTTCTGATTCTGTCGTTTCATTTGCAGGTAAAAAATAGGTAATAGAGAGAAATCTTTTCCTGGATAGGTCTGAGGCTATTCTTTAATCTGATCATGAGCGAGTTAGAAAATCAGAACACATCTACTCGACTTATTATGGATCGGCTCATCCAAGTCTAAGATATCCGGATGCTCGAAGAAATGGATCATATAAAAGCCGAAACAAGCACACAGGGGCTTTCATTCATTCTTGCCTAAACCAGATCATATAATTCCTTGGGGTGGAAAAGTAAAGCAGAAGTGAGCCCTAATCAACGACACAAAGGAGCCCAGCTGACCCTCCAGGTTATGGATGCTTTGTTTATACGCACCACTCCGCGTATCATGGTCCGCAAGCCTGAGGTGAAGGCGTTTGCGTTCATCATTGACTGCAACAACCTGAGTTTCGTGATCTTCGGCGACTACTTCCAAGTCCCGAACAAGTCCATTCTCACGAGTTATATCCTCATTTATGGCGTTGAGCCTTTCTTCCAGCCACTCGCTTCGATTCCTTAGCAAGGCATTACGACGATCGCGCTCATAGGTAGCCAGGGATAGAGCTAAGTCCTCCACCAGATTCCTCCTCTCGCGAAGCAATGTCGAAACCCACTCTTTGGCGAACTCAACAGCCTTTTTGTGACTGTCGGCCAGGTAGTCAGCCAGCGCTAGGCGGTCGGACTGATCCTCATAACGGGCTCGCAGGACACGAGCCACGGTAAGTCCCCGGTGAGCAGCGCGGTAGACCTCCAAAGAGTTTGTAAAGAGCGTTGGAAAAATTCTGTATTCCCTCCCCAGCGCAGTACCCTCGAGGGAGGTGATGTCCAGGTCCCCGAACATGACTCGGATTTCATCCTCTGTTTCGGGATGATCAGCTATGTGAGCATAGCCTCGACCCAAGAGGTTATAGAACTCTTCCCATCGAGCCAAAGCTTCTGCTGAGAGAGTGTGAACATGGGAAGAGGCCATTTTCGACGGGGAGGTGTGTAATGGAGTGATTAGAAGATGGAAGCAAATTATATGAGAACGTTAATCTCCCAAACACCAACTCCGCATTTTATAGCGTCTCGAGAGTGGAGAAAAGTTGCAGCAATAATGCTTGTGGAGCCGGGTTAATTAATGTAAAGCGGGGGCTGCTCCTCCCGTGAATCATCAGACATGTCCTGGTCCGTGATTTCAGGCTAACCAAATGAAAGCTGCAAAAGATCCTTTGGTCTCACCATTATTGATTTTAGGTGAGAGGCGAGCGCAACTATCGAAGAAGCCGCGAAAGGATTGGGTTGTTCCATCACGCATAAAGCTGGGCGGCGAGTGAACGGCTCTGCCACTTAAAAAAGGGAAGACAGTGCTGAACATGCATGACTATTGAGGAAAAGTGAAAGGCGAGCGCTACTATCGAAGAAGCCGCGGAAGGATTTGGTTACCCCTTCGTGTCGAAAAGCTGAGCAGGAGGTAAACAGTTCCGTCGTTTCAAAAACGGAATGCTGAACAGACCTAGCTTTCGAGGAAAAGGAGGCAACAAATCGAAAGAGCGAGTATACAAAAGAGAACAGAGAACCCCGAGTGACGAGTTCGTGGAAGACCTCAAATCCTCTAGAATCAAATTCGATATCGAGGCCATGGAACTCAATATTGCCGGTGACGAACATCAAGATTGCAGTGGTGACGACGGCAGTGGCCACGACGCTCAACCCCGGAAAAGAAAAAGTCGCCAGCGCTACGTTCGGAAAGAAATCCAGGAGCTTGAAGCTTTCTTCGATGAATGCCCTTGCCCAAGCGAGGAACAAAAGATTGAATTGGGCCGGAAGCTGGGAATGAATCCTATGAGAATCCATTTTTGGTTTCAGAATAAACGTTTCAGACTAGGTGTCCAACACAGGCGTAAGGAGATCACGGCCCTAAAAGAGCAGAACCAAAACCTTCAAATGGAAAACATGTGGTATGAGAAAATCCTCAGTACTATTACCTGCCCTGACTGCGGTGGCCCTACCACCCTCAGTAAATTGTTCCCCGGTAAGCCTTCTACGAGGATGGAATGTGCTCATTTATCCCCCTGCTCCCTTGAGCCATCTCCGGTACAATCAGATCCTGCTAATGGCGCGCATGAGCAGATCGATCCTACATAAATTATACCAGTGTCTTCGGAGGAAGAAGATACGTGTCGATATGATCGGAGTCACCTCATCGAAGCCCATGAATCTCATCCACAACATCTTCCGGTAAGATCAGATACGGTTCAAGAGGAGTTAGAGATTAGTCGGCAGGCTATCAACGCCACTCTGGACGACGAGAAGAAGAAATTCATTTGGCCCCCGGAGCTTCATCTCAAGTTCTTAGACGCAGTTCGACAGATAGGACTCGACTTCATAGGTCCGATAAGCATACTTAGGGTCATGAACGTACCGGGACTTACCAAGCAATTAGTCGCGAATCACCTTGGTTGCTACAGAAGGGCGTTAGGACAGCGTTATACAGAACTGAATCCGAGCAATAGACTCGGCTGCGAACCCAGCACCCTTATGATAAAGGAGGCCCGGTCGAATCTGGACGACTATTGGGGATTTGATCAGGATATCCTCGCGAATCATTTCAATATTCCTCAAGAACACGCATCACAAGTGCAACGAGTCAGCACTCCTCCGTCCGAGCAGCAGCTAGTCAGTGTTCATCCTGTCGCAGATCAGCCCACCACGCCCAGTGCTCAAGGGTTTGCCCAATCAGAGCATGTGGCTTCAGATGATCTAATGGGAGAATGCTTGGAGCATTTTTATTTCCCTAATCCCGAAGTGGGAGATGCTTGTGGTAGTCAATCGATCAAATCTCCTCTTATAATCCCAGACAAGGATGGAGGTTCCAGTTCGAAGAACCCGTCGGGCGATGCAGCTCAACCTACACATCAATCGTTCGAGGGGTCGGGTGATTTCTTCGATGAAGGACTTGATACCTGGTTCGATCAGTTGGAAGCTATTAAAGGTTGGCAACCATGATCTGCAGTTGGTAATGGCACACCTAAGCCAAGGCCAGATTGGTTGGTCATCGCACATGCCCAAAGAAAGAAGGGGATGTACGCGAGAAGGATGTTTCTCCTATTGTAAAGTTCTCATCGGTGCGTGCGTTTGTTTCTTCAATAGCTAGAGTTGATTTTGCATGATGTTTTCTGCGAACGTCATCTCGTGTGTATACGGTAATTCCTTGTTATTAAGTTCAAGGTAAAATCAGCCCCGACGCGTGAAGGCAGAATTGATAGCATGAGTTACTAGCAGAATGTGATCGAGCTCGAAAATGAAAGATTGCTAGCGGCCCCAAACGCTATGACCACAAAATCAGGGGCAATCTTTAAGTTTCGAGCAACTACAAATCTATTTCTCACGAGGCATTCAAGTCAATCAAATATAAAGCGTCGGGCTGTGAGAATGATGCGTAGTCAAGCTGTTGACACATGCGAAAAAGGAGTCGCGTAGATCCGAAAGCAAAAACCTTTCTTGGCTAGTCAACAATGCAGAATGAAAAAGCGTATATAAACAAACTCGCATTTATTTCATTCAGCAGGAAAGTTTACAAGTGGATCACTGAGGGGGAGCAGTAAACCCAAAATGAGTTCTGACAAGCATCACAAAAAAGCTTAACTGACTCTCCATGCTATCCATGCCTTGCTTGCAACCCACACTCTGGGAATCGAGGTCTACAAGCTTGAAGAAAAGGAGACGACATTTCTCCTTAAGTTCGTTCACCTTGGTCTCATAGTACTCGAACTCAAGCTCTAAGTCCTGAGCCAACACCCTCCCGCGAGCTATATCCATGCTCAGGCCTTCAAGCCTTTCCTCCAACCAGGCACACTGGAACCTCAGCACGAGGTTGTGCCGGTCTTGCTCAAAGACGGTGTCAAAAAGAGCCAGACGCTCCACCAAGTTGTCCCTCTCACGGACCAGCATCGAAACCTGGGCGTGGGCGTATTCAACAGCCCTTTTATGGTTATCGGCCGTCAGCATGGCCAACATCAGGGACTCAGTTCGGTCCTGATAGCGGGCTCGCACGATACCAGCCAAAGTGACCTCCCGGCTAGCGACTTCATAAGCCTGCAGGAAATTGTTGAAGAGAGTTGGGAAGATCACAAACTCCCTTTGCAGTTTCGTACCTTCAATACACACAGTATCCAGGGCCGGAATCAGAGTACGAACTTCAACCGCAGCTTCAGGATGATTGTTTATGTAGCCATAACCTCTACCCAAGAGGTGGTAAAATCTCTCCCATTGGGTCGAAGTTTCAGCTAAGGCAGCAGGCACAGAGGAGGAATCCATATGCGATGGAATGACAGAGAGGAGAGTGGGAATGTGAAGAGTGTTTGAGAGGCTGAGTCTGATAAGGCTAAAGTGTTAATCTTCTTGACGTCAATCTATCACCTTATAAATGCTCGAGTAAACAGGGAGAAGTGGTAATAATATTTTATGTGCAGTAGAGCCAAGCGGGTTTCGTTAATGCATCCCCGATGAGTCACGAATCCACCACCGTCCTGTGATCTCGGGTTTTACGAAACATAATGGCGCCGAAAGGTGGGCAGGCTTGTTACTCTAGAGACTGGGCCAGGGGGACAAGCGTAGTGCTCGACAAAGCGAAATCAACGCAAGAGATCTTCAAGCTCCGTTCACGTAGAAAAGAGCAAAAAAGGACAAAGTGGGAATTACGAAGCCTTGAGAAGAACGCTCGTCAGGTAGCCATCACAAAAGACAAAGTGGGAATTACGAAGCCTTGAGAAGGGCGCTCGTCAGGTAGCCATCACAAAAGGACGAAGTGGGAATCTCGAAACATTGAGAAGAGCGCTCGTCGGGTAGCCATCACCTTTGATCAAAGAACGGTGATCCGACTCCTTTAACCTTTCAGAATTTGCAGAGAAAGTGAGGATCCAAGGAGGAACAAAGAAAGCTGAGTTAACGGAAAATCAAGCAGTGATATTCCGGTCAAAATGTTCAAGGGATTCTGTCATTTACTGGAAGCGCCAGACTTGGAGGTCTCCGAGCTTGAGCTGCTGGAAGAATTTGAAGATCTCAGGACCGAACCTGACACGAGGGCCATGGAGACCGATCCTTCTAATGATGAAACCCGCGGCTTGGTTAACGAGAACAGTACCCGCAACGGTGATCAGCGTCAGAAAGGGGAATGTCTCCAACGCAACACTTCAGGTCAAGTCCATAAACTCGAATTGTTTTTCAGGGAATACCCCTATCCGGACATGGAACAGAGAATCAAAATGGGCCAGGAGATAGGGTGGGAGCCTCGGAAGGTCAAGTGTTGGTTTGAAAACAAACGAACCCGGCTGAAGCAGCAACACGATCGGCACGAGTTAGCGATTGTGAGGGAGGAAAATGAAAAGCTTCGAATAAAAAACATTCAGTACAAAAAAGCTCTAAGCATCGCTATTTGCCTTGAGTGCGGTAACCCTGTTCCCACGGACGGAGTATTCACTGAAGAGCCAGATCTGGGGGTTTATAATGCTCATTTGTTGCAATGCCCTTCGCAACATCTTTCGGAACAGGCGGGTACCGCCGAGGATCTACAAGAGGAAACTAGTGCTATAAGGTCAAAGTCGACGCCCATTGTGGAAGGGAACATGAGCCATGACAAGTCGGGTCCGCTCAATGATGAACTCACCATCATGACCAGCCGATCTGAGACCACTAAATCCCCTCCAGAGCAACCTCCAACACGACCAGATTCCGAGAAGAGTAACCGCCAAGTTGCTGACACCACTTCGGCTAGCAAGAAAATAAGATTTCGTTGGACCCCGGAGTTTCATAGCAAATTTGTTGATGCAGTTCAACAGTTAGGGATCAGTTTTGCTTGCCCATCGCGCATACTCGAAATCATGAACGTGCCGGGACTAACTAAAAATATGGTCAAGAATCACCTTTGGCGCTACAAGAAACTACTGAGAGATGGACGAGCGTCGCTAGACCAAGATAGAGGCGGTTCAACACGACCAGATTCCGCGAAGAATAGCCGCCGAGTTGCCAACCCTACTTCGGCTAGCAAGAAAACAAGGTTTTATTGGACCTCGGAGCTTCATAGCAAATTTGTTGATGCAGTTCAACAGTTAGGGATCAGTTTGGCTCGCCCATCGCGCATACTCGAGATCATGAACATGCCGGAACTGGATAGAAATAAAGTCAGGAACCACCTTTGGTGCTACAAAAGACTACTGAGAGATGGACGAGTGGCGCTAGACCAAGATAGAGGCAGTTCAAGTTTAAACGATGAGCATGGCTGTGATCGCAATCCTTATGAAGCAGGAAGCATCCAATCACCTCTTAACACCGATGGGACTGACAATTACACGGTCGATTGTTCAGGCATCAATCAGAGTACTCCCCTGGGTTATCCTAGTACTCCTCAGGAGTGTGTACCGCAATTTCAGCAAATCGGGACTCCCCAGTCTGAGCACCAACTGGCCGTTAATGCTAGTCCTACAGCGGATCTAACATTGGCAGGAGATGCACGTACAATCTTGCGAGACGATTACGGAGATTCCGGCTCGAAGAATCAGGTGGTCCATGACGAAAATGGCGAAAAGATTCCTTCTCCAGTAGTCGACAATACTCAACCTGAGTGTCAGTCGCTCGATGGTTCAGACGATCTCCTTGAAAACATCTATTCTTGGTTCGATCGGCTGAATTCCCCCCTGAGTTACCCTGGTACTCCTCAAGAGTATGTACAACAATTTCAGCAGGTATGGACTCCCCAATTTGAGCACCAACCGATCGTTAGTGTTATTCCTACGGCGAATCCAGCATTGGGTACAAACCTACTGGACAACGATGAAAATACCAACTCGAGAAGTGAGGTTGTTCATGTCGAAAGTAGTGTGAGGAACCCATCGCCAACGGTTGAGGATGCCCGACTTGGGCGTCAATGGCTTGAAATTTCAAGTGAGTCCCTCAGTGAGCAACTCGGCGTGTGGATCACGCATAAACCGAGGAACCAGGTGGTTCATGCCGAAAATGGGAGAAGTCCATCACCCGCAATTAAGGATGCTCAACTTGAACGACTCGAACAGTCAGACGATATCCTGAATGAGCAACTCAGCCTATGGGTCAAGCATTTTGGAACAAGTGCATCTTCGCAGTCGTGACCGGTACCGGCGACCGGACATCTGGTTCGAAGCTCGTGTGCTAAATCATTAGAAGGCTCGGTAGAGTGAGAGGTGAATACGTCGAATGAATGTGTTACGGGTCTTGTTGTAAAGTTCCCACGGGAACATTTTAATTAACGCTTAAAGCTAACCGCTCTGAGTGTCAGTATTACCCTTTGAGCATCTTCGAGCCAAGGGCCGTGGATTAATTACTTAATCCGTAGAGCAAGTTCCATGAACGATGACTATCACCTGAGGAGCATAGTGGGATCTACCCCCTTTCAGCACGAAATACGTTTGGTCACGAAGCCTCCCATTTGATGATAAACATGGATAAAGCACTCAAAGAGCCAGGCGTTCAAATAACAGAACAAACGTTGCCTAACTGGGGGCAGAGGAAACATCGATGTTACAAACACTCCAAGCATGGATAGGCGGGTTCGATAGATGTTATTCATATCAAAATGCAACATCAGAACATGATGAGAACCAAGAGTAAAGTTGTATCGTCCCAATTTATCTTGAATTTGGGAACATGAATTGACACTTATTATTTATCCTTGACAGGAACTCGTCATCAAGGCGAGCAGATTTCCTACAAACCCGGTATACTCGTTGGAGTATATGACCAAGGGTAAGATGTATCGTTCTAATTTTTTGAAAAATTCGTGAACATACAATAACATGTTTCTTCCACATTTTCAGGGGTTTTCAGCCGCGGGGGAAAGGTAAGTATACTTTTCCCCAATCCATTGAAGGTGTTAAATAAAAAGAAAAACTTTCAAAATCTAATGTCTAGAAAAGACATAGAATTCAAAATTCATTGGCATTCATATTTTAAAACAGGAGGTTGTCTGAACGTGAATAAGAACATGCACGACACGTCACAAAATCCCCTCGATGGATAAATTTTGGAAAAGAAAAAAAAATGGATTTCTCCAAATATGATTATTTGTCAAACCATTCAAAAGGAAGTTTACTCAAAAGAGAGGCATGCCTAAATCCAAACACGTCCTCTACACACTTGAGAAAGGAGTGGAGCGGATCAGATAGCAAAATATGGACCTACGGAAGTAGGGATTATTCGCAGCGATTACATGGGTTGGGACAACGGAGGCATTCGTTTCATATCCCTCAAACACTGCAGGTGACCGTTGATAACCCTTTTGAACGGCGGTTTTCATTCTTAACCCTGTCAAGAACCACCCCACATCGGGGCAAAATGGAGATGAGTCCAGCAGCATCAGGAGAAAATGGTTAGAAATTTTCTTGCTCGGACTAACATTAATATTTGTGTGTTGTTTATATGGTAATCCAAGTGCCATAGGATGACGAGAAGCATTCATTTCTCTATCCCACACACCGAATCCTTTGCACAGCCAACTTGAGCCTGCAAATTCATTTCATGAACCCATTGGTGATCATTCCAAGACGGATGCCGCGCCACTTCAAAAATGGAAGAGTTCAAGACTCAGGGATTACGAAGAAAATTCCTGGACTAATGTTTAAAGCATGTTTAGACTATATGTCTAACATAATCCCATGAAAATGAGAAAAAGTGGGATTTCAAAAATGAATGAGAAAAATCCACGGCATTAAGAAAAAGCAAAGTGCCTGGTAAAAGCAAGGCCGATGCTCGTGTAAGTTGTTTGATTAATCCCCAGTGAAACCTGGATGCGAAAAGAGAAAATTCCTAAAGGAGTCAGATAAAAAAGACTGTTCTCCAAATGATGTCAAGCGCGGAGGAAAGACGCAGATAGAGTTGTCAACCTTCTTAATGCAACAAGAGACACCCGCTAAAGAATTTGCACACACCTCAAGAGCGGTTGCACACCTAAAAAATTGAAGATGCAGAAAGGAAAGGACATGTGGTAAATCAACAATGATCACCAATGTCAAACCCGTCACGAATTCTGGGCCAAAAACAAGCTTTTTTTCGGTCTCCAATCCCACCAATGTTACAACCCGGAAGCAGTCTTCTCTGACTAAGACACTTGGGTTAACATATAGCTTAGCTCGAAGAAGTACGAGCAAGACTATTTCTCTCTCATTTTGCAGGGTTCTTGACTTGTAAACCCGGAGCAGATGGTGAAGACTTTCATTCAATGGCCTCGACTCCAAAGCGGGTCCCCTTTGAAAGCCAATATCCAAGCCTAACATTACGGTCCGTGGAAGACCTCCCGATCGATCAGAATGTATGCGCTGCGAATGATCCTAAAACCTAGGCACAGGTTAGTAGGAAGTTGAACGCATTCCTTACAAAAGACCATTATCACAGAGCGGTGAGGAGCCCTCTTGGATGAGAAATTCTCCAATAGATGTTTTGAACAAACTCTTTTTGGAAATTTCAAATTGTTTGATCCAGATTTTCCATGCAAGGGATTTGTGATCACATTTGCATGTAGCAAGAATGCTTTAGATAGCCTCCGGCATCAAAATGCACATTTCACGATTAAAACTTAAGTCATACGATTTTGTCAAATGGACAGCCGTGGTCTTCCCAAAGATTACTAACGTTTTCTTGGTGAAGAAAAATCTTTCAGGCTCAAACTTCTGCAGGATACCTGGAGAACCCAGCTCCCAGAATGTCGCCTCAACAGACTCAAGTGAAGCTTTGTAAAATCTTTCACTGCTTCAAAAACTGAATTCCCGACAAACTTCGGGATCTCTAAAAAAAGAAAAGGGGAAGAAAAAACCCTTTTAAAAGAACAAGTCCTATCAGACGTGGAGAACCCTCGTCCCAGGACCCATTTTCAAAATATCAAATAGTCCCAGCAGACGTGGAGAACCCTCGTCATGAGACCCCTTTTCAAAAGTCAGGCAGTCTCATCGGACGTGGAGAACCCTCGTCATGAGACCCCTTTTCAAAATTCAATCAGTCTCATCGGACGTGGAGAACCCTCGTCATGAGACCCCTTTTCAAAATTCAAGCAGTCTCATCGGACGTGGAGAACCCTCGTCATGAGACCCCTTTTCAAAGCAAACTGAAGGTAGATACCGCCTGAAGGGTCAACCCAATGGTGGAAACCGCCTGAAGGGTCAATCAAAGGTAGAAACCGCCTGAAGGGTCAAAACAAAGGTAGAAACCGCCTAAAGGGTCAAACCAATGGTAGAAACCGCCTGAAGGGTCAATCAAAGGTAGAAACCGCCTGAAGGGTCAAATCATGGTAGAAACCGCCTGAAGGGTCAATCAAAGGTAGAAACCGCCTGAAGGGTCAAAACAAAGGTAGAAACCGCCTAAAGGGTCAAACCAATGGTAGAAACCGCCTGAAGGGTCAATCAAAGGTAGAAACCGCCTGAAGGGTCAAATCAAGGTAGATACCGCCTGAAGGGTCAACTCATGGTAGAAACCGCCTGAAGGGTCAATGTATGGTAGAAACCGCCTAAAGGGTCAATATATGGTAGAAACCTCCTGAAGGGTCAATCAAAGGTAGAAACCGCATGAAGGGTCAAAACAAAGGTAGAAACCGCATGAAGGGTCAAACCAATGGTAGAAACCGCCTGAAGGGTCAATCAAAGGTAGAAACCGCCTGAAGGGTCAAATCAAGGTAGATACCGCCATAAGGATCAACCCAATGGTCCGATCCCCCATACGGATCAAAACTTTGACTAATTCAAAATGTTGAAGAAGTTCTTTTCCTAGGTAAGCCTTACTGTAGGCGAACCGCTTATGGTCTAATCCACCATACGGATCAAAATCCTTGGCCAAATCCCAAAGTGTGGGATGCGCCTTCCTTAGGTTCCTTTCAGTTAGGAATCCAATAAAGGTATGACCTACCATACAGGTCAGAGCTTAATCTCCCTAGGATTTTCTGTGACAAGTCCTAGGCATCTTCTTGAAAGTTATCGCAACCGACATCATCCGACAGGTGAGCTTCAGGTAAGCCTCTCTCACTCCGGCCCATGTTCAAATTGTTAGAGTAAACCGGGGATTAATTTGAGCTTTTATCAAGAGCCTTAAGGATCCGATGTCATAGCATTTCTTCTTTCATTTTCCCTGTTGAGTCGTTTAAGAATCAGGTGCCATCTTGTCTTTGAAAGCAACCTCTGCGAGCTCACTCTCAAAGAGGGGCAGCTGTTGACACCTGATTTTTGACCATCTGTTATTGCGATTTTTATTTTTTAAAATTAATTAAAAATATCAAAAAAGGTCATAAAATCACAAAATCAACTTTGGAAGCCTTGGCCTAGCCTCGGGGACCAATTTTGAACAAAAAATATTTTTTGGTATTTTATAATATTTTTCGAATTTATTTAATTATAAAAATACCCAAAAAAATCAGAAAAATACCATTCGTGGTCAGAAAAATACACAAAAATATTCAATAATTTTGTTTTAATTTCCTCTTCAAGTGTGTCACTTTAAATTTTGAAAATCCGGCTTGGGTCACTATGTTCCTTCACAAACATAAACCCGAATCGGGCATAAAAAATTCCTTTTCGAGTCTTTTAATTTTCAGTTCTCACCTGTTGTAAGCTATGACGTTGGATTCTAAAGTCTTAAAGTTCAATTGGGTCAATTTTCCCTCCAATTCGATCAATTTTAAACAAAAGGGCTTAATTGCATAATTTTCTTTCAATTTAGTCCTCGATTTCACAATTTTTGAAATTAAATTTCATGCGGGCATACCCATTAAAATTAAACATCTCTACCCGATATTTTTCATCATGAGGAATCCATTGGTGGCCTCAATTTTGACTAATTTGGTCATTTAGGCCCTCGATTGAGCAAAAATCATTTTCGGATCTTAGGGACAATTTGGGGTTTTCACTAAATTTCAATCAATTCATTCACGAAAATACCCCTATTTGATAGAAAACGTGTCGAGGAGTCCGATTTTGATGTCAATTGCATGAAAACAGGTCGATTTGGGGATCAATTGGAGAGATTTTGTCGAACTGGGCTGGTCGGGTCAGACCCGACCCGGCCCGGTCCGACCGGGTCTGCAACATAGTTGCAGACCCACCGGCGCAAAAACAAAAGGGGAGCAGGGGAGGTGGAGCCGGAGAAATTTTTCTAAGCAAAAGGAAGGTTGGACGTGGGGGACATGTCCAGAAGTTGGTGCTCGCTAGTGAAAAAGGGATGGCCGCGAAAAGGGCGGTCGGCCACCATGAAAAAGAGTGGATTTTCGGTTCTTGGACGGGGCTCGGCCGAGGAGGAGAGAGAGGATTTTTAGAGCAAAGCCGAGAGAGAGGAGACGACCCGGGACCTTCAGCTACACCCGCGAAGCATCATCGAAGCCACCATGGCCGCCGGTGACCCCCAGACAGGTCTGTATTCCTCCTAGACTTCAATTTCACCACCGCACGCCACATGGTCGATGAAATGTCAGAATAGGTCTCGTATGTATTCGAGTCTTGGCAGTAGCTCCTCGACCCCATTTCGCGCGAATATAGTCTAGGATTTGTTCCCATTCAGACTCTAAGCCTGTTGTGATCTTTGTTTTGCATTAAAATGCAATGAAAATGGTGCTCGGAGCCCCACCGGCCGTGACTCGGATCGGGACTTCGGCGAGGGATTTTGGGCGATTGCCGAGCGCCAGGAGGCCTCAGGTAAGTTCCCTAGCATCTGTTAGAGGTCCTTTAAGTGATTAAAATCGAGCTTGAATGAAAAATAGAAAGCCTGCAAATCGTGACCGGCGCCAGACCTGCGAATGCCTCTCCGACTTGTTTTCGACGTCGATTTGGACATGTTTTCGTTCAATGTTGACGTAAATTTCATGGGGGTTTGAACGGTGTCGAAATCGGGGCTTGAAACAGTTATTTTTACATCGGTTTGGCGTCCTCCGGCGAGTTTTCCGGCGACTTCGCCGGAAAAAAGCACTATTCATCGTCTTCTCCGGCGAGGTAGCCGGCGATCAACGGTCAAGGCTGACATGTATGCCACGTAGGCGGCCACGTCAGTGGTCAAAGCTGACGCGGCGTGCCACGTGGTAGCCACGTCAGCGTCGTGGGTCCGGGCCGAATAATTCAAAGCCAAGATCGGACGGTCGTGGCTTCGCCACGTGTCGCGATCTGGAAATTTTGGAAATTAAAAATAATTTTCAAATTAATAAATGATTTTCAATAATAATAATAATAATAATAATTTAAAAAATCAATAAAAAAAATAGAAAATCATAAAAAAAAAAATTCAAAAAAATTCGGAAAAATTCAGAAAAATTATAAAAAATTCCAGAAAATAGGAAATAGCCACGTTCAACTGGCCATGACCTGTTCTGGGTCTTTCGACCCCCGGTCTTTCCAAAAATGACGGTTTTGCCCTTCCAGCAAACCGTCTTCCAAAAAAATTCTAAAAAATTCTAGAAAAATCCCAAAAAATAGGAAATGGCCACAATCAATTGGCCAAGGCTCATCCCGGGTGTTTTGAACCCGATCATTCTTAAAAATGAGGATTTCGCCCTTTGGGCGAATCGTCTTCCAAAAATTGACGATTTTGCCCTTCGGGCTAAATCGCCTCTAAATCTTCCCATTTTACCTCGGTCCTAAATCCCGCCTTCCCTAAGCCCTTATGGCTATACTAGGAGGCCATGTGATGTGAATTGACGTGCATTGATGTGATTTATTTATGCACTTGATTGCGCTTTCATTTAAATTGATTGTGATTGATAGGAATAGTCTTCCAATCTGCATGAAACCCTGAATCAAACCTACCCCACCCAAAATTGCGCCTGCATGAATTCTTAGCTAGGAAAATCACTCGCGTTAGGTACCGAAAGGGCGTTGGTAATGACACCAGCGTAACCAAGTCCCCGAACCCAAAATCTCTGGTTCCGCAGAACTGATCGACCTCTCCCAATCGGTCAGTAAGGTTTCCGGTCTACCATCCAAGAAAGACCGGTGGCGACTCCAAATGCATGCACAAGTTGCACATGCCACCACGACCACACCGAAGGTCGAAAGCGATCGACTCTTATCGTCGAATCCTTTGAAAAATACTCCCGCCGCGATTTGGTATGGGCCTGGGAGGGCCCGCGCCGATCCAAGACCCACGATCGGTAATCCATTAGCCGCGTCCGCTTCCGGACGGGTCGCAACATTGGTCATCACAGGTTCACCACAATCATGCCAATTCAAGATGCCAATCACATGCACCAATTCATATGCCATGCATTTCGTGCCTAACTCTAACGAATCCCTCTAAGGTCTCACTACCCCATCATCTAAATTCCATTACTCCTTATCACTCCAATCCTCAATCGACTTGGATTGAGCTGACCTTGCTCTGATACCAAACAAACGAGGATGTCACGCCCCGCGTTCCTTTGGGAGCGTGCCTGTCATGCCCCGAGTCCTTCCGAGCGCGCAACATCGCCTTACTGCCAAACTGTTTAGTCTCTTACCCAGGATCCAAAATATCGCACTAGCTAATGAGACTCATATGCACATGCGGAAGCGACATACATAACTCCATACATAAAATAACAAGATGACTTGAGGAAAAGAAACACTTGACCATAACATAACATAGATTCAATTTTACATCATGATCACAGACTAAAATACAACACTTAGGATCAAGGGAAGGTAGTTAGCCTAATCAAAAGGGGGTCATCTAACTACGAGTCAGACACTAACCAAAAAGGGAACACCCAAAAGTCAAGGGCATCTAGACTGTCTAAGGGTCAGGCTCGCGGTCATCAGCAAGGTCCTCACGGTGCACGGGATCATACTCTTCAAGGTCTTCTTCGGGCTCTTCTTCTTCCTCCTCTTCTTCCTCGAACTCCGGCTCTGACTCCTCTGTCTCTATGGGGTCGTCATCAGCATCAGAGGACTCCACGACATCGCCATCAACGACGGGGTTCTGGGACGGTGCTGGAGGAAGATCCGGATCAGGAACGGTCTCGGCATCAGTAAGCTCTCCATCCACGGGGTGTACGATCGCGGGGTCCTGCTCGCCTATCACGTCCCATGGCACGTCAAACGTCCTTAGCGGCCCAACGGTGAGATCGTCGTCTCGATAGAACCAAGCTGCAAACCTGTCTGGCCTCCAGTCTTGTAGCCCTACGTCCATCCAGATAGTGCCATACTTCATAATGTGCGCCTTCCCTTCCCCCACTGGGTACTCCGTGGAATACTGCTATACCCGGACGGGTGCCCCAAAAATCGGCGGTGGCATGCTTAGGGTTTGGGGTCTGAAAGGTGGGTCCCACGACGGGGTGAGATAAACTCAATAAGCTAGTCCTATCTCTAAGCTAGGCACTCGGGACTTCCAGACGCACCCAAACATATGCAATGACCAACTATACAAAAACAAGCGATGGCATGCGGTAACTCAATTAAAGCATAACTTGACACAAAGTTCACCGATCTAGGCTAGGCTTGGCTTCCGTACCTTGGCACTTAACATCTCATAATATAAAGGATAGCTTATATATATATATATATATATATATATATATATATATATATATATATATATATATATGTATGTATGTATATACTTATTACGATCGTAATACTCATGGCAGAGCCCGCGTTTAACGCCTCTGGCTTAATAAATCAAGGAACCCGCGTTTAACGCCTCAGGTTTCCAATGCCATGCCTCATGACCCGCGTTTAACGCATCAGGTCTATCCCGCGTTTAACGCATCAGGATATCATTAAGCCCCGCGTTTAACGCATCATGGCGCTATATGCACATAGGCTTATAATTCAACCAATTATAGCATAATGCAATCACATGTGCATATCACCATCATAAGCACCATTTGGCCATTTCAATCACAAATCCATATCATGGCATATCATCACATTATTGAATCAATCAAGGCCATTGCAATGCTTCGCGATCAATCGTATTTTGATTGAAATGACTCACTTGTTATCACCATGGCCATTCGGCCCTATCACAATTCCTCAAAGCCATTCGATCAATTAAGCCACATAACTCATTAAATCGTCACATAAGGTTAATCTTTACCACTACGGCGCCATTCCATCAATTAGTCCCCACATTAGAGCCTACGACCAGAATTCAAATAAGAGTGCTAGAATACTTTCGAGCCACGTATCACCAAAGCTATACCATGGCCGAACACATCTAAGCGCAAGTAAGGGTTTTGGCATCACAATTAGGTTCTAGCAAGGTCTAATACTTTGAACGCTACCATAAACCATTCGACCACTACGAGGACGCGTACAATAGCCTAGCTCGATCATGAAATCAACATCACAAGCATTACAAGGCATCGGTTCATACGGTTCACCATGGGCAGAATTCGGTCCTCTAGGGTTTCTCGCCAAATCAACCCACAAACTCAATAAATCCAACTCTCACTCGGTCCTTCCATCACACAAGGTCTTAGCTAAGGGTTAGAATAAGCTTACCTAGTCCAAGAGTCCAAGAAATCGGTGGCAAGTGGCGTGGGAAACGGCGCGGCGCACGGCGGTTCCTCGGCGATCAAAATAGGTTCCTTGAAGATCAACCATATAATGACCAAGACAAGCATCAATACTTCTTCTAATACATGTCTATAACCCCTTTACATGATTATCTAAGTCTCTAGAGTCACTCACCTCAAGAACTCCTTAAGATCGGCCTCGGTTCCCTCTCGGTTTTGGTTCGGTCGGCGGCGGCTTGCTCGGCTCCAAGCCGAATGGTGGTTGCTTCACGGTCCTAAGAAGGTTGTGTGGTGGCGGCCTAGGGTGGTGGAGTGGCGGTGGGGAAGCCGGCGCCCACTTAGAGGCCGAGAGAGAGTGGGAGAGAACGAGAGGGAGAGGGCGGCCGAGCAATGGAGGAAGAGAGGGAGTGGCGTCGTCCAAAATGGAGGGGTAGAGAGAGAGAATGACGAGAGAAAATGAGGGGGAGAGTGAAGGCTTTGTCCATTCAAGGTCCAAGGGAAAGAGTGATTGATAGGAGTGGTTGGGGAAGTACAAGGGAATAGTATAGTGGGATGACATGGTGTAAGAGGGTTGGTATGGGGCAGTCACTCATCAAGTCACTCAAGTCTCTTCCTAACCATTCTTGTCAACTCACCACTCAAAGGGTCAATGACCAAAAGGCCCTCAAGGATTCGGCCAAGGGTGGGGATAGGCAATGTCCAATTTGCCCTTGTCTATTTCTAAGAGGAAAAACATTAACTTAAGGGTATAAAGGTAATCTCCTAATCGTCGGTCCGAATCTCGCTTTTCTAACTTATACGGGGCTAATTCTAATCTTATTAACTCTCCGATGAGGCGATGTCCAAATTTACTCCATTGTGATCCTCGAATATCCGGCCTCCAATCTCGAAGTCCAATCCATGGCTAAATTCAGTCAATTGTCATTCCAGCGCGTCTCAGACTAACGGGCGGCTCTCAGGAGTTACGCGTATCGACCCGCGACTAATGTCACGTTTAAGAGTTACTCGAGCCACGGCGGCTTTGGTTGTCATGTAATCGCGAGGGTCAATCACTAGTCCTGAAGGTTACGACCGTTAGGAATCGATTTAGGTTAATTCGCAAATCATGTCATGGTCATACGGAATCACCCGTAAACCAATCGCATGACACTAGCAAATCGTTCTAAACCATTCTTAGATCGACCTTTAGCGGTCCAAAATATTTCCTCGACGATCCTTATGGTCAAAGCGTCGACTCGTGGTTAAGTTCTTTGGTCCACGTACTTTAAATCATATATGGCCATTCCCCATTGGTTAGTCGACCCGAGAGTGATCAATTCTGAGCGAGATTAACTGGAATACATCGATAGACATTCATTCATTAATAAGCTTCGAGATAGGGTCGGAATTCAGAATGTCACAGTGCCACATCCGCCAACACCGTTACAATAATCCCAAGGTCCATTGAACACGGCACAAGAATGAAACCAAACACGCATGCAGAAGGAAAATAAACAACCCTAGACAATAAATACAAGGATGACTCGGGATGATCTAAAAACATATACACATAACATAAACATTAAGTTTACAACCAACGGTCAGGGAAGGGCATAAGTCAAGACACACTGTCGGATCGGAGGAGCCAAGTACTACAATCAAAAGACTACATCATCTCCCTAACAAAAGACTAACACCAAAAGGCTACATCTCCAAAAGCTACCCACGATAACAAAGGCTACTAGGTAGTACTACTCGCTTCGTCATCGTCTTCGGCTTCATCTTCATTGAGAACATAGTCAGAGAAGGTCTCAGAGCGCACCTCCACAGTATCTTCATCCATGTCGTCCTTTGAAATTGATATCTCGATCACCTCAATTTCCTCTTCTATAGTCGGAGTCTTCTCTAGAATGTTTCTCGATCCGACTACCGAACCTTCGACCTCGATTTCAGCACGGGTCGGGTGACACCAGTTTGGTACTACTCCTAAAGGAACTTCCGCGGGCCGCAATGGACCATAAGCACTGTCCCCGACGCGACGAAACCACGCATCGTAACAGTGAGGCTCTCAATTCTTCCCCCCTCCATCGACCCAGACCGTGGTGCATTTCTTAATATAAACTATACCCTTATCATTCGGAAATTCATCAAAAGTGGCGGTCATCTCCTTTGAATCGCATAGGCGAATCGGCAACATTCTTCAAGGCTTGGGGTCTGAAAAACACGTCCCACTACGGGGTGAGATTTACATCTCAGCAAGCGAACCCTAAACCTAGACTAGACCGCTAGTCCCTCCAGACTATGCAATGAAGCAATATGCAGAAATTTCACCAAAACAGTTAGGACATGGCATTCAATCATCGAAACACTTTAACATAATTAGCATGAACGAAAATTATAGTCAAACATACGCAACACTATGAGACCAAGTTTAACGTACTAGCACAAAGACGAACTCATAATTCCAGAATTTATCCCAATGGCATCACATTCTCTCATCGCTAAGGGCTCCCTAGCCGCGATGTATTCCTCAAGGGCTCAATAGCCAAATTCGACGCGTGATGGCTCACTAGCCATTTTCAATGTATAATGGTTCACTAGCCAATTTCATTACATAATGGCTCACTAGTCAATTTCATTCACAAGGGCTCACTAGCCAATTTCAATCACAAGGGCTTACTAGCTAATTTCATTCATGCGTCAATCATTTGCCAATCCAAGCACAATTGCCGATCAAGATATAATTGCCACACGACCATGCTAGTCCTCATAATAACCGAGATCACACTACGTCATTTTAATCACGGAATTCACCAATTTAACTCAATACAAGTACATGTGGATCGACTACAACAAATCATATACGATCTTCATCAAATTGAACATAATAAATCCACCAAATCATCAATTCATCAATCAAACTAATCCAGTAGTGTCCTAGCGTCCGAGTAAAGATTTAAGGGTCACTTACCATTCAATCAATTAACAAATTTCGATCCAAATGACCCTCCAAGGTCAGCTTGCTCATGGCCAAACAGGGACCCACGCCGCGCCTAGGAAAAACCACATTTTTCACATCAAAAATCATTCATTTCTCAATTCCATTGCGCGAATACTTCAATAACACATCAATTAGCATTCTAAGACGCCTTAACGAGGATTTTATAGTAAGGCGACACCTCCCCTAGCCCTTAAAGGGTTCGGTTTGCATAGTCCAAAACATGGTAGGTTCGGTTCTGCCTCTAGTCACACTAAACAGCCCACAAATCATTCCTAAGCTTCAATTTACCACAAAATCAACGTGTTGAAGCCTTAATCCACAAGTCTAGGAGGCTCACCGAGAGTTTCGAAGTAAAATAACCCTTCTAGGTCTTCCAGTCGGCCTGATTCTACTCGGTTCTCAGGCGGGCAGAATCTGTCCTTGGGAAATCACCTCAAATCAGCCATGGAAACCCATCTAAACTCAATTAAACTTGCAACCCTAACTCAGTTAGCTCAAGTACAACATGTCTAGAAGATCTCACCGAAAGTTTTAAACCAAATGAAGCCTCGAAGTGGACGAACGAAGACCTTCTCCCAATTGAGTCAAATTCTATCCAATTTTGCGTTTGGGGCTGGACGGGAAAATTGGGACCACCAATTGACGATCGGTCGGCGGGAGCTTGTAGGGGAGAGGTTAAGGGTGATGGCCGGCGCTTGGCTCGGAGCTGGCCAGAAGTAGCGGTGGACGACGGCGAATTGGCAGTGGCAGTTTGGTCGGGCAGGGCAGGTTCGGCCAAGAGGAAAAGGAAGAAGAAAAGAAGAAAAGGGAGAGAGAGAGAGAGAGAGTAGGGGTTTGGCTGAAGGAAAATGGGGCAAGGGTTTTCCACAAATCCTTGGTCAATGGATGAAGATTGATAGGTAAAAAGTAAAAATTTAATGCTAATCACTCCCTCAATGACACTTGTCCACTAGTCAATAATATATTGCCATCCATTGACTATCTTGCCCCTCTAAATTCGGAAGCCATGGGAACTTTAAAAGACTAATTTGCCCTCAATCCTTTCTTAATACAAAGCTTATCCTTGAGGGGCAAAATGGTAATTTTGCACTTACCGTCCGAAATTTCACTTTTTCAATTTAAATTACCATCGACGAGGCGGCGTCAAATTCAATTCGAATGTTGGAATTCTTCATTGTGCGCTTTCCAATTTCGAGATTCCATTTCGTGATCGATTTTCTGTCAATCGAAATTCAGTTTATCTCAAACTAACGGGCGGCTTTTGCAAACGTTACGCGTATCGACTCAGTGATTCTCATCACACTTAGGACGACTCAAGTCACGGCGACTTTGGTTGTCATGTAATTGCGAGGGTTCATTGCTAGTTCCGACGGTTTCGATCGTCATAGTTCGATTTTGGAAAATTTTGAAAATTATACATTGGTTAAATGGCATCACCTGCGCTCCAATCGTATAACGGTAGCAATGAATTCCTTAATCGTTCTTAGATCGGCCTTTATTGGTTCTAAATGTTCCCTCGACAATCCTTATGGTCAAAGCGCCGTTTCCTTTTTCGAGTTTCTTAAGTCCACGTACCTTGCCATGCGTTAGCCTTTCCCTTTGGTCAGTTTACTCAGAATTGATGAGATCCGAGCGAAATAAAACTGAAAAACATTGATAGATATTCTTCTTTCAATAGTCTCGAAATGGTAGGAAATTCAGAATGTTACAGTTGAGCTTCAAGAGTAAGCCTAGTGTGCTAAAATGCAATTCATGTTTGGCCGGTGAAACCGCCGTTGTTGGGATAGCATACCTATGCATTCGGGCTTAAGCTTGTCTCCGCTTCCTTAATCTTTCCAGGCCCCTATTTGCCTTCCCAATGAATTTGTCCACGCTTAGTACTAGACAAAAGACCATACTAAGTGTGAGGAGGAGTGATGAATTATAAACTAAATGGTAAGTGGTCCCATTAAATCTTTCACATATGATCGATAACTAAATTCCATCAACTGGTCACGTCATGAGGTTGAAACCGCCGGAACATGAAAGAGATAATCACAAGACAAGTCTTTAAAACTTGCCAATTACATATGCTTAAGTACCGAGACTTGGCATTAAGTAACTTGTAATTTCGATGCACTTTGAGTCCTTTTTTTTTTTGTTGAATGAGATGACTCAATTGGACAAAAAATCGCAAGTTTTAGGACTTAAATGCACGAAATATCTCTGGGAGGCGATCAAACAAACAGCTGGCACGTCATGACCCTAGGTTTTTGGTTGAGGCAATTTGTCCACTATGTCTCACTTTTTGTTAGGGGTGTCAACGGTACGGTTCGGTTCGGTTTTTTTAGATAACCGAACCGAACCGAAATATTATGGCAAATAAATGAACCGAACCGAGTTGCGCCCGAACCAATACGCACCAAAACGAACTGAACCGAATTTTCGGTTCGGTTTTTCGGTCTTCCCGGTCCTTGTTATGAATACTGCTCTCTCGATGTCGCATGTCAAGACCACCTGGAGATCCGTCGTGCAAGCCGCGGCCGAGGCCGAAGCCAAAGTTGAAGCCCGCCATCCATCGCCTCGCGACAAAGGAGTTGCGAGGAGGAGAGCCCACCATCCATCACCTCACCGTACCGGGCACGCTCTCTCACGGACAAACAAGCAGGAGGATCGAAAGCCCCAACTGATATGGATCGATTCGACACACAGTCTCTCTCTCGCACGCTCGGTTTTACGCAGCAAAGAGCTGATCGACAATGGTTGAGAATGGTGGCCAGTCCTATTTCTACTTCTTGAATTAATCCCCCCCCTCTCTCTCTCTAGCATCAGTTTCTGCGTTACCTCAAATTCCACGATCAAGAAGAACAGGGTATCCACCCCCCAAAAATGCCGCCATGCCTGGCCTCGTCTCCGTCAAAACCCCGTCCGATGCGCCGCCCCCGCGCATCTCCCTCCCTGACCTGCCCCCGAGATCAGACCCCACCCCCCCCAAGCCCGCCTCCCCTCTCCCCAAGAAGCCCCCCTCCCCTTCCCGCTCCAAGTTCTCGCCCCGGAACTACCCCTACCCCCCCTCCGTCCCCAACTCCGATTCCTCTCTCGACAACCCCGATCTCGGCCCCTTCCTCCTCAAGCTCGCCCGCTACACCATCGCCTCCGGCAACGGCCCCGCAAAGGCCCTCGACTACGCCATCCGGGCCTCCAAGTCGTTCGAGCGTTGCGCCGCTGATGGCTAGCCGAGCCTCGACCTCGCTATGAGCCTCCACGTGCTTGCGGCGATCTACTGCAGCTTGGGCGGCTTCGAGGAGGCCGTTCCCGAGCCGGGCCGCGGTCCCGATCACGCCCTCGCCTCTTTCTCCGGGTATATGCAGCTTGGGGACACGTTCTCGATGCTGGGCCTGGTTGATTGGTCCATCGGGTGTTATGAGCAAGGGCTCAAGATACAGATCGAGGCACTGGGGGACACAGATCCGAGAGTGGGCGAGACTTGCAGGTGCGTGTCGCTGTTATTTCCGTCTTTTTCCCGCGCAAGAGCAGAGCAGAACAAGGCAAGTAGAAGCATCCCATATTTGGTTTTACTGAGTTTGGTTAACCGAATACTGAACCAAACCGAGCCGAAGAATCTAGAACCGAAAGAAAAGAATGATTTTTGTTTCCTTATCCAAATCGAAAACCGAACCGAACCAAAATATATGAAATTTTCGATTCGGTACGGTACGGTTAACGGTTCGGTTCGGTTTTTCGATTTTATTTTGACACCCCTACTTTTTGTAGCATCGTCTTGATATTTTGAAATCCATTTCATCTGTGTGCCTTCTGATGTTGGCTCTGGCCATATTCTCACTGGCGATGCTCTCACATGACTAGACGGTGTCCACTAAGAAGGGCAAAAATGTCCAATATGTATATGAGAAAGGCATTTTGCCCCCTAGATTTTTTATATTGCGACAAATTCCCCCCGCAGTGCTTCAAATTTTTTGCAATCGCCCTGATCTTTAGAAATTATTTGAAATCTTCGCTGTATAATAATAACAACAGTGAAAGTTTTATTTATGAGTTAGGAAAATTGAAAGGAAAGCTTAAAACAAAATATATTTTCTCGGTGATAAGATATTAGGGATTGGTCAAATTGAAAAACTTAGGATTGACGTCCGACGTGGAGTGGCCAGAGTTGACAAAGACAATTTTTGCAAATTTTCAAGTTTTTTTTTATTGATTTATTTTTCTATTCCAGAAAAGAATTAATCTAGAAATCGTTGAAAAACTAAAAGAAAGTAATGTTGGACTTAATTATGCATTTTCATATGTTTAATATTTTATTAGACTTAGTTAACGACGATTATATTGAGGTTATTTGTAAATCAATTTTGAAATAAATTATCCAAGGACTAAGGACTATATGAGGGTACAAAGGAAAAGGAGCGGATGATGTCGATGAGTAATGGTGATTTGCAATGCCTGAGGGACTAACAATGGTCGATGATTCGGATACTCTCGCTTGGATCATCGTGGCTTCGAAAATAGAGATCGAGCAAGAAAGTGAAAATATTATTTATTAAATTGTTACTTATGTACTAATTTGAAATTTTTCGTGATATTAACTCATAAATAATTAATAGGCCAAAAATGATTTGAAAGTGTTGGGAGTGAATATTGCAAAAATTGAGATACCTGGGGCAAATTGCCACAAACCCCCAAAAATCTAGGGGGCATTATGCACTCATCCCCCACAAGACCACATAACACTATTAGAGTCTGCACTCGCAAATTCACAGGCCAGTTCGAGACACGACCGAATACTCGCGCACGAAGATGGGGTTTAGGTTCAACCTGCTGGTCCTTGCGGTGGCCCTGCTCTCGGCTCCAGTGCTCTCCGATCTGGTGTTGACCAGGGTCGATCGACGCGTGAGTCTCTCTCTTCTGCGTTCTCCCAGCGAAGTCTTGGCTGTTACTCTTTGATCCGACTCGTGTCGATCAGGTTTTGGGTTTGGGGGGTGGGGGGGTGTTTGAGGTCTTGGAGATGTGATTGCTTTTGCTGTGAAGTTTGAGGTGGTTCCGATGCATCAGCATCGTAGAGTTCCGATTCGCGAATGGAGTATCGAGATGCGCTGTTCGGCCTTGTTGTTTGAATCAGATGCGACAAGGCGGATTCTGGGGATGTGTAGTTTTTTAGTTAGTTTGCATTTTGGAGGATTTGAACTCATGTTGGATGATTTGCCTGTCAGATGGTGGTTTTTACTTGAGTGGTCGGGTTTTAACTATCTTCCTGTCCTGGGGATGATGAGAGATTTTGTTTAAGTGAATGGGCTCCTGAAATCTGAAGGAAATTTTTGCTGGTCGAAAGCTCCAATGAATTTTTTCGGGTTCAGATATTATGTCTGTGCAACCCGTGAAAGTGGAAATGTGGTTTGTTGGTTTAGTTCTCTTATTTCACAATCTTTAGCTAACTCATGATATTCGTCTTCTCTTGCAGGTTGATTTGACATCTCATATCTTGCGAATTGCCTCCACACTAAAGGTGCGGTCACTTCCAATTGTGTTGCCATTGTTATGTTTTCTACATTTTTGCTCTTTTCCTTCTAGATCTCATTAGCAGAGAGTTGCTCTGCCTTTCTTGGTATACTGAAACTCCTTATCTTAAGCTATAGATTTGGGCAAATGATCATGTTGAACTTGTTAGGACCTCAACTAATGGGTTTCTTTCTTTTACTCGAATTTTTTCATCGTTTAATGAAGGTTGAGAACACAGGAAAGGATTCGGTATCGGAGGTTCTGTTGGTCTTCCCTGAACGCCAGGCAAAAAACTTGGCATACTTGACGGCTGTATCTAGTGTGGGGAAAGGGAAAGCAAAAGCTCCTGCTGTCGATCTTCCTGTGGAAAATGTCAACAGTGAAGGAATACCTCCGACCTTGGTTGCTTATTCAGTGTCATTGCCTGAGGGTGGACTTGGGAAGGGGGAGAGCTTTACTTTTGACGTGTCAGCTGTGTTTACTCATTCACTGCAACCTTTTCCTGAAAAAATTACTCAGGCTGATACTCAGCTTCTTGTATTTGAAGAAAGTGCGTACTTTCTCTCTCCTTATGCTGTCAAGGTCCAGTCTCTCACTGTTAAACTGCCTCATCCCAGAGTTGAATCTTACACAAAACTAGAAAACACAAAGATTCAAGGTTCAGAGATCAAATATGGTCCATACGAGGATCTTGCGCCCTTTTCATACTCACCTATAGTTGTTCATTTTGAGAGCAACCAACCCTTTGTTGTTGCTCGAGAATTGGTGCGAGAAATAGAAGTTTCCCACTGGGGTAATGTGCAGGTTACTGAAAACTATAACCTCGTTCATGGTGGTTCTCAAATTAAGGGAGAATTCTCCAGGTTTGATTATGCTTTTCGTATATATACATATATATTTTTTTCAAGTTTGTTGTCTGTGCCTAATGTAAGCTACTTCCTTCATCCTGCAGGCTCGATTACCAGGCCAGACCACACATTAGAGGTGCATCAGCATTCAGAAATCTAATTGCAAAGTTGCCTCCAAGAGCTCATTCTGTTTATTACAGGGATGCAATTGGCAACATTTCAACTTCTCATCTTTGGGGTGATTCTAGAAAGGTAGACAATCTGATCTTCACAATATTTGCTTCCATAACTTATGAGATTTTCACGCTTTATCCATCGTGGTTACAGACAGAGCTGGAAATTGAACCGAGGTACCCGATGTTTGGTGGTTGGAGGACTGCGTTCACTATTGGCTATGGCTTGCCTCTTCAGGATTTTTTGTTTGAATCAGAAGGAAAGCGCCTCCTCAATATTTCCTTCGGCTCTCCTATAAATGAGATTATTATTGACACCCTCATCGTGAAGGTAAGCTGTTTTTGATTTCTCATTTTCTCAAATAGTCAGCAAAAAATTCATACATGTGAAAATGGAAATAGAAGTCCTTCAGTCTGCAACTATTTAAGACCATCCCCAGCTACTGAAAAGAAAACGACTGCAGTAAAAACATGAAGTAAAATTGACTGGGAAAGGTGAATTTTGTTGTTGCTTTTAGATCCGCACTTAATATCAGTTGTCGGGAATGGTGATAGAGGGTTGGACATCAAGAAAGCCCACTGATACTAGTCATTGAGGAAGCTAGTTTCATCCCACCGATACTAGTCATTGAGGAAGCTAGTTTCATACTTAGCTTGCATTAAAAAGTACAAACAAATGAACAGGCAGAAGGTAGTTAGCATAAATGGCAGGAATAAGTGGGACCTGAGATATATGGATCTTATAGTATCTTCAGTACTTAAATGGGATTCCTGTTTGAGGAAACTCTGTCGCTCTCTCTCTGCCCCTTTCTCTGAAGACAGTCTCGTAGGTCTGAACATGGACACATACATTATTAAGATTCTAAGGAGTACATCTCTGCATATTTCACCTAATGATAGAAATGAGATAATCCTCGAACACTTCCATTGATATTCTTATAAGCCCTTAAATGCTCGTGAAGTGCAGGTTGTTTTGCCTGAAGGTTCTCGAGATATATCTGTATCTGCACCATTTCCTGTTAAGCAATGGGAAGAGGTATTACTTTCTAAGTTGTCATCCTTTGGTCGTTCTTTGTTCTGTAGTGAGTTCCTATGTTTCTGATTCCTATGGTTCTCTCATTCTGGATCCTTCAATAAAAAGATAGAGCATGTTTTTATGCAGACAAAATTTTCCCACTTGGATGTTATTGGCAGACCAGTAATATCATTGGAAAAGAGTAAAGTTGTGCCAGAGCATGATCAATATTTCCAGGTACACTTAGATCTTCCCGGGATAATGAATTGCCTGAAGCCGATATTTTTATTCAACACCTCACGAACGTGGAAGCCAGAATGCTAAGTAATGGTGCATACGTATTTTTCAGGTTATTATGTCAGCATAGCAGTCTGTTTCCGTTAATTAAGATTTAGATTTTGCCACTGGAACAGGTTATTGAATTATGAGATTAGTGTGGTGAGGGAGAGCAAAATCAGCGCTAATACAGTTGTTATTCCTTTACTTTGAACATGCGGATTATTCAATTCTGTGAAATAAGTCTCTCTTTTTCATGGACTATAGGGAACTCAATGAATTTTCTTCCTTCGGTAGAGGTCTCAATAAAATATAAGTGCATTGAATATGAATGAATTCCTTGTTTCAGGCATCTCTTTCTTTGGGTTCTTGAGCATCTAGACAAAATAGTGGAATTATTTGAAATGTCCATCTAATGAGATATTGTTCCAATTGCTTGCAGGTTTATTACAAGTTTAACAGTATTTCAATGCTCAGGGAGCCAATGATGTTGATTTCTGGATTTTTTCTCCTTTTTGTTGCTTGCATTGTATATGTGCATGCTGACTTGTCAATCTCCAAGTCATCCGTGTCATATTTGGCAAAGCTTCAATGGGAAGAGGT
Source organism: Rhodomyrtus psidioides (assembly GCA_021437785.1). Taxonomy (NCBI): domain Eukaryota; kingdom Viridiplantae; phylum Streptophyta; class Magnoliopsida; order Myrtales; family Myrtaceae; genus Rhodomyrtus; species Rhodomyrtus psidioides. Next base: position 673,674 of record JAILYB010000185.1, on the reverse strand, counting down.
AAGGAGTTTACCTCTAGTTTGTGTTTTTGTTTGCATGCAAGAGAGTGCATGGAGTGAAGACTTCAGTCTCTTTATTGCAGGTCCAATCTGTGATTCAGCAAGTTAACAATCTCATTAACCGATGCTTAATGGTACATGACAAGCTGGATGCATCTCTGCGTGATCTTTCTAGGACAGGTGATGTTCAAGCTTGTAAGGCAGCACGCAAACATGCAGATGGTCTGTTGAAAGAGCTCTCTAAGGAATTAAAACCCTTGCTGTCAATCTTGCAAACTTCTCCCCAGGCTGCTCATATATTGCCCAAGGTTAGATATGCCGTTTCTTCTCAATCTGTTATGGCAAGAAAATTTAGGATTAGTCTGCTACAGTTTCACCTTTTAATTTACTGTGGCCTTTTGTGTTTGCTGGCAGAACATCGGTATTATGCTGCAGCTATTAGAATTGAGTGAATTTGTTTTGACATTTGGTTGATGGATCATAATCTGTTATAAAGGTTGTCCAGGAGCTTAAAACCCCCCAGCAAACCCACAGACAACAGATATTAGCAATAGAATGTCTTTACAGATCTGGTCACTGACTGATTGTGACCGCTTGAACTGGTTTAAGTAGTGGTTGAGCCATCAAATTGGCATGCTGACATGGTTTGGGTTATTCATAGTATTACTATTCCTTCCCTATTCATTGCGGGTTGGTTATTTGTCAGCACGGGTTTAGCCTATGATGTGTTTGGAAGCCCTCGTTAACGAAAGGGAACTCTCTAGATGTTGAATGGAATTCCTTCGTAATTAAGCAGCATCCTTTAAGTGAGTAGGGGTGCGCCGGACCGCCGACGAATAATAGGTACCCTCACCCCAGGCAGAGTTAGTGAGCCGTGTAATAGGCGACCATTTCGCGCGGTTAGGGGGGCACTTGAGTTGAGTCAGCCGCCGGCGCCCAACTGCGTCTTGACCCCTATCCAATTTTTGTGTTCTTTCTTCCACCCAAGAGTATAGACAGCACACATAACCAAGCGAAGCACCAAGAGAAAAGCTAAGAGCTCAGTGAACGGAGTCAGGCCAGACAACTTACCATTACCTAGTCTGTCCGGGTCCGGAGCAGCATCGTCGGTTCTACTCTATCCAATGCTCTCTTAAAGGGGTTTCCTGTGGTTGGACTCTCACTAGAGTCCCATTGGGCTGGTGTACAGATAGAGTGATCAGAGCGATTGAGAGTATCAAGAGAAGAATTCGGATCTGAATCTTCAGATCTGTTAAGTTTGTGTTAGAAATGGTTCAAGCAAATCAAGATTCTTTGTTAATTACTCGTATCTTTAACACATGATGAGAAAACAAAGCTATCCTGCATATACACGGTCATAGTTGTGATCTATTAAATGAAGAGTGTCCAGTGTGTTTCTTGATGGGAAACTGTCTGGTCGCATTAAAAGGAATATATCCTGATTTTCTTTATGTAGGTGGAAGAACTGGTGGTCAGGGAGAGAGAGTTGCAAGATAAGCTGATGGTTAAACACACAACCGTGGTAGACTGTTATGAAAAGAAGGTTTCGGGACGGGAAATTGAGAACCGGATAGCTTCGCAGCAGAACAAAATAACTGCACTGAGACAGGAGGTGGATGATCTTCTGGACTTCATCGATGAATTATGACATCCCGGTCACAACTATTGTCCATCACTCATCATTACGTCTTCTCCTCGATAGCCCTAGTAAGTGGGTGGGAGACTTACCTTTTTCTGTGTGCTTGGACCTGATTGGCGATATTTTAGAGCAGTGGAGAAATTTTGTTGTGATTAGGGAATTTTTACTCGGAAAGTTTCTTTCCCTTAGAATGTCTTCTGTGTTTTTACTGCAAACATTTCCATGATCTACTATTTATAGTACCATTTTGCATCTTTTGCTTTCATGTTGGACACTAAATTGCTTCCCTCATTAGTTGACAACTTAGATTTATTTACAAAATCACCAATTTTCTTTCCAAATTACCCCTGCACATCTTCTAAATTTCCCAACCTTCCAAAGCAAAAACTTGATTAGAAAATTGTAACCCAACGGCCCAGTGGGCACTGGGTAGGATTTGGATCCTCTGACATTGGAGATCTATGTCAGGGGTACCATGATCGCATATCATGCTGTCCATTTTTCATTGGACGGCCAAGAATGGTTGCTGCCCAAATTTTTGAAATAAAAAAAATTTGCTGCCCAAATTTTTTCCCCTCTCAATAAATGACATGGCATTTTCTTGGCCAATTGGACAACATGATATGCGTTTATGGTACTCTTGACATATAGATCCCCAATGTCAAGGATCTGTATCCCACTGGGTAGCCAAGAGCAGGCTGATGGCTCCATTTGGCCGCCACAACTGCGCCTGACGATGGTGGGTCAGGGTGGATAGAGGGGGCTGAAGTTATAGCGTGCATGGTGGGTTGAAAAGAGGCTAGATTTTTATTTCCCAATTTAATCATTAGGAGGCTGGAGTTTATGTTGGGTGAATTGAGAGTTGGGGTGGATTATTTTATTTTTAAGTTTGGGCGATTTGGTCATTTCGGCTATGTGATTCTAGTTGAGATGGAAAGCGGTGTTTTCAAAAGTAGAAAAATGCGCAACGGTTCACTTGTGTGCTAAAAATAGCACAATCTTTACGACATGTATTTTGTCCAGACTAGTAACATGACTTTTGAATCATCTAAGAAAAGCATAACTTCTTACATCTGAGATTCTTAATAACATGACTTTTGGATCACCTAAGGAAAGCATAACTTCTTACATCTGAGACACTTTCAGCACAATCTTTCTAACATCTTCGATAAATGCACAATGATTTGCACATAGGCTTTTTTCCCCTCTTCATGGATATGAAATTCGATGCTGGTGTTGGGTGTTTATCATGGGAGAAATCACAATGGTATTCGATGATCCGTCTCTTATATCAAGCTTATAATTATGACATGGACATATATTTCGTGTGATCTAAAAGCACGTTGAATTGATTTGGAATGGATAAGTTAATTTGGGGGTTGCACATCAATTTCCTGTTTGTTTTTTTTTTCTTTCCAAAAATGTAAAGCTCATCGACATAATCTCAAGCGTACTCCTTATATTTTTCATTGCATGTTACATTTTTTGGACATTTTAATACTAGTCATTTCCATTCCAAAATCTTCCGAACATTCTTTTCATCTCATTCTTGTCCAACAAACACAAGAACCGCAATGCATATTTCATTCCATTCTTTGTTTATGTCATTCCATTCTTTGTCTGATTTCATCGTTTCACACTTACCGTAAAATTATTAATCGAGTGGGGGATGTTACATGAGTAAAATCAATCATGGCATGTATGGTATATGATCCACGTATCATATTACACTTTCAACATTCAATGCATAACTTGCATTTTTTAACACAAGAATAACTGGACAGTCCGAAAGACAAATCTTTAAATATGAATGCCTGATGCATCCCTTGCTTATCCATCGAGTCGTTCATCGGCGCGCCAAACTGACAAAATACTCTATCGACCGTAATACGGCACGTGACGGGGATGACGAAGTGTAATGGATCGATCCCAGTCGCTCGTCATATGTCGTGAATCTCCGTCTTAATTTCACGTGTCACCGGCCGTAACGAACCGTCGCATGAATCTCCGTCTCGTGAGGAACGGCCCTGTTGCGTTTGCCTCCTTTCTGCAACCCCCAACAAGATGGAAGCGTAAGGAGGCCCAGAACCAGAAGCCCACGGCTAAACGGACACGTATCTCCTTTTCATTGGACGAAGCGAGACGCGATTATCTCCGCGAGTATTTAGTCTTCTCAGTGGACACGTGAAAGCTCCCCGAGCGTTGCGAGATAGTGATAATACGACGTTGCATTCTCCGGCGGCCGGCGACCGGCGACGAGCAGGTGGCAACTGACCTTACCGTTAGGGTTTATCATCTTCGCTCTCGCGTCCACCCATAACTTCGCATTTCATCGCGAATGGAGACGTCTCTCAGATACGGGGGCGATGCCAAGGCTCTCAGAATCCACGCCAAAGAGAAGGTTCCCATCGATTCCAAGACCTTCTTGCAGGTGCAATCTCTCTCTTGTCTCTTTGCTCTTTTTCTGGTTTGGTATTCAATTGGGTGTTGCCTGTGCTTCGACGTTCTCGCTTGTATTAGTCTGTAGCGTGTCGGAGAGTCGCGCTAGATAGACGAATGTCTGAATAGCGAGGTGCGACGTCTCATGAATCCACGGGAAGGAATTAGTGCAGGATAGAGAAGAGAAGAGAGTGCAAAGATTGGCTGAGTGGAGGGGAAATGTATCCGACCTGTCCGGGTTCTCTAATTGATTTTGGCTTTAGTTAGCAGAGATTCAGTTGGTGTTAGCATGAGAAGAAGCCTCAAAATTCATGCTCTTCTGCTACTTAAAAAGTTGCTGCTCTAAATGGTCTAGACTGACGTTCTCTCCCCTGTTGTGTGTCAGCTTAATGCAGAACTCGACACAAGATTGGGAGCTCCGAGTTATCTTAGTGCGATGATACGACACTTCTACCCGGACGTGAGTGATTTATTCCTGTGAATTTTTTGTTCTCAAATCTCGACATCTCTTGTGCCACATTCGGACACTTCTTATACCTTTGTTCTCTTCTATCTGATCCATTGTCCTGTAGCTATCCGCTAGCCTCGGCGTAGGAGTGCAATATGATAAAAATGGGAAGCTTCGTTACAATGTACGTGCAAAGAAGGCATTTCCGGTGACTACTAATGGACTATTGAGCTTTGACGTGAAAGGACGGTGCAATGTTGACAAAGAGTTTAAGCAGGTTCGTGATTATTTATGTTTGCCAGGACTTTGGTGTAGTGTGATTAGATATGGGTGAGATGTTGATCGATTGGTTATCCTTTCAATGTCTAAGCACCTTAAACCTATTCAGAGATTAATTCAAAGTGGTTTTCTATCATTTTATTGGGCTTTTCTGCTCCATATGTTCTGCTCAGCAATTATGTTAGTCAATGTGAGAATTTTATGCCTTTTACAGATTCTCACTGCAACTCATGTTTATTATGATAACAGTGGAAGTCCAGGGGAGGCGCTGAATTTTCTTGGAGCATTTTCAATTTTCAGAAGGACCAAGATGTTAGACTCAAACTAGGCATTGAAATGTTCGACCAGGTATGAACCATGGAGTCTTGTACCTTTTTGGTGTCATTTGGTTTTCCAATGTTGCTTATGTTTTGCGACCTTTCAGCATAATCTTAGATTGTAATTGGTGGATGGAAAAATCTAGGGTAAGATTGAGTCTGTGCAATTCCTGACATCTATAACACTTTATTTGATGGCTTCTTTAAACGTTCATATGCAGCATGCCTTTCTGAGTACATGGCTTATGACTGGGTTCTCTTTTCAAGTTAATGCTGGACTCATTTCGTAGTTTTTCCCCCTTTGTGTTAAAGGAGTGGTGGTATTTTGATACTGTTACTGTTATCAGGTCTTTAAGATAGATTCAGTTACGCATGTTTGATTGTCTAACTAGAAAGTACTTTTGCTCTAATGGTGCGTATGTTTCGTGGGAAATGAAAGATTTGGAATTTTTTTTCTTAAATATTATTGCTTGTATTGCTGACAAACGGAAAATGTTTTTTTCGTCGTCCACTAAAATATTTAGACATAAATTGTTGTCGATGATGAAAATATTTTCCATTGATAGATTATTTCAAGCGGTACAAGTGATTATTTTTAGGAAGATATTTTCAAAATTATTCATTTTTTGGCTAAACAAACTAAGCCTAAGAACTGAACCTCGTAACCCAAATAAATAGATGTCGCTCTAATGGCATCTACTTTGTTTTGGAGTGGAGGGGTAAGGGACAAGTCGGAAGATCTTGGGTGTGGTGGGGAAAAGTGATTCCTATTGGATAGATGAGGCCTCTGTGAACTTAATAAAAACATAACACAATAGTTGGGCATTTCCATTGACCCTCTTCGCTCTAATTAAGCATTTATTGGTTCATGTCTATATATAAATGTGTGCATATGCATCTGTATTGCTACTAAGATGTGCTCTGTAATCAGTATATGGTCACATAAGGAATGCCCCAGCTCCGCGTTGAACCTTATGCTTCCAAACAACTTCAAAATTATGTGCGGTTGTTGACTCTCACTTCAAAAACCTTTCCAGGTACCATATCTGCAGGTTAGGGAAAACAACTGGACTTTCTATGCAGATACAAATGGTGCGTGGAATTTGAGGTACGACCTATGATTATGAAGGAGCAGAACTGGATCTATTCTTTTTTAGCATATGTGACACCAGGAGTCATATCCTTTGAGTTTTCTGTATTGCTGGATACCTGGTGAGCTACATTAGTCAACGAATAGATGACCAGCTCTTTAATAAATGTGGTTATTTACTGTATGTCTTGTTTATTTGGGTTTCGAGGCAGTCAGGTTTATGAATTTGAGTTGGATGTTGTGTTGAAGTTCCATTGTTAAGTTAGGCTCAATTGAGATTGCACTGATAGAAAACCGACCCAATTCGTGCTTGGTGAAGCATGTTAGGCTCTGTTTAGTTCAGCATTTGAGATGAGCATTGGGGCTCTAAAGTCCCTTGGCCAAATGCAAATGCTATTTGGTTCATTTTTTGGCTCACTTTGGGCAGATACCATTGCATCTCAAATGCTCTCCAAAGGCTTTTAGGCCAAAGTACCTCTGGAGGTACTTTGGGAAGTTGCATTTTGCATCTCAAATGCAACTATTTTTTTTTTTTTTAAACTTTGTCACATTCACTTGTCCCCTCCCGCCCGCCGCCGCCCCGGTCGCCGGTTGCCGCCGTCCGTCGCCATTTAAAGAGTCTCATCATTTAAAGAGTCTCATCATTTAAAGAGTGTCCATTTGTCGCGACATCGCTTATTATCCTGGAGCATGACCTCAAATGGATACTTACATACTCAAATGAAGATGCGCTATGAGAAGTCTGAATATTCGTTTTATTTTTTACTTATCGACATCGCAATCTACCACTGGCTATCTGGTCGGTGAGACGATGAACGTCAGGCCAGTAAGGGATTTGCCCCTTTTAAGTTTCTTTGTACATGGCAATAGGGGAAGAAGTGAATCGCTTCCCGTGACATTTCTGGTGCGGATGAAGAGGATGAGTTCAGGAGCACTCAGAGGCTTAGCTCTTATGTAGATGTGATCTGAAGTCACGTAATTTCATATTCGAGGAGCAATTTTTTCCATTCTGAAAGTAGGTGAATGTGTTGACCCAAGCTTCGTGAGTGATTCCCTAAGCAAGATGCAGATTGATTCTATTATCCGCAGAGGGAGGGAGGGAGTGTTCCTGAAAAAAGTAAGGACAGCTCTTTTTGCGTGTTGCCTGTTTCCCGCCATGAAGGCTTTTCTCGGCACGGGAAGTTGGCATTCAACCACCTCGAGTCGACTCTATATCGATCATTAAATGCCGTGAGCTTTTATGCAGTGCTTCTATGATCTGGTAATTGAGATGGAATGAGTTTTATGTAATGGGCGTATGCAAGACTTATTTGACGTCATACATGCCACTTGCACGACATGCTGCCCCCAGTGTCACGTTCTTTTTGTGCAAGTGATTATAAAATCTAAAAAAGTTAGGAGGATATTTCACATGACTTTAATCAATCTCTCTCTCTCTCTCTCTCTCTCTCTCTCTCTTTAACTTGATGAAAATTATGCACTTCTCAGTAGTTGAGGCGTTCGGCATTGACTGAAAGACGAATTTTGAACCAGTTAAAAACTGAAAAAGGTAAAAGTGAAAGCGTCATGAGTGATGCCAAACCCCACCCTCGGCCCGAAGACGAAGAACATGAGGGGAATCATCAATCATGGCAAGACATTAATCCGCGAGAGTGGGGCCATAATCATGGATCTCTTCTCAACGCAAGGACGATTCCGTAACAATACCAGAAATGAAGGACAAAAAAGTAATTTCTGCAAGTTTCCCCATGCCACCCGACCCGACCAGATCAGAGTCCTCAGACTGAATCCAAACCATTACAAAAATCAGCGGGGGGGTTAGTTAGTTGTTACCCACATCCCCCTGCTCCTGCTAATCCTTTCAGACCAACACAAACCGAACACCACTCTCTCTCTCTCTCTCTCTCTCATGACTCGCCACCGCTTCCTCGGCGCCGCCGGCTCGCCTCCCCCGGACCCCATTGCCGTTGACTCCGACTTCGTCGTCATCCTCGCGGCCCTCCTCTGCGCCCTCATATGCGTCCTGGGCCTCGTCGCCGTCGCCCGCTGCGCCTGGCTACGCCGCCTCTCCTCCCCCTCCTCCTCCACCTCCAGCGCCGGCGGGGCCCCTCCCCCACCCCCGCCGCCCCCTCCGGCTTCCAAGGCCAACAAGGGCCTCAAGAAGAAGGTCCTCCGCTCCCTCCCCAAGCTCACCTTTACCCCTGATTCCGCCGCCCGATTCTCCGACTGCACCATCTGTCTCGCGGAGTTCGCCGACGGGGACGAAATCCGAGTGCTGCCCCACTGCGGGCACGCGTTCCACGTGGCCTGCATCGACCCGTGGCTGGGATCGCACTCCTCCTGCCCGTCCTGCCGCCGGATCCTGGTTGCCGCGCCCACGGTGTGCGAGAAGTGTGGCAATTTTCCGGCGGCGACCCCGAGCTCCAGTTCGATCTCCGGCGCAGCTGAGGAGGAGTCCAGAATGAAGGAAAGAGAAGATCACGACAGTAGGTTTTTGCCGTAACACGAATTCCCCCTCTGTGAAGGGCGGTTTTCTACCTCTTTTCTCTTGGGCGTTTGATTTAGGTTTGCTTAGCTTTAGTACGAAGATGATGTTCATTGATGTCAGTATACGATAGGTTAGTGTCATATGGTCATAGGAATCCTCAAATCACGCGTGAAAAAGGGTTGAATCCCAAGCTCAATTTCAATGGAAAATTCACCAGATTAAGGTGTTTTTTTTTTTTTTTGGATGGACCGGTTGATGCCTGATGGGTGCTGGCCATTGACGACCTGCAACTTTCCTGACCGAGTGAGGACATTACCAGACCGGTCTTTATCTCGCTGCACGGAAAACAACCATCAATGGTGGCGGCTGCTGCTGTCGGGCTGGCTCCTTCTGTCTGGCCCAAGTGTCCTTCTAGTGGCTGGGTGTTCAATGAGCTTTGAGTGGGAGCCATGGATGGGTGGAGAGAGAGAGAGCACTTTGTCTACTTTAGAGGTGGGCCAGTGTGGAATCAAGAAAAAACAGAACCAGAGGGCCCATTTTTCCTTTTGGGAGGAAGAGAGAGAGAGAGTCCGAGAGTCCATGGCCATCAAACGTTGAAGGAAAGAAAGAATCTCTCTCTTTTGGGTGGGGGGAGATCGAGAGAGAGAGAGAGAGGCTGTGAAGATTGAGGCGTTTCAATTCCACTGATCCCACAAGCTTTTGTCTTTTTTACAGTTCTTTCCTTTTCCCTTGATTTTGCTTTCGCCGTTTCGGACCGACTTTCAGCCGCTGCGGACGTGGGATGTCCGCTTGTGATTGTCCAAACATGTATCGTGATAGGTTCGGATATGATTTTTTTTTTTCCTGAAAATTTTACGGAAAATCTCGTCATATCGTCCTGTAAATACCCGAATGGCTTCTCGACGTATACTATGCATCTGTTGCACCGACACGCTATTCTAAATTTTTTTGTCACGGACACGCGTCCGACACGGCTGGACACAGCTGTTCACCTCCTTTTTTTTTTTTGCTGCTCCGGACACTAAAAATAGTGAAAAAAACCCAATTTTTTGACCTAATTTCTAACTCCTTCCTCTTGCGATCTTTGTTTTTCCATTTTTCTCTACCCTATGAATACTGTGGTTGGTAATAATTGAAGTTTTATGGTTCTGAAATTGTATATATATAACGTTTCCAGCGTGTCGGAATTCTCTATTTTTTGAGAACTGCAGTGTCGGCGTATCGTGTCGTGTCGTGAGTCGTGTCCTGTGTCCATGTAACATAGTACTGTGCGCCATGCCGGCGGCTTCCCATAGGGCCACGGCGACGACAGCCACGACACCCCCCCCACATCGAGCCATCGAGTCGGTCGTGCTCCTTCTTTCACGCGTGAGTGAAAGATGGAGGAAGTTCAGGTGTTAAGCGAATGGACCAACCAAACTGAATGATTCGAATGTTAAGTAAATGCATGCGCGATCGATAACACTAGCAGTCTATCACCCGTTGACCCGTGAGCGCATCTGTGTAGAAAAGTGCTTTCAACTTTGAGGTCAACCCTTCTTCTTCTTTTTTGGCTTCTGCTGGGAGAATTCCATCTCCTTACGTTTTCTTTGGTGCGGAAATCAAGATAATAAATAATATTAACCAACGACCCATTTGATTTATACAGCAATATCTATGATTGTTCGATTTAAAGGATTGAGAAAGACATTATTTAACTCTCTTTTTTCTTGTTTATTGTTGAATTCCATCTTTTATCCGTAAAGTGCATAGGGGTCGGAGACTATGAACCGACGAATGCCGTCCATCTGAAAATCCCTCGTAATTTAACGCGATGGAAAAAAAGAAAAAAAAAAGAGATAAACAATGTCTTTCTCAATCCTCTAAATCGAAATTATTCGCAAGACATGCATCCAATCCACAAATCTGATGACCCCCCCTCGTCTTTTCTTGCCGATCTTCCGTTTGGACTCGACATAACTATCGATTCAAAAGGGACGAGTTCCGTTCGGAACGCGGCAAATTTTCTACTGTACGTTGCTAGTGCGAAAGGACGACGAGTGAGCGACCGACGCGCGTTTTCGCCGGTCGACATCGAGTCCCTCAGCCACGCGCATCAGGCATCGTTCGATATGGCTCGTGACCAAACTAATGATGGTACCGGAAAGGAGGGTGAGTGAGTGTGCTCTTCTCTTCTCGGGTGCCTTTCGTGCCTAAAAAGATGGAAATGTCACGATGCGCACATATGGTCGGTTGGTGCGACGAAAGGCTAATGGGTTTGGTTTTGAGATAAATCAACAATAAACAAACCCTTCTTTTCTTTTTATCTCTTGATCATAGTTTTGACGGAAGAAGCTCCACAATAAGCCACTAACCGAAACTTCAAAATTTAGTGGAGACATGACGTACATTAATAAATCCGAAAGATATGATTAAGAAAGGTCTAATCCCAAGAATATGCCATGTTGCTGTCGAGACCGAGACGACCGACCCGACCGTCTTCCTTTCCTTCTCTCGACCCCCATTTGAAAGATCTAAAGTTGGTTCTCGGACTGTTTAAGCCTCCGAATCACGCGATCAAGATCATTAATTTAGTGGGGGGGAAGAAACCTTATTCCTTCCTCTTAGGAGCCGTCCATTCATTAAATCTTATTTTATTACCCGCTTGGACTCCATGGCCATCTTGTGTGAGGTACGTTCTTTTTTTTGCCTTTTTTTCTATTACGGCTGAGCCTCCTGTTGATTTTCCCATCAGCAATTTGTAAAAAGGGCTTATAACGCCCACATTTTGGGGGGGGGGGGGGGGGGGGGGGGGGGAAGGATTCCCGGGAGTTGGGGGTCGAACCCGAGCTCGGCCCGAGAGGCGAGGACGCATTTCCTATGCATATTTTTGGGTGCGCCGAATGCGTGCGCCCCAAAAGTATCGACCCTTTGCAGTGCGGATGGTGTCCGGGGCCGCTCGATGGAGTCGGTTGTACCCATTTTTTCGCCTAGTGCAATGCGATTTGCGCACGCAAGAAAAACTGTTCATGCGGAGAGAGATCTTTCAAAGTGCTGGTTGTTCACACGAAACGAAACTCGTCGATACATTTCGCAATGGCTCATGCGAAGCTTGGGTTGCGGAAGAAGAGAGGGAAAGTGAGAGGTGAAATACGTTTTGGTCGGGGGGGGGGGGGGGGGGGGGCAAAGCGACTGAGTCTGGAATATGGCCCACCGCCGACTCCTGGAATGGGCCGGGAAGGCCCAAGTCCATGGAGGAGTGGGCTTGTTTCAGGCCCAACTTGTTGTGGAAAGCCATCTTCGAATCCCTCTTGATGTGTCGTCGTTTTGAACAAATTAAACGAATGAGGGTGACTCTTTTCTTGGGAAGCAAGTAAGGGAAATTGGCTAGACGTACACTTCTTCATGCCGTGCTCTTAAATGATGGAATTTTTCACTTCTTTCTGAGCAAGATCCCCAGGAGGGAAAAAAAAAAAAAAACCAAATAATCGTTTTTTGAATTGGAAGGCATAGTGAGAACTTGAATACAAAGGATAATCTGCAAAACTTTCTGAACCACAAACTTGATCGGCTTCTTGAGAGTATTGATAGGAGTAGGGATAAGAGTGTACCGGACAAACATTCGGTCACTCATTCTTGGCAGCCGCAACCTGCCTCGCTCCGACTGAGAAGAACTCTGTTATGACTTCGAGGGGCATGCCTTTGGTCTCGGGGACCTTCAAGAAGACGAAGACCCATGAGATCACGCACACAACCGCATAAATGCCAAAGATACCCGCCAGGCCAAAGGCAGAGAGCATCACGGGTAGAGTGTAGGTGACGATGATGTCGGATATCCAGTAAACGAGCGCGCATATGGCGATGCAAAGGCCACGGACCCTTGTGGGGAAGATCTCGGAGCAGAGGATGTTGGGAATAGGCCCGTACGCCGTCACGAAGCAGCAAAAGTAAATTATGACACAAGCGGTCGAAATCGCGGCATTGACGACCGTACTGATGGTCACCAGTTCGAAGATGACCAGAACCACCAGCGTCACGATGAGCACAGGAATCGTAGTGAGCAGCAGCGTCCTGCAATAACGTTCCAAAGTATCATAGATCAATCAAAAACCAGGCCAGGCCATGCTTACATTTCCTTCGACAAAATTCCGACCAGTCATCGAAAGAAACTCAAAAACCATACAAGTGAAAGCAAATATAGTTAGGCAAAATCTATTGCATATGATTTCTAAGATGATTGGCCCAGAACAAAAAAAAAATAAAAAAAAAGTCTCAACAGGATTACAGTTAATGATACAACATAAACCAATACGTTAAGTAGCCCAAACAGATGTTTGCTTATCTAAAACAAACAATCTGATTTACAGAGAGTAGGAAAAGAGCTTCCAGCTGTGGAAGTAAAAACAGTACCGGACAGTAGTAGAACTAGAACATACCTTCTTCCAGATGTATCCATAAGCCTCATGCCAACGCCTATACAAGGAAGCATCAGGAAGGTTGTGAATGCACTGATAAGGAATGAAGCAGAGTTTGAACTGAGGCCCATGCTCGCAAGAAGAACTTCGACTCCGGCATCTTCAAGAATTTGAGGGGTGTAATAGAGGACCCCATTTATGCCCGAGAACTGCATGTTTCATTAACCGAATAGAGTGAGGATATTTCAAAGAAAAGTGCATGGCGTGGAAATTTGGAGATGAACTTTAGATGAAATGCCAATATAAAACCCTGGAGTGATCTGCCACCTCGTACGAGTCGCAACCAATTACTTAGTGCTTGGAGTTCAATAATTTACTGGTGAAAAGGTATTGAGGCGAGAACAAACACGCGTATCATTTTGTAGGAAAATGTATTCCATTTTTCTAATCGTCTAAAATCCTATAATACTGAGTTAAGGCTTTTTCGAGTTTCTGAGAACTCAAGAGAGGCAACACAGTTATACCAGAGCGGATCCACTGGCTTATGAGAGGCAAACTTTTGAACGTGTCTTTATATTCCAGCTTGGAAAGTGCAAAGATAAAAATATTTATGAGAAAAGCCTTTGGTACTTAGGTACGTTTGGAATACTTTCCCTGTTCCTGCATTTCATTCTCTTTTTTGTGCACCTCAAATCCAACTATCACTGCCCAAAACCTCAAATAGATTGCAGCAACTTATGCCAAAAACTTGTTTCAAAGACAGTTCCACATGCACAGATTATTGTGATCTCGTGAGAGAAAGTACTCAGATGATAAGGGAAATCCATGAAGACTCGACATTAACGTTATAAGGTTGTACCAAGGTTTGCCCAGACTAGAAGAATAAAGCCCATGAAAACAATGTAACGGTGTGAATACCTGCCGCTAATTTTTTTTTAAAAAAAAGGAATACCTGCTGAAGTATTTGAATTCCAATTCCGACAATCAACGCATGTTTAACTCCTGGTTCAAGAAGAGCAGCCCAGATCGGCCCCTTCGAGGCGGTTTGAGAGGGATGAACCATGGCCGGCCCAACCGGGTGCTGATCCTGGAGCTCCTTTGAATAGAGAGCAGGCTGACTAACTAAGGCAGCGGCCTGAACATACTCCCCAACCGGCAGACCGTCGGCCCCAGGAAGCGAAACAAGGGACCCACGTCTCGATCCTGGGACAGCTTCCTCGTGCAAATAAATTCTCTTGAATCCTCCTTCCTTCTTCCCATCCTCACCTTCTCTTTCTGACCATTTCCATGCCAACTGCCAACCCCCACCGATGCCCGTAGCTCCACCTTGCTCTCCAGATCCTTGCATGAGGCTGCTGTGGTGTCTCATGCTCAGAGCACTTCCATGGGCCATGCCCTTGTCCATGCTTGTCGCCTGCCTAGAGATCAATGGACTATGTAAGTTGTCATCAGAATCTCCTCCTGCAGCCTCGGACGCATAACTCTCGTCTTCCCTGTGTAGGCTCTCTTCGTCCCACCTTTCCTCTTTACCATGAGGGTCTGCAGTACTGAACATGCTACCAAAATTGGGAAAGAGCATGCTTCTCATGCTTCCTGTCTCCGGGAGCTTTTCGTGGACGCTGCCAAATAGAGTCACAAGCGGGTCCATGAGAGGCATGCTTTGGTTCACCATGCTTCCATGGCGGGAGACTAAGGCAAGAGAACTCTGTCCAGTGACGGGCTTGGCGACCCAGGACAGGCCTTGCTCAGGTCCATATAGTTTGATCCTGTCTTTATCAGAATCTGGGTCATGGTCATCTGCAAGTTCATCAGCTGGCCCTATTATATACTCTTCAATGGATGTTTCACCCCCAATTCCAAGCCCTTCAACTAGCAAAGCCATCTCACCTGCGACAGGATTTCAGCAGGAGCAAGAAGAATCAGCTTTTCTCTTTAGATAGTTCACTAAACATGGAGAAGCTAAAGACTAAATTTGGCACACAGAAGTCACGAAATTTTAAAGTGCACAGCAATTGTCATAGAGGGTAATTTTCACTTATTTGCTGCCTTGATAATTCACACATAAACGACAAAAGGTAAAATGCAACGTCCAGATACAATAAACAACATGATGATTCATCATACAGTCCCTAGGATCATAGTTGTTCACGATGGAGTATTCTCAATGGCAATGTTAATGCACACAAGATCAAAGGAAAACTCAAGACAATGCTGTAAGGAAAAAAGTTGAGATAAAGGAGGGAATTTAAAGAGCCGTTTCTCCTTTAAAAAAAAAAAAAAAATTAATAGTGGAAAGCCATATAAAAAGATAAGATTCTTCATCATTTCAATCAGGTTAACTGAAACACCTTCATCACATGCTCCATATTTAGTAACGGAATGCATTACTCATGTTTTCGGATCCACTGCTGTTCTGTAACCATAAAGTTCGCAGTGAATCAGAGATGATACAGAAAATCTTTCACGAACTAAAAACAGATTCAGGACCCACAGACGAAGCAGTTAAAAATATGGCTGTTGAAGCAGCCTAGGTTGCGCTGTAGTTGCCATAAGACTTCAGATCCTTAGCTAACAGTCCATGAGGAACTTCAAAAGCAACAGATGATTGACATGGAAACTGTCAAAAGAAAAATGCTAAGGACGTTTGCATTGCGACATTTCCTAATCTAGCTTCACTTGTTATTGCACTGGCACCTTTCTATGAACACCGGAAACTTATGCAAGTGACGTAAAGATGCACAACTTCTTTGCAGAACCCAACTATCTCCCACGAAAAGAATGCCAACTCTTTACTCGTTCATACCAGCAATTACCATCTTCCAAAGAAGCAAAGCAATTTAAACAGAGACACAGTTTCAAACAATGAACAGCCTGATAGCACACTAAACCACGAGTAGTCACCTACATACGTGGACAAAAGAATCAAGCATTAGTAACAAGATAATAGATTCATGCTTTCCTGAGTAGATCACACAAACCTAATGTGAACTCCAAGCTTGGTGTACAAATACGTTACTAGTACACTACAAACTCATTATAGACGGCCCAGACCTCTTTTGTTCTCAAAGAAGTATTGTCAACTTGATGGAGCACTAGCAGGCATCTAAACAATTTCACATGATGGTGAATATTTCTACGAATTTCTTTAGGCCGTTGCCCAGCAAAAGATCAACTGAGGAGACACCGCAATATTCACTTTTTCTATTACATTCAAAGTCTTCATCTAACCATTAGCATTCCGTTCGCAGCCTTCTCTTGGCTGAATTACCTTGGAGAAGCAATGGAGCATGGAATGGTAAAGGTATTCTTAGTACTGAACAGGAAGAGGTAAAGGACAAACCTGAGACATCCTCAATGCCACGCAGTCTCTGGAGAACTTGTTTTGCCTCAAGCATCTTCCCTTTACTCACAAGCCATCTTGGCGACTCAGGCAAGTAAAAAACCGTGAGGAGAAAATAAATAATCGAGGGAATAGATAGAACCCCAAGCATCAACCTCCAGCTCGGTGATGCCAACAATGACATCCCAAATATCATGCAATATGACAAAAACATTCCACCAGAACCAGTGAACTGCGGAAGGGTATTCAGCAGACCCCTTATCTCTGATGGGGCAGTCTCGGATATATAAATTGGAACAAGGGTAACTGCCAAACCGATCCCAAATCCATCAATTAGCCGAGCTATGCATAGGACATACACATTGGGTGACCAAAGCATTACCAAACCACTGATGAAATACAGAAGCGATGATAGAATCAGCATCGGACGTCGACCAACCCAATCTGATATGGCTCCCGAGCAGGTCGTAACGACCGTGGCACCAATGAGCGACATTGCCACCACAAGACCTTCGACCGTTGTTCCCAAGTCGAGGTCCTCCTTTACGTAGACAATGGCCCCTTCAAGGGTCAATGGAATACGAATCAGCGCACTCGCTCAATCAGAAATCACGACATAAATGAAGAGGCAACGAAATCGATCCAGCGCATTTTTTGGAAATATTTACCTGCAATGGTGGCATTATCCCATCCTTGCAAAAAGTTTCCTATTGAGGCAGCAATGGCCACCAAGACAGCTCCTTTCATCTTGATTACTTATGGACCGAATCCCCAATCAGGCTCTATTGCATTCCCCAATTAGAGAAAAATAGAAATGACACGAGACAAATTGCATCAGAGCACAGATCCAAGGAAGCTCGTCAATACGTCATATACACGTATATGATTGCATCTTCTTACATGTTCTTAGTGAACCCCTAGTTTCGTCAGTTCAAAAAACAAGTAAATGCAGAGACCTCTAAAACCACTCAATTGATAGATATCCTTTCATAGAAGAATGAAGAAACTAAGGAGAACCAAGCAACACAAGCACAAAAGCATGAGTATTTACCTCTGTATTGAGAGCCCAATGGTCAGTTCTTGGAAGACCGAGAAGGAGACTGAATTTGGACGAATATGTTAATACTAATACATGGCAAAGCAGAGCAAGAAAAGGGTCTCGTCAGATTTTGAAGAGAGCAATTAGTGACCGCTAAATGCACAGCTCTGTGCTCTCTGTGATCTTTCCTCGTATATTTATTCCATAAATGTATCTCTCGCACTCTCTCAGTACGTGATGAACTGGCTCACTGGGGGAGGAATCTTTTGGTATTGTAGTGAGAAGACATAGCGAGAAGAGTCCCAGAATTGATATTTGAGACTCGACAGCGAAGATTTAATAATTATTTGTCACCAGACTAAGAAAGCGAGAAGTGCTTGGAAGAAACCAAAAGATCCAAGCTTCGCCTGCCCAACCACCCTTCAACACCGTCGCTGCAATCCACACAAGCTGACTCCGAGTCAAACTGAACTTTGCTCGCCAACTCAGTTACCTTTCTTGAAATCAGCCCATTCATCCGTTTGCAAGCGAAACGCAGGAAAAAGGGATGAATTCAGGGAGTGATCCCGCAAGACCCAGAAGTAAAAACAACGACAGAAATTCAAGAGCACACCCAAGAGGAAGGATTTCAAGGATATGCATATGGCTGTTGCAGAAGCTAATAAAAGATGGTGGTGGCAAAATGAACGAAAACTATCATAATGGTTTCGGCGATTGCACGTGAGAGAGAGAGAGAGCCCAAGAACTTCCAAACAGTCCAATCAATCAAGAACGAAAGGTTAGTGCCGCGGGTCTTGGGAACTTCTAATTAATTAGTAGAAGAGAGTCGAAAAGATTTCTGCGCTTGACCCCCATCTTGACAACGACCCATCTGCCCAAATCTACCAGGAAAGAGAAATCTGGAACGGGCCGGGCCCTCTTTTTCTTCTCCGACCTGTTCTTTTGCTACTTCACCACTTTCTGCAAGTTTTGAGCGGGAAAACGACCCTTGGAAATCCGGCCAATAATTGAGGATCAAAATGACAGCTTTAGGTGCCGCGTGACAACACTTCAATTTCTAAATTTCTTTGCCAGAAGTCAATTTGACAGAGAAATTCATTTGGTATAATCGCTTCCTAAGTAAAAAGACATTTGGTAAAAAAATTGATTTTTGGTAAAATTTTCTACTTTTAGTTGGATTTTTGATCAACTTTGAGAAGAAAATTTTTTTCCCTTACCTAATTTTTTTTTTTTTACTTCTCGACTCCATAATAACTTCTTCAACCACACGGGCCACCGCCGTAGCCCGCCGCCCACTCTCGGTTGCCGATTGCTGCCAGCCGCTGGTCGTCGCCACCGCTGCCGCTGTCGCCGTCGTCGCCCACCATCGCCGCCGCCAAAGATTTTGTTAATAATATTTTAAAAATAGAAATTTTCAACTGTTACCAAATGAATTTCTCTGATTAGAAGTCAATCTAGAGCAGAAGTAGAAAAATTAACTTTTGCTTTTAAGGAGAAGTAGAGAAATCAACTTCTAGTAGAGAAATCAACTTCTGGTTAGAAGTTGATTCTCTATGAGAAGTGTTGTCATGCTGATGCGGTAGACTTACCGAATTCAGAAGACTTCCTGAATCATTCACTTACCGAATCTCGCAGCCGACTTACCGAGTTTCCGATCTATCGAATATCGTTTAGATTTGATTTCAATATTCATTTTGAGATATCTTTAGATTTGATTTACCAACATTTCAATAATTTATTTTCTATTTTAGGGAACTTAGCAATATAAATAATTACAATAGTTGATTTGAATTTTCTCTTGCTTAGATTACATTAGATTTGATTCATTTTAGATTATCTTTAAGATATCCTTATGCAATTTGGAGTCCTATATATATGGACGTCTCTCTTTGTAAGGGGTAGAACATTATTATCAATATTGAGTTTTCGAGTTTTCTCTCTAAGCAAGGATTTGCTAGTTCTTTATCGCTGAATGCTGCGTCAGGTGGTATCAAAGCCTATGGCGACTGGCGGTGGTCTTCGTGACGATGATCAGAAGACTGGAGCCCCTATCCTTTGGGGACGACGCGCTGCAACGTTTGGAGCAGCGTTTAATGGAACGTCTGGATCAGCGATTCGATCAAAGCATTCGTCGTTTCGAAGAACGATTTGACGAGATGGCAGATCGATTTGAAGGTCTCGGCGTTGATGTGAACCGAAATAGGCGGAATGGTAGCAGGCCGGGTGTAGATCGTGCTCGCGGTGACCCTATCAATAGGCATGTTCCTGTCCGCAGGCAGAATAACCATTTATTTTCAGAGAGTTCTTTCGACGAAGGAAGTGCTAATTATGGAGGAAGAAATCGTTATGGAGGATTTCGAAGGGGATACAATGGAAGAGATGGCAGACGATATTACGACGGTCATGAAAGCAACAACTTTAAACTAAAAGTCGATATACCTTATTTTGATGGAAGTCTTGATATAGAAGAATTTCTGGATTGGAATGCTAGTATTGAAAAATTCTTCGATTATATTGAGATCTCTATCGAGAAACATGTGTGATTAGTAGCATGTAGATTGAAAGGATGTGCGTCTATATGGTGGGAGAAATTGCAAAATATGAGGGAGCGAGAAGGAAAAGAAAGAGTGCGAACGTGGCTTAGAATGAGGAGGCTGCTGAAGCAAAAGTTCATTCTACTCGACTATGAGCAGTTCCAGTAGAAATTAATGGGTTTAGAACACAATCACGATTTTTCCTGGCGTTCGCGAGATTTTTCGATTGTTGAATCGAGAGAAGTTAGTGAATCGAACGCAGAGGCTCAGTTACAGCTCAAACCCCGCATTATGCCATCAATCTACGGAGCTTCTTTGACTAACTTCGAGGACTCAGAGAAGAAGAGCGAATATGGTTGCGTACGCAAGGTTTCAGATCCACGTACGATGGTAAAAGGCATCGTGTTGGCGAAGGACGGTGAGGTCACCCCTAGCGATGCTTCCCAGAAGGCGGAGCGGATGCCGGCATGCGAGGTGGACAATTGGGATTTGGCCATGTTCCATCAGGAGGCGTCGGATTTCGATCTAGATGCCAACGGCGACGAGGGAGGCGCGGAGGAGGTCAATGAGTCCATTGGCAATGTTCCCCAGGCGAAAATCGATATGGTTCTTGAAGATGTGCAGAAAATCAATGTTTCAGAAATCATTGACGATCAAGGTAATTCTGTTCCTAAAAGTGATGGTCTTGGTGGAATTGTTTTTGCGAAGGCCGATGACGATGAAATATGGAATTTTATCGTGAGGGCTTTTGATTCCACTCTACTTGAATGAACTATCAATGTGAATTATGATAGTTTTGCAGAAGCTGGATTTTCTTTTTCAGTGAACTGCGTTTCTAGTGAAGTCGTAATTGGAAAAGTGCCTACAATCAACGATTTCCGAGGGGGAATGTTCTGTGATGAACTGAGTTTAGGCAAGACTATAACCTCACTTTCCCTTATTCAGAAAACACAGGGAACATTATCAGATCCACCTGATGGGGAGAAGGTGATTTGGTGGAAGCATAATGGAGATAAGATGTGCAGTTATTATGAACTTTATGGTAGTTGCGTGGGTGGTCCTTCACCTAAAAGAGCTTGGTCAATGGCTTTTGACAATGAAAGGTCGACACTTTTAGTGGTGTGGTCAGAGGCTACTAATGGTGGGAAGGGATACCCTGTGGTCTCCATCAAAATCAAAGATGACAAGTTAGAGTTGGAATAGTCACAATTTTTATCAAGCGGTTTCCATGGGGATGGACAGTGTATTGTTCCATTAGCATTTTGTTGTGGTTCATACGATGCTCACCATAATTTTCTGTTGGAAACAAAATCCACATCTATTGATTTAAAGGAAATCGAAGCTTGGATAAAAGTTAACGTGGACTGGACAGGTTTCTATAAGGTGGAGTACGAATGAAATAAAGACCGGAGCAATGAAGGAAGGGTCACGTGGGATTCACAGGAATTGTACACATGCCACAATGGAATCAAGTATGGGGATAGAAAGCTGATGTATTACTTGATTGGTTGGAGATACCGTCCTAAACGAAACAAAATTTCGCAAAGTCTAATTTTGAAGATGAGAAGGCATAACAAGATTCGAGGACGAATCTTTTTCCTAGCAGGGGAGAATGATGCGGTAGACTTACCGAATTCAGAAGACTTCCCCAATCATTCACTTACCGAATCTCGCAGACGACTTACCGAGTTTCCAATCTATCGAATATCGTTTAGATTTGATTTCAATATTCGTTTTGAGATATCTTTAAATTTGATTTACCAACATTTCAATATTTGTTTTCTATTTTAGGGAACTTAGCAATATAGATAATTACAATATTTGATTTGAATTTTCTCTTGCTTAGATTACATTAGATTTGATTCGTTTTAGATTATCTTTAAGATATCCTTATGTAATTTGGAGTCCTATATATATGGACATCTCTCTTTGTAAGAGGTAGAACATTATTATCAATATTGAGTTTTCGAGTTTTCTCTCTAAGTAAGGATTTGCTTGTTTTTTATTGCTGAACGTTGCATCACGTGCAGCATCAGAGACATTTGTTTTCACCAAGCTTCCAAGAGTCACATAAGAGACAAAGGAAAAGACCCACTAAAGGACACAAGTCAAATGGGAGGATATAATAAGGCCTCGTTTGGTTCAGCATTACAAATGAGTATTTGGGCTCTAAAGTCCCTTGACCGAATGCAAATACTATTTGTTTCAATTTTTTGTTCACTTTGGCTAGATTCACTTGCATCTTAATGTTTTCTAAAGTCTATTAGCTCAAAGTACCTCTAGAGGTACTTTGGGTTAAAGGATTTTTGCAAAATGCAACTAATTTTTTTTTTTAACTTTGTCACCTTCGCCGCCACTGCCCATCGCCACCCGCCACACCTTGCCACCTGCCTCTGGTCGTTGGCCGCCGTCGCAGTGACCAATCGATGTTGCCGCCGGCGACGGGTGGCGACGGCCGAACCGCCGCCACTGTTGTTTTTTTTTTTTTAAAGTAAAAATACTTTATAAAGTTCATTTTTCACCAAACAGTATTTACGTCAATGTTGCTTTCCAATCTGTTTTTAAAATACACTTTACCAAACACTACTTGTATTTTGCAAAAGGCCTTTAGTTCAAAGGTATTTATATTTTCTCAAAGTCCCTTAGCCAAATG
The DNA here is from genome assembly GCA_021437785.1 of Rhodomyrtus psidioides. Lineage (NCBI taxonomy): Eukaryota > Viridiplantae > Streptophyta > Magnoliopsida > Myrtales > Myrtaceae > Rhodomyrtus > Rhodomyrtus psidioides. Next base: position 651,017 of record JAILYB010000185.1, on the reverse strand, counting down.
CTAAACTAAACAGGCCCTAAGAGCCTCATCACAATGCACCGATAAGAATTTGTAATGGCTGGATCTTCACCCGTTCGATTTTTTCTTTTCACCTATGCCCATATCACAGTCCTTTCCCTCGATTTCTTTTCCCAAAAAGTTTGCATTTTTTTTCCGACCTTTACGGTATGTAAATGATAAATTATACATATAAAGATCATCCACATTTGTTATTGATTAAATTTACATTCGAGCAATATGCATAACATACGACTCACAAATCAGATATATATAGTTTTTTTTTCCTTTCCTTTTGGTGGTGGGATATCTTTTTTTCTTTTCTTTGGCAATTTGAAATTGCAAAAACAATGAATTGAGATGGTTTCACTTTCACCGATCATAATTAACCTGGTCAATGCCGTGGACCGCAGACAGAGGCAGCGAAACGCCGCTCCTCTGCCTCTTCACGAGGCAATTTGGAAGAAGCAACCACTCCCTGACCCCTGCCCAATACAAAAAGTACCTCGCTCCATCTCTTTTTGCTTCAGCCCCACAAAAAAAAAAAGGATGGGTAGAACGAGAATGTACTAAAATCGAAGTAGCTCTCATCGATATGGTAAAAAAAAAAAAAAAATCCGATCTCGGTATTCCGATTCGAGAACCTACCCGTCAAAGGTCCATTAGAGAAGAAGAAGATGGAGGAGGAGGAGGAGGCAAGAGGGACATTGAGAGACCAGATCTGAGGTCAAAGAGCCAAAAAGACCAAAGACCATTAGCTACTAAGTTGGAATTCCATGTGGAGTGATGCCGCCACCACCACCAATTTTTATTCCTTGGGGGGAAATTGCAGATTCATGTGGAGCTGCGAATACCAAAAGTCAATGGCCGCCCAAGCCAAAAACCATCCAACGCTGAATCAGATGCAATGTCCATCTTTGTGGCAGTCATGTTGGTTCAGCTTCAGGATAGAGACGAAGTTCAACATGATTATTCTCGAGTGCCCCCCCATCAGTGCCTTTAATTAGATGTTATGAAATAGGTATCTCGTTAACTATTCTTACGTGGTTGTGTCGGTTCTCGGCGACCTGAACGGGCGACCTCCGACGTCCGAGCTGGAGACCCTTGTCGCCTCGATCAACTATACTGACCTTTGAGGGTCATGCTCGTTGATATTCGATTAAAATCATAAGTAGTGTCGTTTTTTTTTATAAATAAAATAAAATAAAATAGTTTATTTTTTTTACTTTATATTCAACTATCTAAATTCGGTAACCAAGTACGGGTCATGATATCTCAATAAAGCCGCATAAAGTCTAAGGAGGGATGCAGTTAGAGAGATAACTAGCTCTTATGAAACAGTTGTTCTATCACTCTATGCTTGTCCAGATCAATGTTGCTCACAGCGGCAAGAGGTCCAGTCCTGGGAGGGCAGAAGAAGAATGCCATTAAATAGCACAATCCATACTCAATTTGACTAGGACCACTCCCTCTCCATCAATGAGGTCTACCACTATCTACCTAAGTACAAAACCGGACATCTAGACATGGTTCACACGTCCTACGTCGTGGGGTGCTTCGACGTTTTAATCGAAAAAGAAGGCGACACGGTCATTGCTAATGCGTCCCGGCGGAAGATCGGATCTAATTATCACGAGACGTCGAAGACGTCTTCATCTGTCACGTTGCTTCGTTCAAAAATCAAACATGTACGGATACGTAGGCAGCATGTGTCTTATCGTGCGCACGTGGACCGTTTCGCGTCAACTCGAGCGACCTTTGTGGGGATCGAGCGAGCACGTGGGAAGAGGGGGAAAGTGTGGGGGGGTGCTTCTCTTTTCCATAATTGACGGGGGCCTTTTCATGTTAGGCTCGTGACGATGTCGTTTGTCTTGTCGTCGCCTAAGGTCTGGAGTTTGATGGGTCGGGATGGCTGGAGTACAGAAGTTGGTTGAATGGGTTGATTGCATTGTCAACCGTCAAGAGCATGATGCGTGCCTATAATTCCGAACGGAGTTGGCGACGTCGATCGGGTGCAGAGCGATGGAGATTGGAGGATCAACATTCGTTTTTCTACGTTTCTTCCATCACAGGAAGAACGCAACCGGCACTAGCGACGCCTCAATAGCGAGAGAGTTACACAAAAAAAAAAAAAATCATAAACATATTGTACTCGTGTCAATTTAGTCATAAACCTTATAATTGTGTCAATTGAGTTGTAAACTTTTTCACGTTTTTAGTTGTCTTGAACCAGGGTTACGTTCGACCAAAAAAAAAAAAAACCAGGGTTACGTTGTTTGATAAGTCGATTCAAGACGCCGTGCGAAGTCGACGACCCAGGAGTTGAAGCTCCGATGATTCACCTTAGGCGCGGGACGCTACTATACGACTCTACCCGGCGGTAGCCATCCGAAGATGACGTAGAGTCTACCTTCCCATCGTCACCCTCTAAGGGTGGGTTTGGTTCAGGGCACCTTGGGGACTAGGGTAATATGAGTCTGATTGAAAGAGCTAGGAAGGGTGTCTTTCGTGAGGAAGTCATTCATCATACCAATCAAATCATCCTGGATAGTGCTTCAGTGATGCTGGTAGAAGAGCACTTAAACCATCCGGCCCTAGTGCTTTGTACTTGCCAAGCTAAAAGACAGCTTGTCGGACTTCAGACACTGTGGCTGGTAAAAGCAATATTTGGTTCATGTCATTTGTTATGAGCGGGTTGCAATATTGGAGGATCAGCGAATAATGTCGAGGACCCTGGCTGCAGTAGAGCTCCGTAAAATATGTGAGTATGTGGGCCTGAATTTGTGAAAGCTCTCGCAACCATAATCCTTCTGGGGTTTGGATAGCTGACAAGCGGTTCCGCTGTCGGCATTGGATGGTTGTGGCATGAAAAAAGCGTGTGTTGCGATCTCCGTAGGCAAACCACTGTATGCGAGATCTCGAGTCCTAATACTGTTCCTCCTGCAGCCATAAAGCATCAAGTTGGCTTTTTATTTCTGAAGCGCGGCTAATGAAGTCAGGTGGACTTTCTACTGGTTGAGAAGTATTTGAAGTTCGTCTTTGAGATTAGTAATGGCATTTTGTGCATTGGGGAATCGAGAACGGCTCCAACGAGAGAGATGAGAAGAGACCCTTTGTGTCTTCTTTGAGATAGTCAATGGACGGTATGGGTTAAGTAGCCAAGCTTCTTGAACAACATGAAACAGTCGGGATCAGAGTTCCAGTAAGACTCATACATGAACCTTCGGGTACGTGGGGAAGGTGGCGATACAAGGAAAAGTAGAAGTGGATTGTGGTCTTAGCCAATGGCATTTGAAATGAGTTTTGGGGAAATACAAATGCTTTCAACCTAAAGGGGTTTAGAAAAATGCTAATTGTGTTTGGTAAAATCTCATTTGAAAATGGGCTTTGGATTGAATGTTATTTGGTAAAGCAACATTCTAAATGAGCTTTCAATGTAATTTTTAAATTTTTAATTAAAAAAATTACCTTTTGTCTGACCGGAGAAGAAGATAAATAGTAAAAAGGGAGGCAAAATCGAAAATATAAGGAATTAATGAGGTTAGTTTTGGAAAGAGAAAAATATATTAGCATTTGGCCGAAATCTGAAAGCCCAATGCTAGTCCCTACTAGTATTGGGCTTTCAGCTTTCCCAAGGCCAGTATTTGGTCAAATGCTGGCTTAAAACTGAACCAAATACTTCAGCATTCTCCCAATGAGCTTTGGGGGCTGAAAGCTCATTGGGAATGCTGAACCAAACCCACCCTAAGTTGAGAGAAAATATTTTTCTTTCCTTCATCCTAGGGAATACCCTTGAATTTAACGTTCCAAAGTTCAAACGAAACAGTTTAAGGACTTTGCTCAAGTACAACTTTTTTTTTTCACATTTTATCAATTGAGTCTATCTTGTCAATTGTGATTGGAAATCGCTAAATTGAATGCTGATCATCTTACAAGGCATGACTGGCGCCATGGATTTTCTTAAATAAATTTCTTAACTTTTAATTTTTTTTTATACTTAGGGTCGGGACGCCCTCGCTGAGACTGGGCGAGGGTGTCGCAGACTTGCCTAGATAGGGCGAGGCCATCGCAGGCAGGTGAAGGCATCCCGACCCTCGTCCTGCCACGTAGGACAGCCGGCTTCCACATTAACTATATCCAGTAAAAATTTTCTCGATGAACTCATTTGACAAAACGTGAAAGGTACAAACCCAATAGGTTACTAACTTTATTGATAATTTTCCTCCTCGATATATCAGTCTTGCTCTGGAATACAAAACATTCGATTCGAGCCATAACAGCCGAGTGTAGGGCCGATGATTCCATCTCCGTAGCTCTGCCACGCTACAAAAGTGCCTGGATCCCCTGCATGTAAGGCAGGGGATCGTAATTCATTAAAGCCTTTGGATCTTCCCCTGCCTTTAAGGCAGGGGATCCGGGTCCTGCTACAAAAACCCATAACTCTCTTCCCACGGGGTCTTCCCACGGGTCGACGAGTCTTCTCCGTAGACATGTGTTTTTGGTAAACAGTTAAAACAAAATTGTCAAAATGCGTGAACCGTAATACTCGGATTAAGAGAAAAATTAAAAGCTAATGCCACAAACTGGATTGCAGCCTGATGGGCCCATTCAAAGCCCAATATAAGCCCCGCAAGCCGCTTGGAGGAGCCCGTGACGTGGCGAGACAGATGAAGGCGCGGCGGTCAAAACGACGGTGCGCCGTCGTCGTACCGTGGTTTTTTTACCCCGATCAGAACCTCAAATCCCTATTCGATTCAGCACCTGAAAGTACATCGAATCGAGTGCAGCGATCTTGAAGAAGAAGAGAATGGCGATGTTCATGAAAGGAGAGCCGCTAGTTGCGAAGCTCGCAGCGCTGGCCAAGTACGTGGTTCTTCCCGGCGCCATGGCGGCTGCCGTCATCTACTCGCCTCCCGACTACGCTTCCTCCTCCAACAAGGACGACAAATCCCCCAAATAATCCCCTTCGCTTCCCCGGTTTGCACCCTCGACTTCGCCTCGATTTCGCGCTTTTGATTCTCTCTTAATTTGAGCCCCGAATCGAACCTTTTGCATCCGATATGTATGTTTCAGTATGTCCGACTGTGAGCCGTTGATCGTGAACATTTCGTGAAATCCCAGATTTTGGAGGACCGAAGCCTGTCGTGTTTCACAGTTCCTTTTTCCTCTTTTGGCTCCTCCTCTGCGAGGGATTGAGGGTTGGTGGAATACGCGTGGATGCTTTCTGTTTTCTTGTTAGAAGCAAATGCGATGAGTGTTTGATTGAGATTTTCAGCATTCAGCATGATAACTACAGCGTTTTAAGTATCGGTACTCTATTTCGGTGTCGCAGTAAATAGGTTTTTCTTGAAGAATGGAAGTGAGGGAGCCACTATGAGGCTGTAGATGTAGAAAACTGGTGGCTTTTATTTGCATTAACTCAAATGATTTTCCCCTTAGGTGATAGGAGTTCAGTGTTGAGAGTTGTGCCTACTTTACTCATGAGGATATATGAACAGCTTCTCTCATCCCAGTGGAAGTGTGTGATATTATTTAGAGGCTTGTGTTGACATTGGTTCCACACATCCTTTTTGTTTTGATGGAAGATATGAAAATGCTGGCACCATGTTTGATTCGGAGCAGATTGGTTTGTCTGGGTTGAAGCCTGCCACTTTATGAATGTAGAACTACTGTATAATCTGGTCATTACCAACTCTTAGGATGTAAATGCATTGGGTTATATAGTTGATGATTTGTCCTGTATTTGACCTCCCTTTTGGTTTTAGGAGCCGTTTTATATACGGCTTTAGTTTGTGTGCTCTTTTTTTCATATGGGGTTGCACCCCTTTGCTGCCCTAATTGATCCTTTTATCTTAAAAGAGAACGTTAAATAGACATCAGTTGGCCCTGATCTGTTAGGCAACCTTTAGTATGAGGATTAATTTGTAATGTAGTCTTGCTTCTTCAAAAGTTCATCATGCTTGATGAGTATGTCGCAAAAAATGTTGCTTCCTTAGGTTGTCTAGTTTTTGGTAGCCTGGTTATGTTTGCGATATGTTCTCTTGTAAACATTGTCGAGAGACTCTGCTTGATGATCTGATCTAATTTGAATGGGTCCCTGTCTCTGTTCGAACTTGCTCTTTTTGATGCAATATCACTGTCTCATGTTTTACTTGCACTAACGGGGATTGCATATCATGTACCTAAACTTTTCTGGGACACTTTGCGAGTAGATGAATTTCTGCTATGGAATGTGATATTGCCATTATATGTTTGTTACTGCGGTAGCCATGAACGCTCGTCGTATTAGTTCTTGTCCACATTGCTGTATATTACAAAGGAATCTCCTCTCTGCTACACAGCGCTGCTATGGGATTGTCCAATTGCTGCTGTATAATATACTTCCGCAATTACACCTGAGTGGTTAGTCATTCCATAATCCTGTTCTTTTCAATGGATGAAGGTGGATGGAGTGTGCATCCCGTGGTTGATCTTTGGAAGATGGAGGTATGCTGTGTTTCTGGCTGACGGCTTAGCATCTTTTCGCTGCAGGTGGTCCGGGTCATCATGCAGACCTTTGATGTTCTATCAAACTTTGCTTTACATTTCTGTGAAATATGGCACTTAATAATTCAGATGACTTGCGATCACCATGAATTGCATAGACATTTCAGATAGTGTAGGTATCCAATTTGTTAGTTTTTAGTCTTTCTTGTTGCTCAATGTTTTTGTTACGACGTCTTCAATCAGCATATCCGAGCGGCAAAGGTGAAGATAGCAAAGTACTTTTACTGTATATGCTGTGATGAGCATGCTGCATAAGTTCTGGTGTGCTCGTTTATGAAAGCTAAACCTTGTTTTCACCCAGTAGGTTAAGGTGATTGATTTTTCACTCGACGTTGTGGCTCTTTGCAAAAAATTCCATGGTGGTCTCTCCCCCTCGCAAGACTGTCGTGTTCCTTGCAAACTGTCGTTCGTTAGTTCGCAGGTCCTTATTAGATACGATCGTGAGGAGATCCAAAGCCAGCTCGAAAGAACTAAACTCTTAAAGAATCCATATGACATGAAAACTCACTGATATATACATTTCGTTCCAACAACTTTACTTGAAAGTGAAACATGAAACTGGAAACTAGACAGACAGACAGACGGTATTAATCCGCTCGATCCTCACTCTGGTCCGGTTGGTGTTGTCGCCGGTCTGACATGCGTTGGACCGACCTGAAGCAAGAGAACTCGCTGCGCATGACATAACATTTGAACCTTGCGTTGCTCTTTCGACTTTTTTCCCTATTGAGAAAATTTCAATTGCCCATGATGGCAGCGGTCTGTAACCCGCGAGACTGGCCATCATTGGCGATGTCTCTGATGGCAGAGGGGCACCGTAACGGTTCGCTTGGCCCTTCCTCCCTCTCGGTTTCGACATCACAGTTTTTTTTTTTTTTTAACCCCCTCAGTTGAATGGTTGCAAACTTGTAAATAGGCTGCAAATGAGTTTGTTTAAGATCCACTAAGACTTGGGCTTGGATACCATCACTTTAACTTGTTTTTACATTTTCAAATATTCCATATCTGACTTTGGTCATTAAATTTGAGTCAAAAAATGGATAATGGACCATTTTACCAGCTCCGGAGATTACTAGCTTCTTCATACTTTGCAGGGAGTTTTCGATGGATGCTGTGAGACTGAGTTGGATCATGAGGGTGGCAGCCGTTGGATACTGTTCGTCCAAAGGCCTGGATTACATCATAGTGAAGAACTCGTGGGGCCCAAAGTGAGGGAAAAGGAGCACGATGAAGAGGAACACAGGAAAGCCTCCTCCTGGGCCTTGCGATTACGAAATAGCCCAGGGATCATTTGAACTTGAGGATGGTTTCGCATGTCTCCTAATGGAGCGGACTGCGGAACCTCTAGACTTAATTTATGTCGGTCCAAGGCCACCCCCGAAGACTCCCAATCCCCACCATACTATTTTTTTCTTTCCCTAGTAGGAGGGAAGTACCACAGATTCATGAAAGCAAGCTTCTAGCTTTCCATCAAGCTTTTTAAGGATATGCTCGGGTCTAAACCGGAGGGTCTATGGGGGCATCAATTAGATGGTTTCTTGTCCTATCAAAGCCAAGTGAAAGAGAAAACAGCAAACAGATTTGTGCAAGTTTTGAATTCTAAATATGGCCTCGTTGAGAAAGAGCACCACGTATTTCTTAAAAATTTTTAATAGGAAAATAATCGTGTTGCCTTTTTTTTATTGAGTTGCTTATCAAGTAAGAGTTCCCTGAGTTCAATAGTAAAAAAATGCTAGAGTGTTTTTTTTTTTTGGTAAGTTAAGTATGTATAAGCTTTCGAAGTCATTAGGTACATAAGGGTAACCGGACACAAAAATCATGAACCAATATTGACAACAGTGCCAAGATGGGTTTAATGGTGAACCGGTTGCAAGAAGAACAACGTACGAAAAACGCTTCTACCTAATGGGAGGACAAGAAAGCAAAAGAAACGGCCAAACAGGCGGCCAACAGATCCCTGGGACAAGATAGAGCAGAAGAGAAGAAAAAGGAGAAAGACAGTAAGGCCAAAACATGCGGCCAACAAAAGAAAAACGAGAAGGTGACAATCTCTTGTAGGGAGCAGTCATAGCGCCGAGTAAGCAGCATCAGGGGTGACACCACTCCAGCCGGCGGGGAGAGCTGAGAAGAAGGGTAGTACCTATGTTTGTGTAGCAAAAGCAGAAGGCCAAACATCGGCCATACCAGTAGAAGAGGCCACAATAGTCGACCAAAAGCAAAGAAAAAACATGCCAAAACAAAAGCCATGTCTGAGAACTACCAAAGCAACTAAGCTAGAAAACTAATAGAAGAATACTTAGAACCGGAGCAACTGAGCAGCAACAAAAACGGTCAGACAGCTGACTCCATCATCGAAGGACGGGCATAACTTCCACAGGCCAAGGAACTGGTTGAAAGCTGGAGCAGGTACTCGGTGGCAAGGCGCATGAAGAGAGCAAAAAGGAGCAGCACATAGTTTAGGAGGAATTATCCGGCTTCTCGGCGGTCTTCAAAGATGGAGGATGAAAGTCCCCAATTCCTCTGTATGCTCCTATTGCACGGTTGATCTTGGACATGGCCAAAGGATATAGCTTTGTCTTTGATCAACTTTGTAAGGTGTGAAATGATGGCAGGAACAAAGACCGATTTTGCACGAAATAAAATGTTGTTCCTTTTGATCCATATAGTGTGACATAGGGCTCCAAAAGTAAACCTGGCGATCCGGTGTGTGAATGATGATCCCCCAATATGTTGCATAGCCCATCGAATGTGATCCTTCCAAGGACGGTTTGTCCAAGTTAGATTGCATTTTGATGCCCAAACCGAAGCTAGGCTGCAAGAAAAAGAGCAACCAAAAAATAAGTGGTCGATGGAGTCCGGACAACCCTTACAGAATGCACAAGCTCCATCTTCTATTCTTCGATGTTGAAGTAACCTGTTCTGAGTTGGTAGCCGATTGAGACAGATTAACCATAGGAGGAAGGAGTCTCGTGGGGCGATAACCTTATCCCACACAGAGGAATGCCACCGAACAAGACAACCTTTGGGTCTAATGTGCTTCTAGGCTGTGGTAACCGAAAAGGATCCAGAAGAATGGCCTAGCCATGTGAAGGTGTCGTCTTGATATTGGGCAATAGTAGGCATTGGCTCCGACCATGCTCGGATGATATCCAAGGCAATTGAAGAAGGCCATACCGAGGTGAAGAATAGGGAAACTGTAGCTTCATGAGGGACCTTTGAGCGGGCGATATCCCGGGATGAGAAGAGCAGGTGAAGAGGTCCCTTTGTGTGCTAGTTATCATACAAAAAAGAAATCAAATGACCATTGCCAATTGACCATCTAAATACTATTCGAAATTCCTCACGGAGGCCTAGTACATTTTTCCATGTCCAAGAGCAAAAGGTAGGGGTAGGAACAACCCAAAAGTTCTTCCTCTTCAAGAATGTCGAGTGAATCGATTTAACCCACAAGGATTCCTTATCAGTGAACAGAATCCAAAAGTGTTTAAGTGATAAAGCCTTGTTGTAGTTGATAAGCCTGCGTAAACCCAAACCCCCTTCTTCTTTAGGTAAACAGATATTAGCCCAAGAGACATTGGCGCCCCCAACTCCCAAGTCAGGTCCTTTCCAAAGAAACTGCCTAAGGATGAGCTCAATCCTATTAAGAACAGATTGAGGCAAACTAAAGACACTTGCCCAATATACATGGATGGAGTGTAGCACAGATTTAATAAGCTGAAGGCGTCCTGCATAAGATAGGAATCTCTGCGACCAAGAGCAAGCACGGGCAGTAATAGCATTGAATAACACATCACAATCCGCCTTGGCAAGTCTAGTGGAGATGATCGGGACCCCTAAATATCGAAACGGAAGGCGACCAACCTGGAAATCGAATAACTCCTGAATCTGGTCTTGGGTTGCAGCTTGGCCACCCAACATGTATAGCTCACTTTTGGAAGTGTTCGGTTGGAGGCCCGACCATCTAGAGAAGAGGTCCAAGGCAGCTTTAAGCCTCTGGACGGATGGAAGGTGTCCTTCAGCAAATATTAAGACATCATCCGCAAAAAATAGGTGTGAAATCCGAGTAGTGTTTATGATGACCTAACTCCAATTAGGACCGAGTGTTTTTACGAGAGTGATTTATTATAATCAAGCTACAAATGAATATGTAATTACAGAAATACTCCATAATATATCAGTTATACATTAGCATGTAATATTTAATTAAGATCTAAGGAAATTACTCGCCTTGATCAGACTAATCTTCATTCATTCTCCTCAAGCGATGTTCCCTTAGTCTCCTTCGTGAACAAGTTGGTCACCGCCATCCCCACCAAGCAAATCCCGCCCAATATGATCAATGTAACTCTCATCCCCAGTGCCTTCTTGTACCCATTTTGGTCATCATCCTGTGAGGCCATCAAGAATGCCACCGCGCCGATTATCGCCCCGACCTTTTCCGCGGCCCCGGCGATTCCATGGCATGTCGTCCTGAATCGCGCGGGGAAAAGCTCAGCCGGCAAGATGAACGTGGTCGTGTTAGGCTCACAATTGGCAAAGAAGAAGGTCAGGCCATACAGAAACATGAACAACTTATTCGTGTGGCTCTTCCAATATATGTCGTATGGCACTCCGATGGCAAAGTAAACGACGGCCATGAGGACGAACCCGACGGCTTGGATGGTAAGCTGCCCGACGCGGTCAATGAGGAAGAAGGCGGCGATGTAGCCGGGGATTGTCGAGTAGCACGCCACAATTGCCTGGAGACTCGCGACCTCGAAGGCATCCTCAAAGGCGGTGACCGCCTTGCCAGTGTGTTCTTCGCGCAGGTACTTGTGGTAGATCTTGGATTGGAAGAGGCTGCTGCTGTAGAAGACGATGTCGAGGAGGAACCATGCGGCAGAGCAGGCAAAGAGGTTGCGGCCGTGGTGGAGGAAGAATTGCTTGGAGAAGAGAGGGTAGGACGACAGGCTCGGCAGTAAGGGCTGGCCCTCCGCGATTTGAGGGAAAAGTACACTACAAGTGCCATAACTTTCGTACGGCGTTCACTTAAGTGCCATAACTTTCAAAACGTTCACTTGAGTGTCAAATCGGAGCAAAAACGTTCACTTGAGTGCCAATTCCGACCAAAAGCGTTCACTTGAGTGTTATTTTCGCCGGAAAACATGACGTGGTATTTTCACTATTATTTGTTGAATTTCTGAGTGCCATGTGGAAATTCCACGTCATTTTTTAATAGGTTCTGATTTTTTATATTTTTTATTCAAATTAAAAAAAAAAACAAAAGTCCAAAAGAGAAAGAAAAATCAATGAAAAAAAAAGAGAAACGCTGGTTTCTCGGTGGTGGCCGGCAAGGGTCGCCACCGGCCACCACCGACCGGTCCAGGGGCCAGGGTCGGCTTGCCCTGGGCGGGTGAGGCCGCGACGGAACTCGGCCACGGCCGTCGCGGCTTGAGCTGCAACAATCGAGGGCTCGAAGCCCTAGTCGGAATTGCGCGAGGGCTTCGAGCCCTCAAGTGCCGCCGTCGCGACCTCAATCGAGGCTGCGACGGCCGTCGACAACCCTCCGGAACTGCGCGACGGCCGTCGCGGCCTTGATTGAGTTCTCGACGGTGGCGCTTGAGGGCTCAAAGCCCTCGCGCAGTTCCGGCGAGGGCTTCGAGCCCTCGATTCTTGCAGCTCAGGCTGCGATTGCAGTGGCCGAGGGCCGTCACGGCCTCGCCTGCCCAGGGCGAGCCAACCCTGGCCCTGGGCCGGCCGGTGGTGGCCGGCAAGACCCTCGCTGGCCACCACCGAGAAATTGCATTTTTTTTTTTTGCATTTTTCAATAATTAAATAAACCAGAAAAATAAAATTTGAAAAAAAAAAGATTGTCCGGCGCCATGTCAACTTCCGGCGAGCCACGTAGGATCACTTAATATTAAAATAACGTCACGTCATATTTCCGGCATGCCAAATCAGCAAGTGAACACTTTTTCAAAAACTAGCACTCAAGGGAACGTTTTGAAAGTTATGGCACTTAAGTGAATGCCGTACGAAAGTGATGACACTTGTAGTGTACTTATCCTGCGATTTGGCGATGGGACATGTCCAGGACTCGCTCCATGTTCGAGGTAGCTTGGAGGAATTTTTTTTCCACTAAAGCGGTGTACCTAATTAGACCCAAAAGATATATAGTATAAGGATTGACCCCGTCTATCTAGTACAAGTTTAGATATAAGCTGCTATAGAAATTCTTTAACAGTTAGGTTAATGCACATGATTCACGAAACCCATTTTGCGTAGGTGTTTTCTCAAGGGAATGCCAAATTATGGTACAATTTTGATACGTCTAGGATAGCTGAGACTAGCCCACATTTCGAAACTATCACGAATCGACATTAGTGCAAATGCATCACCCTTTTTTGCATGTTCGAGACAAAATTAGAGTTTTGAAATGACACAAGTTACTTGGCAAGACTGGCCAAACTCTGGTTTTGTCTTTTTGGTTATCCTATTCAACGGCACCCAGTACTGACCCGAGAATTTCTGCGGACAATGTCTCTACAAGGACAAACACAATCCTAGCAACCAAACAAAGTCATGCTTGATCATAACAGTAAATACCATTAGACAAAACTGTAAGATTTTTGTAACGTGGGCTTATATTAATTCATATTCTAATTTATCATTTTATGGGATTAATTTACTATTTACGGAGTTGGTTTAATAAGATAAGATATAAGGATTCTTAACTATTCTAATATGAGCCTGACATTGTGTGGGCCGAGTTGAGGCCGGCTCGTGATGAGAGTGCATGGCTGGGAACTCTACAAATAGCGCTTAAATCCCTCTTCTAGCCCTCACGACCTCATAACAACATCACATAATGAATGCATACGGATTGGCGTCGTTGATGGGTTATTTTATTAAGCCAAGGATACAGAGGGCAATATATGAGAAGTACTTAAGCCTTGGATCGTTGTTATTCTGCATCAAGAACGATAAATTCCAAATCAGATGCACAAATTCTGTTAAACCATTGTCGTGTTTCTAGATTCTAGTTATGTTGATCCTAGGGTGCCGTTCTAAGGCTTTTAGTGGCTTACATGTGATATTAGAACTTCCATAGTTTAGATCTGGTACTTTTGATTTTGCCTGTTTTCGAAATCTTTGTTCGATGAAAATTTATTTTAATTACATCTTCGGTTGTTATGAGCATTTTGGTGGGTCGCGCATCTCCGGCGTTTGCTGTATGCGCCCTATGCATCGGTAGGGGTCGGCGTGTCGCGCCATGCGCACCCATGCACGGCCGAGTGCTGGCGTATGCATTGTAGTGCACATAGGCAGTGACCATCGCTTGCGTACATCGTCGTGCGTCATCTCGCAGGACACATGTCACCATATGTGAAGTGGCGACTGCTACTTGCGAAGCCTCGTGCGAAGGTTTGTGATGATTTTGAAATCTTTTTTACTAGGTAATCCAATATCCTTATGCATGAAGATAATAAATTCGGTCGTTATGGTCGGACTCTATTATGGATTTCTAACCACATTCTCCATAGGGCCCTCTTATCTCTTCCATAATTCTTTTAGTTGCTTTGATAGGTGCAATTGCTATTGCAGCGTCAATGATAAAAAAACCGAAATGAAAGAATTTTTTACCATAAAACGGATTTTCTATCCTTTTTTTTAATGGATTTTACTGATCAGTAAGAATAATGCTAGTCATTTTATAGGTGAATTCTTATAGATCCATCCTCCAAAGGAACCAGACATGATAATTTTTCATCATCCGACTCGTTCTTGTGAATTATGGCCAATACCAGGTATATAAGCAATGATTTCAAATCCAGAGGTTGATCGTACTCTGGCAACTTTACGTAAGGCAGAGTTTGGTATTCATATTACAAATCTTACTAAAACTGCTCGTTTTTTTATCAGAAGCTTGTGATTTAGTTTTTGATGCAGCAAGTAGGGGAAAACAGTTTTTAATTATTCGTACCAAGAATAAAGCAGCTGATTCAGTAGAACGGGCTGCAATAAGGGCTCGATGTCATTAATGCTTCGAGGAGTTGAAAATAAGCATAGATCCGGAGATTCCCGAATAGGCCAACCTTTCGAACTGATGCTGAATCCATGGGCAGGCAAGAGACATTTGGTGAAGCAGTATGGCACGTGTTAGCTTGTATATGCCCCACGTGGCAAACTATATGTACACTACATACCCAGGTGATGTCATCGGGTTGGACTCAACCAGATTTGACCGAGTTGACCCAACTCGAGTTTGACCTAAACTGCTCGTTGACCATTGAATAGTCCGACCGATCAAGTCGGCCATTGGGCTAGTAGAGCCGTCGCATGTGCGCTGCATGTGTGGTGAGTGTGCGCCATGTGTCTGGTACTATTATGGCGTGTGAGAGCACCGTAAGCACTTGTAAACACCATTTTGGACGTTCTTGGTAACATCGTGCTCGTATGAAGATTCTCTACATGGTGGTATATTTATTTTACATGTTTGAGTTTTTTAAGGATAGAAAAATGCATATATGTATATTTTTGTGAGTATTTTTGCATTTTTCTTGTATTTCTCATATGCTTTTTGAAATATAAAAGCTAGATAACATGTATATGACTACATGCAAGCTGTATAAAGTATTATTCATTGTCGTTATGTATAAGACTTAACATGTATCAATGATTAGAGCAATGCAATTGGCATCACCTGTAATTTCAGTGATAAATTACCTCTGTTATCAAGTCTAAAATTATATGTATATGGTAAATGTAAGACATAAAGTTTACATCCTTAGTGTGAGAGAGTTTAAAAAATTCAACTGAGTAGTGACTGCCAAAGTGGCGCACTTGATTGTGTTTGAGAAATATCGATCTCATATTTTGATAGGATGTCTCCTATTCTAATGCATGGTCATACTCTCAAAGAATGTGATTGTGCATTGATTCATGGAGGGATGCATTTACAACATATAGTTAATGGAGTGATTGACTCTAGTGTTTCATACACCCAAATGTGCGATTCACGAAGATTGAAATATATCTCATGGTTGCTGTCATGTGAAAATTTTATGCCCAAATGTTATAGAGAGTCACATGTCCAACATATGCTTTGAGGAGTGACTAATCGTAGTGGTTCATACACTCAAAGGTGGTGATTCATGAAGGATGAAATATATTTTCATGGTCATTATCATGTGGAAAGTATACAACTGCGTGTCATGTATTCTTCCTAAAGGTGATTATGTGATAATGCATGTAACCCCTCAATATGTGTACTTATATGGTTCAAGTTACACTGTTATCATGTGATGCTAATTGCATACATTGCTCGTTAAATCGGTCACCTTCTCTATAAACGGTAACTCCATTAAGATTGAGGTTCACACTGGTTCAAAGTTGAAAAATGAGTAGAGAACTTTATGTTAAAGTATAAGTCGGCAAATTTTGTGACTGACAGTACAAAACCCAAAGGCACATTTTGTTTTCTGGGTTAAGAGCAATCAAATATGATTTTTTTATCTATAAGCAATCAATTCAGGGCTATTTGAAAAGTGATTTGCCAGCTTACTGCATTACAATACAAATTATGTAAGCCTTGGAAGTCAAGAGCTGTGTCTCGTCTAAATACTGAAATTGTGACACTGCAAGGGCTTTTCAACATGAGGTTTGATGGTTCTAATCGGGATAGAGATTCTATTATAATGATGGTGGACCAATAGAGTAAGAGGTCTAAAAATCATACTCATAAAAGAACTCATGCAACCACCAGTCATTCTAATAGTTTGGGTCCAAAGATAGCATCTTTTAAGAATGATGGTGACCACAGTTTCTTTTATAAAAAGAAAGGTCACATAAAGAAAAATTGTAACAAATACGAAACTTAATTGTCTAACAGTGAGCATGCATAAAATGATTATTTGAATTTGATTTGTGAATCCAACCTATCAAAAGTCCCATACCGTTCGTGGTGGCTAAATAGCATTGCACCCAATGATGTTTCATTTACTATAGAGTGATTTATAAATCGAAGGAAGCCAAATCAGGGTGAATCAAAGCTCAACGTGGGAAACAACAATAAAGTTGACATTGAGTTCTTGGGAGATGTCATTTTAATTCTAAATTGTGGTTTTGATTTGATATTAAGGAACAATCCTTTAAAAAGAACTTAGTTTTGTATCATGGCTGGAGACTGTTGACACCTGATTTTTGACCCAGCCTTTTTTATTTTTATTTTTTGAAAAATCATAAAAATTTCATAAAAAGTCAAAAAATTACAAAATCAACTTTGGTGGCCTTGGCCAAGCCCAAGGAACCATTCTTGACCAAAAAATAATTTTTCATATTTTTCATATTTTTTAGTATTTTTGGAAAATAGAAAAACACTTAAAAAATCAAGAAAAATAGTATTTGAGGTCACAAAAATATGGAAAAATATCCAATATTTTTCCTTTTAATCCCTTGTATTTTAGACCTCACAAAAAAATCAAAATCAGATTCAATTTTAGGTGTTCCTTTGTAACCCGTACTATTGAATTTGAAGAAAAAATAATAATTGAGTCTTTTAATTTGCAATTTTGGCATTTTATAGGATCTTGACATTCAATCTAATTGTCCCCCATTTCAATTTGACCTAATTGCTCGGACAAGCTGTTCAATTGCAAACATAATTGCATTTTAGTCCTTGAAATTGAGCATAATCGAAATTACTTTCAATTCAAGGACTATAATTACAAATTGAACATGCTACCCAATGGATTTCACCATTTTAAATCGATTGGAACAGGTGGTTTGACTCAATTTGATCATTTGCACCCTCAATTACACGATCCCCAATTTCCAATTAAATGAAAATTTGGGGGTTTTGTAGAAATTGATGAAAACTTTTGGGCAAAACCACATTTCTAGATAGAATTCATGCCCTAGATTCGATTATGAGGTTCAATTGCAAAATTTTCCCATTAATTTGGGCTTAATTTGAAAAAAAAACCTATTCGGGACCGGTTCAGACCGGTCAGACCGGCGGTCGGACCGGTCGAACCGGCCCGCTACAGTGTCTTCTTCTTCATCAGGCCTGTGCACGAGTGAACAGTGGAAGGTATAATTTCAAGGAGAAAATTGAGCGACGAATCAACGACAATTGGAGAAGCAATGCTGGGCATTTAGTTCCTTGGGTCAATCCCCGTCGATCGAGACCGGAATGAAGACCAGTGACCATCGGGATAGCAAATAATCGGCTGGTCAACCTGCACACCTGCAAAAGTCAACAAACGACAAATGCAGGTCGAATGTATGCCAAATTCGTGAGGGATGAGGCTCGCCGGGAAACCAAATGAACCTTGGCAGGTCACCCATCCTCTCCGGCGCCAATTGAACCCAAAAACACGTGCTGCCACGTGCCATTGAAGTCAGTTGGAACTCCTCAAATCGGCGTCAAAATTCGGAGATGCTATATAAGCCTACAGGGGCTTTTAGTTAGAGAGGAGGGTGGATTCAGTTAGTAGAGGACAAAGAGAATCAAGAGAGCGAGAGAGAACGAAAGAGAGAGGGCTCCTTTCCATCGCCATTGTCGAGGGTCGAGCTCGAATTTACAGAGCGGCGGTCGGGCCTTCACAGGCTAGACCAGAGCTCGCGAAGATCACCAGGAGGTCGCCCGTGTCGAGAGGAAGCTATCGCCACCAGCCGCGCGACCCATCGCTCCGAAACAGGTGAGTTCAACTTTCGAGTTTTCTTACTGTGCTCTAATGGCGGGATTCAATTCCGATTATGATAGTTCGAATTAGAGTAGGCGTTTTGCCCTTCAAACATTACTGACCATGTTCGCGTCTCCATTTTGCATTGATTTTGCTCACATGCCCCGAATCGAGTCTACCGATTTAGCCTCCATAGCCGATTCTTGCCCAGCCAAATCTGGGCCGAGCGAGCTCAATCGGAGCTCGAGGTAAGTCTTCTGGATCTCCATTGATGCTATTCTATGACTGAAATTCTTTGATTTTGAGTGAATTGCATGATTGAGCTTCCATGGCCGTACTCGGCGATTTGCACGATGTTCTTGATTCTGCGAATAAGATGTTTCGATTCTTAGATATGTCGAACTAGAGCTAATCGCGAATCGATTGCCGTTGGTCTCGAGTGATTCCATTAAGATTTCACCGCACGATCATCGCCGGAGAGCCACAGCCGTCCATTCCGTCGGAGTCGCGAGGTTGAAGACGAAGATGACATGGCATAGTCAACAGGTCAAAGTCTTAGGTGTCAGTCCATCATTGGTCCACGTTTTCGTCCAGTCAGCATGCCGTTAGAGGTTGTTATTCGAATAAACAGATCTAACGGCTGAGGATAATCGAGTCTAAATTTTAGCGGCCGTCCGATTAGTAATTAGGTTTATCTGAAAATCTTTAAAATCAAAAAATCAAAACGAGCTGAAACGGTGTCGTTTAGGATAGTAACAGTGCGGCGTCGTTTTAAGTTAGAGAGGGTGAACGGTCCAGATCGAGTCTTGCGTTCTAATCTTGACCGTAGATTTTGGTAGGTCGATCAGACGGCTCTGGTCAGGTCTTTGCTCAATCTAGGCCGTAGATTTCAGTCAGCCCATCCAACTGCCGTGGATTAGCCACGTGGTCTATTAGGGACCGTCAGATCAGTGCCAAATAATCTGAAAATCAGAAGTGCATCAGACGGCGTCGTTTCGATCAAGGTTTTTCGCGGGTTCGGGTCTGGACCGGGTCCCGACCCGAGTGGGTCGGGTCGACCCGGTCCGAATAATATTTTTTTAAATAAAAAAATTCGAAAATGATTTTTTAAAAAAAAATAAAAAAAAAATCAGAAAAATCCTAGAAAATCCAAAAAAAATGCTAGAAAATTCCAGAAAATTCCAAAAAAATGTGGAAAAATTGTGGAAAAATTCTAGATATTCCAGAAATCCCCAAAAATTGAGGGTTGATCTCAGACAACTGGTCAACCCCGTTTTTGGGGTTTCTTACCCAATTTTCTGAGACTTGACGACATTACCCTTTAGGGGTAAGTCGCCTCTTTGCATGCTAGATAAGGCCGATAATGCCAAGGTAAGAATTAGGGTCGACTAGACGATCAATTCTTAGATTTGGGTTTTCGAGTCCCGCCTCTTTTCTCAAAATGACGATTTTGCCCTTTAAAGGGAAAATCGTCTTTCTTATCTCAATCGAGTTCTGAAAATTGCTTGAAGTTAGGGTTTGGGTCAGATGGACGACCGACCCTAATATTTGAGATTTTTAGTTCTCATCTTTGTCCAAAATGACGACTTTACCCCTCCAAGGGTAAAATCACTTTTAAATTCCAGAAAAATCCTGGAAATTCCAGAAAAATAGGAAATGGATTGGATTGATGGCCAATCCTATTTCCCCTGTCTTCTGACTTCCCAATTCGTCTAAAATGACAGATTTACCCTTTCGAGGGTAAATTTTCTCCGAATTATTCAAAATTACGATTCTGCCCCTCATGGGCGAATCATGTCCAAATTACTCCTAAACCTTGATTGATATTTCTCTAGGCCAATAGGGCCTCATTAGGGATACCATGCTGATTTCATGTGTTTTATCTGCATGTACTAGATCCTTGATTTGCGCACTTATTTCTATTGGTTGTGAGTGATAGGGTAGCGATTCCCATCTGCATGAACTCCTAGATTTAAGATCTGTACCCCACTCGTCTGTATGAAATCCTAGGATCAGATAAACCATTCAATTTAGGTACCGAAAGGGCGTCAACTCTGACAGTTGGCGTAACTAAGTCCCCGAACCCACTTCTCTGGTTTCCGCAGAATCGAATAGACCACTCCCAACTATTCGATAGGGTTTCCGATCGTACCCTCCACGAAACAATTGGTGGCGACTCCTTGGCATGTACACTTTTTCACATGTCACTAGACCGCACTGAAGGTCGATCACGTATATCCAGCAGTTGCGACTTGGGTAATGGGCCTTGGGAGAGGCCCGCGTCCGATCCTGCCAGCGATCGGGCGGCCCATTAACCCTCCGCGCTCGCGAGAGGGTCGCGACAGACTGGCGACTCCGCTGGGGACTTATTCTAACCCAGAATCTCTGGTTACAAATTCCAGAGGACTTGAGCCGATTAAAAAGTTGTTTGGTTTATCTGACCTTGTTTTCTACAGATGCTCTCGAAGGTGAGGTACGTACACTAACCATTGTGTTAGATGTTTTTGCAGATTGGAGAAATAAGGGGTGGAGTAATTGTTGACATTTTTCCTGCAGGTTGGAGTTGGGAATGTATGTTTACTTTACGCACATACTGAAGCGGTGTTTGATACAAACTGCTGTGCATGACTTTGCATTGTGATGATCACGACACATCGCACACACTGGCGGTCAAACCGCGACTGCAACCACCTCTAGGTTACCTTAGATAGGGAAAGGATGTGAAAGGATCTCGTGTTTGATGGCACTTGAGACTTTCATATTCGTTCCCGCTCACAATCCAAATTGGCGATATCTAGCCCTCTTGAGTGGGTACTCTTGGGGAGGAGTCTGCCTCATTTGGATCGTGGGAGCCTGAGCCATAGGTTCCTTACCTAATTTTCGATTTTTAGAGTATACCCACTTGTCGCATGCGCATGTCCATGGATGGTTGGTATACCTAAAACCACCCATTGATACAGGGGGCATTCCACGTCCCCCAAAGTGTGGTTGGTAAGACATTTATCTCTAAACGTACTTTATTTCCTGCTCCATGGTATGACTCATACATTGCATACATCCATGTGCATTCGCATCATGAAGATTACTCGGGTGACTAATGAGAACAACAATGATTATGGGGTAGGATGTCGCTGTTCCCTAAGAGCTCGACGGAGTTGGTGACCTTCGAGTACTTGAGAAAAGTTACTCGCCCCGGACCAAACACGAGGCTACACTTTACTAGATTCGTGTATGGTCGGGAACTGACTGGACGTAAGCTGGGGTATGCTGAAGACTGTCAAACCCGCTACTACGCTGATAATCTCAGATTCAAGCGACAATCAGACGAAATGATGAAGGATTATCTGGAGATGAAGAGACAACGTCGCAACCAGCTAGCTAGGGAAGCGTACGCTCGCAAGAAGGCTGAATTGCTGGCCAAAGAGAACATACCCATGATTACTTTTTGGGGTAAGAAGAGACGCCCTGCGATCAAGACCAAGCCAAGGCGTATCACAATCAAGAAAGTAGAACCCGAGAAGGCTTCCGAAGTCATCGTATCCTGGACTAGAGAGTGGCCGGAGGAACTACAACCTCTCGACCAAACCACTGAAGATAACTCCCCTACCCTAGATTAAGGGAGAGTTTTTGACCGACTGTCATTTGGGTAGACTTCTGAAGAAAGAGTGATTTAGATCCTCACGTTCCATTGTCTTTTATGACTTTCTTGTTTGAAAAACCTTTCTTTACCGTTCTTCTATTAGACATCTTGACTGTAATAAGAGTACATCTCACTTTGCTCCTTTGATGTGTTGACCAATGGAACGTGACATTGCTGTTCCCTTTAGTCACTGAGTAAACCTGACTAAATTGCATAATTCACTTCCCTGAAATGCAAATTAGGCTTTGAGTCAGGCTTTCAAGACCTGAAAAAGGGTCCTAATCTCCATTTCTTCAAATTGAACTATGCAATCAAGTTAGCTCATGCATGCTTCATGACATCTGCATATTCATACATTTAAAGTAATTTCTGGCGATTGACCTTTTAAAATCATTTGCATATTTTAGACTTGATGGGAAAGAATGATATTCAAGTGTTCAAGATCCCCCGAGCTGAACTCCAATCATGGTGGGATGGCATGGGCGAAGCCAGCCAGAAGTATGCGGAGTCACGACTAGGATACCTACTGGACCTACTGAAGATTGAGTGCCCACCTGCCTTTATTCAAGCCATGGCGCTCTACTGGGATCCTACCACCGCTACATTTTGCATGGAAGGATTAGAGATCACTCCCACTATCGAGGAATACATCGCTGTCATCGGAGTTGAATTCACCCCTACGCTCGTCCGACCCCCTATAGGACTTGAACCCCTAAGTCAGGTAGCTGAGTTCCTTGACACAAACCTAAATGAAGTCAAAGTAGATGCGAAAAGCAATTCTGGAAGAGTTTCCCTATCCTTCCTTATAGACCGATTTTCCCGCCTTCCTGCTTCTAAAGGAACCAAATCTGGTAGAGCCTTTATCTTGGCATTCTTTAGCTTTGTGCTATTCCCAATCTCAACTGTCACCTTCGACCCTATCATGGCTATAGTAGCTAGGCAAGTCTGTTGTGGGTGGGATTACTCAAACATCCTCCTTGCCGAAACCTTCCTCTCCCTAAATCGTTTCAAGAAAAGCAAAAAGGGAATCTTTAGAGCTTCTAGTGATCTGCTGTATCTGTGGTTCACATCCCATATCAGACAATTCCACATCCGCATGGGTTTCACTGAAATCAGCCCCAATGCACACCCTCTTAAAACATTTGCTAGGACCCATACACGTGTTCCTAAGTTCAACTTCATAGAATGGAAGAACTTCCTCAAAGTCCTAAAACCCGAACAACTCCGATGGCGGCTAAGGTTACCGACGCTAAGCAAAGTCAGATTGACCTGCGATGACGGGAATCCAGTTCCCTTGCTAGGATTCACAGGCGCTACTGCATACTACCCAAGGAGGGTGATTCGGCAGTTTGGGGCACTACAAGAGATTCCTTCTTCACCACGACCTTGTGTCTTTTCCTTTGACTTACCAAACCAGACCCTCACAGAGGAGGAGAAGAAACAACTTGAAGCCAAGGTGGCATCCATCATACTCTCCTTGAAGAATTCCCAGGCTGAAGAAATAAGTTGGCCAGAAGACATGACTCGAGAAGAAAACACTCATAGAGCCACCACAGAATACATTCAACATTTCAAAGCGATCCGACGAAGCCTTATCGAGCCCTACATACCTGAATACATCGTGCCATACGTACCTGGAATAGAGCCCTACATACCCGAAGACATGGGGCCACTGTCGTGTTCAGAAGACGAGGAGCCCCAAGCTGAAGAGGGAAATCTATACTGGGATGATGAGGATACCTTAGGCTTCAAACGTCCTAGACTTGAATAGACTATTCTGTCAAGTGTAAAATAAGCAAGCATTGTGATGCCTTCTCATACATTCCCATTTCTGTGGAATACTATCTTAAACACATGAGCATGAATGTGAACATGTTTTTACAAATGCATAAAAACTATCGTCAGAAATTACGCTTCTTTCAATTCCATGAGTTCTTGTCGAGAAATGATTAAAAGAACTACTTACATGAGGCTAAGGCTCACAAGGTAGCCCTTTTTCTCATCTACTGGCAAGAAGCATGCAACTGAAAGAATTAGCTGCTTCTTTTTGCTAAATAAGCGAAGCACTCACAGAGATCTTTTGAAACAGGTACACTCTCATCACGGAATTGCCAACGCATCGTTTCCGTACCCGCCTAAAGACGAGAATGGAACAGCAGGAATTGACTCCGCGCGTAGGCATGTTGGAATCTCAGATGACTGCCCTGGCAACTATGATGGCTAACATTAAGGCCATGCTGGAGACCAACCAAGCTAGACAGACAACCGCCCACAATCAGAACAACTCAGGCCCTTCCATGGTACCTGATGTAACAGATAAAGAAGCAACCAGGGATACCCAACATACAGAGGAAAACGTTCATGAACCAAATAGTCGGGCACAACAAAAAGCCTCGCATGTTGTCATCAACCTTGAAAAAGAGGAGAAGGGAAAACAAACTGTGAAGACAGAGGCAGAGGCTAAGAGGTTGGCCAAGATCGAAGAATGCCTGAGCAGTCAAGGCTATGAGCTGGCCCGCTTCGACAAAATATCTCCTTTCGCTAAAATAGAGACTCCTCCTGACTATAGGGAGCCAGAGTTCGTGAGAAAATACAATGGGACAGGCTGTCCCCGTGCCCACCTCAAGTACTACCTGCGCAAGATGGCGCACTACTCAGATTACATTCCGTTGTTAATGAACACATTCCAAGAGAGTTTGGCTGGCGCCGCTCTGGCTTGGTTTATTGAGCTAGACTTAGAGGATTATGACGGATGGGAGGACCTTGCAGAAGACTTCCTCAGGCAGTACAAATTTAACACGGCTACAGCCCCAACAAGAGAAGACCTCCTACGAACTTCAAAAGCGAGGGGCGAATCGATCAGGACATATGCTCAGAGATGGCGAGCCTTGGCTACCCAAGTAAAGCCTTCAATTCCAGAAGAGGAGCTGATCGACTTATTCCTAAAAGCACTCCCCTACGAGTACTTTGACAGACTGAACACTTCTGGATGTCAGACATTCGCACACCTGATTAAGGTTGCTGAGAGGCTGGAATGGGCCTTGAAAGAAAGAAGGCCTCAGGAAGCTCCTACTAGGAAGCAGTACCCTCTGAGAAAGGAAAGAGAAGCCGGACTGGACATAGCATTTATACCAGATCCCCACAAGTTAAAGCCATTTGGCAATTCTAATCAGGCCAAAGGCGGATCATCCTGGTCAGCGCCAAAGGTACAAGAGCCTAGAAGAAAGCAACCCCAGAGACAATTCTCTCAGCTCCCGAGACCTTTATCCAAGATACTCCCGATGCTGCTGGAGCAACACTTGGTGGCAAAAGAACCACCTAGGGCAAACCCCGCAAGATATCCTGGCTTTGATGAGAGCCAGACCTGTGCCTACCATATGGGCGAAAGAGGGCATAATGTGGATAACTGCTATGTCCTGAAGCTGAAAGTGCAAGCCCTAATTGATAGTCAGATTTTGAAATTTGACAATGCAGCCCCAAATGTACAAGAAAATCCGTTGCCAGATCATCAAGCAATAGGGGCAATATTCACTGAAGAAGATGAGGATTACCTTAAACTGAAGGTAGATATGCCTAAGCTGAACACCCTGCTAACAATGGCTTCATCATACCCAAAAGAAGGGGAGATATCAACCGACCAAAAGAAGTTGTGTATCGACAAGATGAAGAGCTTGGGGATAGTGTCCGATATTACTGATGAAGAATTTGAAGGGATCGAAGCATCTCTATCTTTGAAAAGAAACCACTTCTTGATCACAGCTGGGCAGAGTAACACCTGTGGTACCTCACATGAGAACTTGGTAAGCAGCCTGGGGCCAGCTACTCAGTCAGAGGAAGAATTTGAAGAAGACGAAATAGAAGCCAGAAGGAGAAGTCTAGCAGACCTCAAGTTTATGGTTGACGCACTTGAGAAGAGCGAAATTATAGACAACCTGGGTCAAGATTCCGGAGGATACAATTTCAAGGTGAAATATTCGGCCCCTCCCAGCTTTTATCAAAAGATTGAAGACATCATACCGGACGGATGGGGAGGTATGGATGATCTCTCTCAACCAGAAACCTCAAAAGGTATGGAAGAACTCGACAACGCCATATTGATGATCGAAGTAGCCACGGCCGTGGTGATCAGATTGCATGAGCTGGATAGCCTGAGCAAGGTGGAAGATTGCCCAGTGAGTCCTGTCGTAATTCAATTGCCTCAGGAGGAAGAAAGCAACACGTCAGGGCCAGAGATACCTCATCAGACAACTGTAACGATAAAAGTCCCCCCAGTAGAAGAGTATGATCCCAAAGCTGTTCATTGGGACTATGGGACCACACAAGTAGATGCAATAATGAGGTCTGGAAGATTTTATGCCCCCAGAGAGGGAGAATCCGAAAAAAAAGATGTTTCAAAGGAAGATGCCGAAAAGCTCGTATCGATCATCAAAACCAGTGAGTTTGAAGTGATAGAGCAGCTGAGGAAGATGCCCGCTCAGATATCCCTGCTAGACCTATTCATCAATTCAGAGAAGCACAAGAACGCACTATTGAAGGTACTCAATGAAGTACATGTCCCTGAAACAATCAATGAGGTACAACTAGGGGACTTTGTAGGAGCAATTCTCTTAAAAGATCAGTTGAGCTTCTCTGACGAGGACTTCCTTATGGAAGGAAGAGGGTACAACAAAGCCTTATACATCTCTGCCCAATGTAACGGCAAAAGAGTGGCACACGTATTGATCGATAATGGATCAGCCTTTAACATCTGTCCTTTGGCTACCATAAGGAGGCTGGGAATCAAGGAAGAGATGATCAAGACATCCAAGACAGCTGTGAGAGCATTCGACGGCATGAGGAAGACTGTAGAAGGAGAGATCGAGCTTGACGTATTCATCGGCCCGACAAAGTTCTCTATAAACTTTCAAGTAATGGATCTGCCCAGTGCATTTGGATTCTTGCTAGGAAGACCTTGGATCCATACAGCAGGAGCTGTCCCTTCGAGCCTGCACCAAAAAGTACGTTTCGTTGTAGATGGGAATGTGATTACCGTACATGGGGAAGTCGACCTCCAGGCATACCAGAACAGTGCCATTCCCTATATTGAGCCTGAAGAGAAAACTGAAGCGAGCTATCACTCCTTAGAGTTGGTAGCAACAGTTCATACCCCAGTAGGGTCGAAGTTGAAAACTCCCTACATCTCAGAAGCCAGTCTTCTACCAGCTAAGATGCTGCTGGCATACGGGTTCAATCCTGAAAAAGGCCTAGGCAAACATAATCAGGGTATAAATGCCCCGCTACAGTTGAAGGCTAATCCACATAAAATGGGCTTGGGGTGCCAGAAGTATCCCATGAATGATTCTGTCCCGAAAACAACAGGCCGAGGCCGAAGCAAAAGCCTGGGACGCCGTGGAGGCGAAAATAGCCCGAATAGCTCATTCATCGGTTCTCCAACCTGGAAGGGAAGGTCTCGAATGTTCAAGAATCCCTTAAATACCTACTTCGACCAGAACTCCAAATGGCTATCTGAAGAGGATATCGCTTCGCCGATGGAACCAGATCTCACAAATCCTTCTCTTGAAGATGACTCTGTGAATGTCATCATGGAGTGGTTGGACAGTGAAGCCACTTCTTCTGAGTAAATAGACTCTTCCTTCATCTTTAAATACTGCATTTAGAACTTTATGCATTTCATTGTATTTTCTTTCCTTATTGTACGCAAAGGAAAACGCCTTTGGATCTCCGGCCGTTGGTCCAAATAGCACATCTTGTAACGCGGCCCATTTCGCATTCAATAAAACCACGCATGTTTTGTTAAGGACATATGGAACCACGAATCAGCCCGATGATGATAATGGTCTTCCATATAGAAGCTTGAGGCCTGATTTGCCATATGATTCCTAATCTTCAAAAGATTTTCAAGGGGCCGGGATATCCAATGACATGAGGATTAGTCCCATCTGTACCTACATCTATTTCGAAAAACTTTTTCAAAAAGACTTTACATAAGCATGCATGCCATTTTTTACTGAGCACAAACTAACCATACTCATGACATTTCAGGCATATCATCTCAAACATGCATACCAGGTTGTTGCAAAATTCGGATCCCTCCATTAACCACTCCTATAACATTGAGGAAGATGAAGACGAGGATTACGCGTCTATCCGTAGGGATTGGAACACCTTTGAAGAATCAAAGCCTCCTACCTCAGAAGAACCAATTGTCATTAATTTGGGAGACACCGTGAACGTCAAAGAGGTCAAGATCGGCGGACACCTATCCCGTGATGAAAGGCTCGAGTTCACCAAGCTACTAAAAGAATATCAAGACATCTTCGCATGGTCTTACGCGGATATGCCAGGCCTTGATCCTAAGATTGTGGAACATGCATTGCCCACGGATCCTGGCATCAAACCTGTCAAACAAGGCAGTAGGCGGATGAAAGCCGAGTTAGAAGACAAGATTAAGGAAGAAGTCATGAAACTCCTTAGGGTAGGCTTCATTGAAGCTATCCCATATTCAGACTGGGTTGCAAATATAGTCCCCGTCATGAAGAAAGACGGAAAAGTTCGGATCTGCGTAGATTACCGAGATCTGAATAGAGCAAGCCCAAAAGATGATTTTCCACTCCCCCACATTGATGTATTAGTGGATAGTACGGCGGGTTATGAATTATTCTCATTCATGGATGGATTCTCGGGATACAACCAAATCTCCATGAAACAAGAAGACAAACCCAAGACTGCATTTACCACACCATGGGGGAATTTTTGCTACAAAGTCATGCCCTTTGGATTGAAAAATGCCGGGGCTACCTACCAGAAGGCTATGGTCACGTTATTCCATGATATGATCCACAAAGAGATTGAAGTATATGTTGATGACATGATCGCTAAATCCAATAAAGGACAAGATCACATACAGGTATTAAGAAAATTATTTGAGCGCCTGCGCAAATACAAGTTAAAGCTGAACCCTAACAAATGCGTGTTTGGGGCAAGATCCGGGAAACTCCTTGGGTTCATAGTCAGCAACAGGGGCATTGAGATTGATCCCTCAAAAATCCAGGCCATCCACGATTTATCAACTCCATCCACAGTAAAAGAAGTGAGAAGCCTTCTAGGGAGATTGAACTATATTGCCAGGTTCATCAATCAGCTGTCTGATGTGGCTAAGCCAATCTTCAAATTGCTTAAGAAAGGCGCGAAAATAACGTGGGACGCCGAGTGCAGCAAGGCATTCCAAATGATCAAAAACTATTTGATCACACCACCGGTGCTTGTGCCACCAATTCCCGGTCACCCATTGACCTTATACCTGACCATACGACAAGAGTCCTTGGGAGCCTTACTTGCCCAGACAAGCCCGATAGATGGAAAAGAGAGGGCCATTTATTACCTGAGTAAGAAATTCACGCCATCTGAAGCAAAATATATACCAGTTGAAAGGGCCTGCGTAGCAGCAGTATGGGTACTACGAAGACTAAGGCAGTATACCCTACATCATCACATTCAGCTCATAACAGAGAACGACCCCGTCAAATACCTCCTAGAGAAACCCGCTTTAATTGGGAAACTGGCAAAATGGCAAGTAATGTTGTCTGAATTTGACATTAAATGTTCTCCGCAGAAGTCAGTAAAAGGAAGAGCTATAGAGGACATGCTGGCAGAAAACCCATCGAGCACTGAATCCCCTGAAGTAACGAACACAGAAGGCCGAATTCTGAACTTAGCAGAGGATAAGTGGATCATGTATTTCGATGGTGCTGTTAACCTATCAGGGGCAGGCACTGGGGCAGTATTGATATCCCCAGATGGTCAACATTACCCTGTCGCGGCAAAGATAACTTTCCCTTGTACCAACAATATTTCAGAATATGAGGCGTGCATTCTGGGTCTACGACTGGCCCTTTCTATGGAGATACCTAGGTTACAAGTCTTTGGAGATTCCATGCTCATTATTCTACAGACACAAGGGGAGTGGAAGACGAAAGATGCAAAACTCATCCCCTACCATGAATACCTTGAAGAATTGATATTCAAGTTTGAAGAAGTGTCATTCGAGTACCTATCAAGGTCTCACAACCAATTCGCAGATGCATTAGCCACCCTAGCCTCGATGTTACAAACGATTGAAGGGTTGGATATAGAACCTCTGAGGATCGACATTGTTGAAAAGCCAGCTTATTGCATGCTAATCGAAGAGGAATGTGATGGAGAGCCATGGTACTATGACATCAAGAATTACCTCTTGAAAAGGGAATTCCCTGAAGGATGCCAGTCAGGAGATCGAAAATACATAACCAAGATGGCCAGCAAGTTCTTCCTCAATGGATAAATCCTATACAAGAGATCGTTCGATTCCACTCTACTGAGATGCGTAGATGCCAAAGAAGCAAATATTCTCATGAAAGAGATTCATGAAGGTGCGTGTGGGCCTCACATGAACGGCCACCTCCTTGCCCGAAAGATCATGAGGCTAGGTTATTATTGGATGACCATCGAATCAGACTGCTGTCAGCACGCCCGGTCATGCCACCAATGCCAAATATACGGGGATAAGATCAACGCACCCCCAAACGAACTACACCAAATGTCTGAAGTTTGGCCTTTCTCTATGTGGGGGATAGACATGATAGGGCCTATTAATCTTGTGGCTTCGAATGGTCATCGCTTCATCTTGGTAGCGATTGATTACTTCATCAAATGGGTAGAAGCCAGCTCTTACAAGAATGTCACTGCAAGAAATGTGGCAAGATTTGTCAAAAGAGATATCATATCCCGGTATGGTACCCCTCAAGCGATCATCACAGATAATGGGTCCAACCTAAACAACAAGATTGTCGATGGTCTGCTGGATCACTTTAGCATTCGACATCTGAATTCATCTCCTTACCGCCCACAGATGAATGGGGCAGTGGAAGCAGCCAATAAAAACATCAAGAGGATCTTGGCTAAAACAGCAGAAAACTACAGGGATTGGCACGAAAGGCTGCCCTTCGCCTTGATGGCTTACCGAACGTCGATCAGGACTTCTACAGGGGCAACTCCCTATAGTTTGGTATATGGGACAGAAGCAGTTCTACCAGTAGAAGTTAAGATTCCCTCTTTGAGAATCTTATCCGAAGATAAACTCTCTGAGTCAGAATATTTCAAGCACAGATATGAACAGCTGAACTTAATAGATGAGAAACGTCTTAAAGCCATTTGCCATGGACAAACTTACCAGAAGAGGGTAGCCAGGGCGTTCAATCGAAAGGTCAAGACCAGAAACTTCGAAGTAAATGACTTGGTAATTAGGAAAGTTTTGCCAAGTACTACCCATCCAGGGGGAAAATTCACTCCAAATTACGAAGGCCCCTACATTGTTAAGAAGATCCTCACGGGAGGAGCATTAATTCTTGTAAACTCCGAGGGAGAAGAATTGGGGCACCCTGTGAATTCAGATGCTGTGAAGAAATATTACCCTTGAAATAAAATCAGATTCCGGTCATATGCCCTGCCTCGAATTGAGCCTACTCTTCATGATAGTCTTTGCATAAGCATGTCATGCATCTATGCATACATTAGCATGTGTTCAATATTGCAGGATCCAAGGAAGCAGGGTCGCGATAAGTTGGAACGCATGATCAAGGAGACCTAACGTCATGGTGGTCAGGTGCACGTCTTCTTCTCCAAAGACTGAGAATTTTAAGAAATTTTAGAACAACTTAACCATCTTGCGTTGTTAAGAAAAATGCAGATTTTCGCGAATCTATCCACTTCCATTGGAATGCATGATCAAGGGTAAGGTGTATCGTTCTAATTTTCTGAAGTCCTAGAGCATACACTGACACATTCCTTTTATGTTTTTCAGGAATCCCTAGCCGCGCTGGGCAGGTAAGTATTCCTTCCCTAATCTTTTAGGTTTACAAGACTGTCAGAATCCTTATTGATAGAATTTGAAGGCTTCTTGGAATCTAGCATGTATTCAAACCTCATGTCTAGAAAGACGCAAAATTCTCATGGTAATGTCATTGGCATTCATGTTTAAACTTGGAGGTTATCCGAACATGATTGAAATATGCATTGTGCATCATAAATCCCCTTGGAGGGTAAGTTTTGGAGAAAGCAAAATGAACTCTTCCAAACAAAAGTTGTTTAAATCATTTAAAAGGATGTTTCCTCAGACAAGAGGCAAGCCTGATCCAAACACGTCCCATACACACTTGAGAGATAAGTGGAGTGGTAAGGATAGCGAGACCCTAACCTATGGACGTAAGGGTTATTCGCAGTGATTACATGGATTGAGACGACGGAGGCATTCGTTTCTCTATCATAAACACTATAGGTGACCATCAATAACCCTTTGAACGACGATTTCATTCTTTACCCCTGTCAAGAACCACCCCACAATGGGGCAAACTGGAGATACGTCCGGAGGTATCAGGAGGTAAATGGTTAGAAGTTCTCTTGCTCAGACTTGCATCAATCTTCGTGTGTTGCTTGTCATTTTAACTTCTATGGTAATTCAGGTGCTTTAGGATGACGAAAAGCATTCGTTTCTCTATCCTATACACTTTTACCCTTCGCACTGCCCAATTGAGCCTATACGTTCATTTCACAAACCCGTTGGTGATCATTGCATATTCCAAGGTGGAAACGACGTCACTTCAAGAGCGGAAGAGTTCAAAACACAAGATTTGTGAAAAATTCCTAGATTGATGTTCGAGTGCTGAGATTCAAGCTATACATCTAGCACATTCATTTGAAAATTCTGATCCCCAAAAGAAAAGAAAAGATGGGGTCTCAAAAAGAAAGAAGAGAGAAAAATTTAATCTTGGGCATCAAGAAAAAGCAAAGTGCCTGGTAAAAGCAAGGCCAATGCCCATCTAAATACTTGTACACTTGTGAATCGTGTGTTTGATCTTGTAAATGCCAAAAAGTGGCATGATACCTTTGTATAGGTCACTAGTGAGATCTGATTGTAAAATTTCCAAGGGAACTAGACTGCGAAAGATGCTCCCAAATCATGTCACACTCAGATGACGAAAGTGTAGACAAGATGTTGACGCCGTCTTGACATGAGAGAGACGTTCTCTAAAGACAAATATGCACTTCAAAGACTAAAGACGCTCTTTGGACGAGAAGGGACAAGATCGGCGGCAAACCTGCAGTGATCACCAATGTTAGACCCTTCGCATATTCTAAGCCAAAAATAAGCCTTTTTTTGGTCCCCAATCCTACCTACGTTACAACCCTGAAAGGCCTTTTCTGATTAAGGCACTTGGATTGACATAGGGTTTAATGTCTAAGCTTAGCTCGAAGAAGTTCGAGCAAGATTATTTCTTTCTCATTTCGCAGGTTTCTTGACTTGTAAACCTGGAGCAGACGTTGAAGACTTCTCTTCGAAAGCCTTGACTTGTACGCAAGTCCCCCTTTGAAAACCGTTGACCAAGCCCAACATTACGGTCCCTTGGAAGTCCTCCTGATCGATCGAGGTGTATTTACTGCGAATGATCCTGAACCCTAGGCGCAGGTTTGATAGGAAGTTCGAGTGCATTCTTGGTAAAAGACCATTACCTCAAAACGGTGAGAAGTCCTCTTTGATGAGAATACTCCGTTGGACATTTTAACCAAACTCTTTTGATAATTTCAGATTGTTTGATTCAAACTTTCCCCGCAAGGAACTTTTGATCACTCCCGTATGTTGCAAGGTGTTTTGGATAACCTCCAACCTCGTAATACATTCATTGAATTTTTTTTTTCATGACTATGATATAAGTCATAAAGTGCTGTCAGTTTGACATCACATATCACTTAAAGACCATTGATGTGCCTTTGGTAAGAAAATTTACAGGTTGGAACTTTCTGCAAGATACCTGGAGCTCCCAGATCCTAGAATGTCACCTCCAATGTCAAAAGGACAATCTTCGAAATCATCCCTCTGTGAGATTTCAAATTTATAGGTCGGAACTCTCTGCAGGATACCTGGAGCTCCCAGGTCCCAGAATGTCACCTTCAATGTCGAAAGGACAACATTCAAGATAGTCTTTCTGCGAGATCTCAGGTAGCCCCTAGATCCTAGAAGAATCTTATCAAAGTTTTTGCAGGTTTAAGTTTTCTGCAGGATACTTGGAATCCCCAAATCCCAGAATAACGCCTCGCATGTCGAAAGGACAATTTCCGGAATCAGCTTTCTGTGAGGTTCTGGGTAACCCCTAAACCCAGAATAGCCCATTTGATAAAGCCTGAAGGTTAGGCACACCTCACTTGTATAAATCCTAGTTAATTCCTTAGAATATAGGATCAAAATGTCCGATAATCCCTAAAAGACTGGGTGCGTCATCCATAGGTTCCTAGCAGGAAGGAGTCCTATTCATGGTCTGATCCACCATACGGATCAAAACTTCTGACAATCCCTAAGAGACTGGGTGCGTCATCCATAGGTTCCTAGCAGGAAGGAGTCCTATTCATGGTCTGATCCACCATACAGATCAAAACTTCTGACAATCCCTAAGAGACTAGGTGCGTCATCCATAGGTTCCTAGCAGGAAGGAGTCCTATTCACGGTCTGACCCACCATACGGATCAAAACTTCTGACAATCCCTAAGAGACTGGGTGCGTCATCCATAGGTTCCTAGCAGGAAGGAGTCCTATTCATGGTCTGATCCACCATACGGATCAAAACTTCTGACAATCCCTAAGAGACTGGGTACGTCATTCACAGGTTCCTGTTAAGTATAGGAATCCCATTTTGGTACGGCCTACCATACATGCTAGAGTTTAATCGCCCTAGGATACTCAAAAGACGAGTCCCTAGGTATCCACTTGATCCCGCTGTACACCGCGCATGCCGTACGAGCATCAGGCAGGTAATCAACAGGTAAGTAACAGGTGGGTCTCTCTACTTTCTCTCTCACTTCAGCTAAAGAATGCAGAACAGAACGTTCACCAGCGGGACAAGAAAGATTGAGTGTGAAGATTCGTTTTTCTTTTCCACAGTTGAGTCGGTCTAGACTCAGGCGTCACCTGTCTTTGAGAGAAACCTCTCACGAGATTCCTCTCAAAGAGGGGCAGCTGTTGACACCTGATTTTTGACCCAGCCTTTTTCATTTTTATTTTTTGAAAAATCATAAAAAATTCATAAAAAGTCAAAAAATTACAAAATCAACTTTGGTGGCCTTGGCCAAGCCCAAGGAACCATTCTTGACCAAAAAATAATTTTTCATATTTTTCATATTTTTTAGTATTTTTGGAAAATAGAAAAACACTTAAAAAATCAAGAAAAATAGTATTTGAGGTCACAAAAATATGGAAAAATATCCAATATTTTTCCTTTTAATCCCTTGTATTTGCGACCTCACAAAAAAATCAAAATCAGATTCAATTTTAGGTGTTCCTTTGTAACCCGTACTATTGAATTTGAAGAAAAAATAATAATTGAGTCTTTTAATTTGTAATTTTGGCATTTTATAGGATCTTGACATTCAATCTAATTGTCCCCCATTTCAATTTGACCTAATTGCTCGGACAAGCTGTTCAATTGCAAACATAATTGCATTTTAGTCCTTGAAATTGAGCATAATCGAAATTACTTTCAATTCAAGGACTATAATTACAAATTGAACATGCTACCCAATGGATTTCACCATTTTAAATCGATTGGAACAGGTGGTTTGACTCAATTTGATCATTTGCACCCTCAATTACACGATCCCCAATTTCCAATTAAATGAAAATTTGGGGGTTTTGTAGAAATTGATGAAAACTTTTGGGCAAAACCACATTTCTAGATAGAATTCATGCCCTAGATTCGATTATGAGGTTCAATTGCAAAATTTTCCCATTAATTTGGGCTTAATTTGAAAAAAAAAACCTATTCGGGACCGGTTCAGACCGGTCAGACCGGCGGTCGGACCGGTCGAACCGGCCCGCTACAGTGTCTTCTTCTTCATCAGGCCTGTGCACGAGTGAACAGTGGAAGGTATAATTTCAAGGAGAAAATTGAGCGACGAATCAACGACAATTGGAGAAGCAATGCTGGGCATTTAGTTCCTTGGGTCAATCCCCGTCGATCGAGACCGGAATGAAGACCAGTGACCATCGGGATAGCAAATAATCGGCTGGTCAACCTGCACACCTGCAAAAGTCAACAAACGACAAATGCAGGTCGAATGTATGCCAAATTCGTGAGGGATGAGGCTCGCCGGGAAACCAAATGAACCTTGGCAGGTCACCCATCCTCTCCGGCGCCAATTGAACCCAAAAACACGTGCTGCCACGTGCCATTGAAGTCAGTTGGAACTCCTCAAATCGGCGCCAAAATTCGGAGATGCTATATAAGCCTACAGGGGCTTTCAGTTAGAGAGGAGGGTGGATTCAGTTAGTAGAGGACAAAGAGAATCAAGAGAGCGAGAGAGAACGAAAGAGAGAGGGCTCCCTTCCATCGCCATTGTCGAGGGTCGAGCTCGAATTTACAGAGCGGCGGTCGGGCCTTCACAGGCTAGACCAGAGCTCGCGAAGATCACCAGGAGGTCGCCCGTGTCGAGAGGAAGCTATCGCCACCAGCCGCGCGACCCATCGCTCCGAAACAGGTGAGTTCAACTTTCGAGTTTTCTTACTGTGCTCTAATGGCGGGATTCAATTCCGATTATGATAGTTCGAATTAGAGTAGGCGTTTTGCCCTTCAAACATTACTGACCATGTTCGCGTCTCCATTTTGCATTGATTTTTCTCACATGCCCCGAATCGAGTCTACCGATTTAGCCTCCATAGCCGATTCTTGCCCAGCCAAATCTGGGCCGAGCGAGCTCAATCGGAGCTCGAGGTAAGTCTTCTGGATCTCCATTGATGCTATTCTATGACTGAAATTCTTTGATTTTGAGTGAATTGCATGATTGAGCTTCCATGGCCGTACTCGGCGATTTGCACGATGTTCTTGATTCTGCGAATAAGATGTTTCGATTCTTAGATATGTCGAACTAGAGCTAATCGCGAATCGATTGCCGTTGGTCTCGAGTGATTCCATTAAGATTTCACCGCACGATCATCGCCGGAGAGCCACAGCCGTCCATTCCGTCGGAGTCGCGAGGTTGAAGACGAAGATGACATGGCATAGTCAACAGGTCAAAGTCTTAGGTGTCAGTCCATCATTGGTCCACGTTTTCGTCCAGTCAGCATGCCGTTAGAGGTTGTTATTCGAATAAACAGATCTAACGGCTGAGGATAATCGAGTCTAAATTTTAGCGGCCGTCCGATTAGTAATTAGGTTTATCTGAAAATCTTTAAAATCAAAAAATCAAAACGAGCTGAAACGGTGTCGTTTAGGATAGTAACAGTGCGGCGTCGTTTTAAGTTAGAGAGGGTGAACGGTCCAGATCGAGTCTTGCGTTCTAATCTTGACCGTAGATTTTGGTAGGTCGATCAGACGGCTCTGGTCAGGTCTTTGCTCAATCTAGGCCGTAGATTTCAGTCAGCCCATCCAACTGCCGTGGATTAGCCACGTGGTCTATTAGGGACCGTCAGATCAGTGCCAAATAATCTGAAAATCAGAAGTGCATCAGACGGCGTCGTTTCGAT
This sequence comes from Rhodomyrtus psidioides, assembly GCA_021437785.1. Classification (NCBI taxonomy): domain Eukaryota; kingdom Viridiplantae; phylum Streptophyta; class Magnoliopsida; order Myrtales; family Myrtaceae; genus Rhodomyrtus; species Rhodomyrtus psidioides. Next base: position 613,624 of record JAILYB010000185.1, on the reverse strand, counting down.
CAAGGTTTTTCGCGGGTTCGGGTCTGGACCGGGTCCCGACCCGAGTGGGTCGGGTCGACCCGGTTCGAATAATATTTTTTTAAATAAAAAAATTCGAAAATGATTTTAAAAAAAAATAAAAAAAAAAATCAGAAAAATCCTAGAAAATCCAAAAAAATGCTAGAAAATTCCAGAAAATTCCAAAAAAATGTGGAAAAATTGTGGAAAAATCCTAGATATTCCAGAAATCCCCAAAAATCGAGGGTTGATCACAGACAACTGGTCAACCCCGTTTTTGGGGTTTCTTACCCAATTTTCTGAGACTTGACGACATTACCCTTTAGGGGTAAGTCGCCTCTTTGCATGCTAGATAAGGCCGATAATGCCAAGGTAAGAATTAGGGTCGACTAGACGATCAATTCTTAGATTTGGGTTTTCGAGTCCCACCTCTTTTCTCAAAATGACGATTTTGCCCTTTAAAGGGAAAATCGTCTTTCTTATCTCAATCGAGTTCTGAAAATTGCTTGAAGTTAGGGTTTGGGTCAGATGGACGACCGACCCTAATATTTGAGATTTTTAGTTCTCATCTTTGTCCAAAATGACGACTTTACCCCTCCAAGGGTAAAATCACTTTTAAATTCCAGAAAAATCCTGGAAATTCCAGAAAAATAGGAAATGGATTGGATTGATGGCCAATCCTATTTCCCCTGTCTTCTGACTTCCCAATTCGTCTAAAATGACAGATTTACCCTTTCGAGGGTAAATTTTCTCCGAATTATTCAAAATTACGATTCTGCCCCTCATGGGCGAATCATGTCCAAATTACTCCTAAACCTTGATTGATATTTCTCTAGGCCAATAGGGCCTCATTAGGGATACCATGCTGATTTCATGTGTTTTATCTGCATGTACTGGATCCTAGATTTGCGCACTTATTTCTATTGGTTGTGAGTGATAGGGTAGCGATTCCCATCTGCATGAACTCCTAGATTTAGGATCTGTACCCCACTCGTATGTATGAAATCCTAGGATCAGATAAACCATTCAATTTTGGTACCGAAAGGGCGTCAACTCTGACAGTTGGCGTAACTAAGTCCCCGAACCCACTTCTCTGGTTTCCGCAGAATCGAATAGACCACTCCCAACTATTCGATAGGGTTTCCGATCGTACCCTCCACGAAACGATTGGTGGCGACTCCTTGGCATGTACACTTTTTTACATGTCACTAGACCGCACTGAAGGTCGATCACGTATATCCAGCAGTTGCGACTTGGGTAATGGGCCTTGGGAGAGGCCCGCGTCCGATCCTGCCAGCGATCGGGCGGCCCATTAACCCTCTGCGCTCGCGAGAGGGTCGCGACAGAGACATGTATGGTTACACTTTTGAAATAAATAACACTTGTATTTCCTTGTTCAAATAAGGTTGGGTGTTACAATATGTCCAATAAATTGTACAGATTGTGTTTGACTCCTAATGATATATACGTCGCTTATACAATTACAAATGTTAATTCCAAAAGACCTCTACTGAGGAAAAGTCTTATGTGTTATGGCATAAATGACTTGGCCACATATTTAAGGAAAGAGTGGAAAGGATGATAAAGATTGACATCCTACCTGCCCTTAAATCTCACCTAGAGATTTGGCTTGCAGTCCTTAGTTTTGGCTGTTGGAGGTCATTTACAACAATATCAGTGAATTTTATATGGCAACTTTATGTAGAAATTTTTATTTTGACACATTTATTGATGAATATTCTCGATATGGTTATCTGTACTTAATTAAAGAAAAGTTTGATTCCTTTTACAAGCTCATGATTTTTCAGATTGAAATCAAGAAACAATTAGGAAAAATCATAAAATTGTCAAATCAGACTGAGGTGATGAGTATTTTGGCAGGCATGAAGATGCTGGATAATTTAAAGGGCCATTTGCCAAATACTTGAAGGATTCAGGGATAGTAGCTCAGTTTGCTATGCTTGAGAGTCTTGAATAAATTGGGATGACCAAAAGATGTAACTGCACTCTTATGGATATGATGATGAGCACGATTAGTAGAATGAATCTACATGATTTTCTATGAGGTAAAGCTTTCAAAGCTTCCATTTATCTTCTAAACCATCTTCCTACCAAAGCTATTCCATTGAATTTTTTTGAGTTATGAATTAGATGTAAATCTAGCCAAATCATCTAAAGGTTTGGGATTATCCCGTCGAAGTAAAGTTATGTTACTCAATATTAAGTAAGTTGGACTCCAGAACTATTCGATGTTACTTTGTATCTTTGCCCATATCATTAAAGGGGTATTGATATAATCTCAATGGTGGCACAAGAATTATGAAATCACAAACATTGAAGTTTCTGGAGTTTGATGTGGCCAAAGAGGGCAGTTGCTCAAAGACTATTAAGGATAATGATACGGTGGGGATTGCTATGCCTTTTTCTCTACATACAGACAATCTTGGTGCATCCCACATCACGAAATGACCTATTGGGATTCAAAGTCATGTTGTTTAGATAGATTCTAATGAAGTTCATCAAGCCCGACAGGTACAAGATGATGTTTTCTATATTATCCTTTACCAAGTAAGCGGAGTTTATAGCATATTTTTTAGCTGCTACTTAGGCTATTTGGCTTGGGAACGTCATTAGGGAGTTGGCCGGATTTGATTTTATGGATAGGCCCATATAATTGTATTGTGACAATAGTGCTGCAGTGTTGTTTATGAATAACAACATAGGTCTCAGGAGGTCTAAGTATCTAGCGATCAAATTATTGACCATAAAGGAAACATTTGGGAATGCTGACATATGTGTTTGTTACATTTTGTAACATCTTGGTATGTATTAACTCTTCTGCATGCAATAAATCATTTATGATTGAGGTGACATTGAATACATATATCGGTTGCAAATCTCAAGGTATGTGTAAACCTTGCGTAATGATTGGAGACATTCAATTACTAGCCTTAAGGATATCTCTTGTTATATATAAAGTAAATTTAACTGTAAAGACATGACATTTATAGGTTCATTGGAATCATAAAGGGTATTCTCTTGTGGCATATCATGTTTTGTGATATAAAGGAAAGAGAATGGTGACTAAAAAGGGAATGACGCATAAAGCATCACTCTTTATGAGATGTTATCCATTTGTCACACTACCATATTGAATCCACATCAGTAAAGTTAAAAGAATTCATGACCATGGATGGCTCTGTCTCTGCTGATGTAGTTACTACCATGATTCAGTGTTTGAGATTTTATGAGATCGGATTGACTGTTAAGAATAATCTCCAGGCTAGTATAAATATGCGCATATACAGTATAGTTTCAATTAATATTTGCCCAAGTAGGAGAATATAAGGGTTTCCTAATGTGAGCTTATATTTATTGAAATTGAAATTTACTGTTCTATGGGATTAATTTATCGTTTATGGAATTGGTCTAATAAGATAATTTATAATGATTCTTAACCAGTCCAATATGGTTCTGGCATTGTATGGGCCGAGTTGAGCTCGGCCTGTGATGAGAAGGCCTGATTGAAAACTCTATGAATAGAGGTCAAGTCTCTCTTCTAACCTTGACGAACTCATAACAACCTCATACAAGGGATGCATACGGATTCGCGTCATTGGATTCCAAATCAAGCGTGCAAATTCCTTTAAACCATTATTGTGTTTATAGATTCTAACTATGTTGATCCTGGGGTGTAGTTCTAATGTTTTTTTTATTGGCTTACACGAACAAGTTTTTCTCGAGCAAATGAAAAAATCGCTTAATTAATTGTTTAAACAATCTATTAAGCAAAGCAAGGGCGTACGTACCTTGCCGTTTCAGGAATCTTCATCCGCTAGTAAAACGTTGCCGCGGCGGGAACAACACCCGCCATCAGTATCAACCTCCAGGCCATATCGGCTTCCTTTGGTGTTGGATCCCTTGGCGACGAAGGGTAAATTCGGCCAAATATCTTGCACACCGCCATCGTCACAACCGAGCTCGCCACAATTCCAAACCCTTGCATCGAGAAGACAGCCGCCATCAATGCGCCACGCATCCTCTTGCTAGCATACTCCGACATGATCATCGCTGAGAGCGGGTAATCTCCTCCGATGCCTACCCCGAGCAAGAACCTGAAAAACAATTGAAGAGCGATGTTTCGTGTTACAAATACTAAGAGAAATTGAACAGAGACTGGATTTTTACAATATGACACGCGGTGCGTCCTAATGCCACGATCACCTGAAAAACCCTAGACTCGCCAAAACACAGCCTCGTGAAGTGCCCATGGAGAATCCACAACCAAAGGAGCCGGCCATCATGAACATCAAGGCGAGGCCATACAAACGCCTCCTCCCTACAATATCCCCGAGCCTGCCGAAGATGAGTTCACCAATCACGGTGCCGAGGAGAGCAATGGCTAGGATGGAGCACTCGACGGCAGGCGGGATTTGGTAGCCGTTGGATTCGTAGTATACGCGTCCAAGCAGTCTCAAGATCGGCGCGATTGAGAAGAGATGGTAGGCATCAGTGAATAACCCCAGTCCTTCATAAAAAAATAAGACACAGAAATTGGGAATCATACCGACGGAAACAGAACAGAACCGAACCGTGCTTCTTCCGAAAGCCACAATACACAAGTTAATTTACCTGTCACGGTGACGGCCTTGAAGTGGTAGTACTGTGTCTTGGCAGTGTCGAGTCTCTGGAAAAGTCTCTCCGACATGGTCGCTCGTCGCTAAGTTCTGCTTCTTCAAGAACCAACCTTCGAGCGCAGCAACGCCCAATGCTCTTGCTGCGTAATAGTTATGGTCGGGGTTATATAGATGATGGAAGAGATAATACGAACTAATGGAAGTCCAGTCGATTGTTCGTAGCGTATCCATGGGAAGCAACAAGGTGGTTTCATTTGACGTGACGTTTGGCATGCAGCCGAAGCAAATGACAGAGTTGGCGTTTCCCTTTCTTTTGGAGAGACCAAAATCGTGGGATTTGGTTGGACCGTCAGCTCGAATTTAAAAGCATATCCTTCCTTCAGACATTGTTGCGATCTGTGACTTACTACATGACTTTGTTGTTGTTGTTGTTTTTTTTGTTTTTTTTAAATCATTATATAATATGTAATAAGCAGGTCAGGTTCATCGTCTTCCCCAATCACATAACTCTTCCAAACGTTTTAAGTAAGAGTTTCACTCGGTTTGTTTCCAACGTCCACAATATATGATTTGAAAATGTCGAAACTGTTGGAGTTGGCGAATACTTCGGGGACCTTTGTTTCTCACACCGGGTACGCCCACGTGAGCTTAGGGAAACCAAAGTGTAATCCGACGACATGCAACCTATGCGCGCGGGATGCGGGGGTTCGGGGGCAGCGCCCCCGACACGGGTGTCCCGCTGACCGGTCAGCGGGCGGGGCTTTCGCTGCCCGGTCAGCGGACGGCTGCCCTGCTCGTCGGTGAGCGGGCAGGGGTTCGGGGGCAGCGCCCTCGAAACCTCAACGGGTTTGGACTTTTATTTAAGTTAACCCGTATGTTATGGGCTTAATAGATGTTTCGCTAGGTTTAGGTTTTGGGCCCGTTTAGGGCATATATATTTTGCTCGTTTATGCTGATCATCGTAACGAGTTGAGTGGCTGTAAACCGAATATCATAGTGAAATCTCTTGCAGGACGTAGCCCTATTTTGGGGTGAACCTGGGTAATCTCGTGCGTCATTCAATTTTTCTTGATTTCTGTGTGATCGTTCTGATTCGGTGTGCGATAAATCCCATCAATTGGTATCAGAGCCTTGTGTTCGAGGAATTAGGGTTTATCTGAGATGTCAGGAGGGTCACGGATTGAGATCGAAAAATTCGATGGGACGCGGTTCGATCTGTGGAAGATGAAGATGGAGGATCTACTTTGTGATCGAGATCTTTGGTCGGCAATCGTAACTGAGAGGCCTGATGTTACGATGCCTGGTATCGTGATAAAGGAACCGGGGAAGAAAGACGATTCATCCTCCAAAAAAGGCGGATCCAATGGAGATTGAAGACTGGGATCGGATTGATCAGAAAGCAAAGGGTTTGATCCGGCTTTGTCTCACAGACTCGATTCTGACAAACGTGATGAGTGAACCTACAGTCAGGGATTTATGGCAAAAACTGGAGTCGCTTTATCAAAGTAAGTCGTTGGTTAATAAGCTGTTTTTGAGGAAAAGGCTGTATAATCTTCGGATGCACGAGGGCGACTCGTTTTCTGCACATTTACATAACTTTAACACGTTGATTAGTCAACTCGTATCAATCGGTGTTAAGTTTCAAGATGATGACAAGGCGATAACACTACTCTGTTCACTACCGGATTCATGGGATAACCTAATTATGGTGATCGGTGGTGGGGATAAGGAATTATCGTATGAGAGTGTGTGTTCGGCCTTGTTATCAGAGGAGACACGAAGAAAGGGGTCAGGAAATTCCAGTAAAGAGGCATTAACTGCTAGGGGTAGGCTAGCAGAGAAGAATCTAAATCGAAGAGGGTCCAGATCCAAATCTCGTGGGCGATCGAAGAGTAGGGAGATGAGGGTACAGTGCTGGAGATGTGAAGAGTGGGGCTATGTGAAGCGGGACTGTAAAAACAAGCCAGTTTTTAAGAAAGAAGCTGAATCATCCTCGGGAAAGAAGGAGGTCGATGCAGGAGATATATATTTGGCTGCTGCTTGTATGGCGCAGTCAGACAATGATATTTGGTTGATCGACACCGGTGCTTCATACCACATGACGCCTCATAGACACTGGTTTTGTGAATATGAGAAATATAATGGTGGAGATGTTATGCTCGGAGATGATACTGCAGTTCAGATTGTCGGGCGTGGCAAGGTGAAGCTGAGGATGAGTAATGGCACGGTGAAAACTCTTCCAGACGTGATGCACATACCTTTGATGAGCAGGAACCTATTATCAGTCGGTACGATGGCTGATTCAGGGGTTACTTTCAGCTGTGATAAGAATTCATGCAAGATGACTCGAGGTTCCATTGTGATTGCACGAGGAGTCCGTTATGGGACATTGTGTAAGCTGCTCGGGGAAACGGTGACTGTTGGTAGTGGTTTCGTCTCTGAAAAGACCATGGAAGATGGATATGATACGTCCATGTTGTGGCATCAGAGGCTAGGGCATATCGGTGAAAAGGGACTGTCTACCTTAGCTTCAAGTCAAATGGTAGAAGGAGTACCAGATTGTTCTATCGGCTTCGGGTTCTGTGAACACTGTCTTAATGGAAAACATAATCGAGTTAGCTTCCAACACACCGGTACGAGAGCAACATAGATTCTTGAGCTGATTCACAGCGATGTCTTCGGGCCTACTCCAACTCCATCTATTGGAGGATCCAGGTACTATGTATCGTTCATAAATGATTTTTCGAGATATAGTTGGATTTATTTTATTAAAAGTAAATCAGATGTATTCGAAAAATTTCGATAATTTAAGGTTTTGGTTGAAAACCAATTGGGCAGGAAAATCAAGATACTTCATACAGATAATGGAGGTGAATTCTGTTCGGACAAGTTCGAGCAGTTCTGTGTGGACAATGGTATTGCAAGGCAGAAGACGACCCCATATACGCCTCAGCAGAATGGTGTGGCTGAAAGATTAAACCGGTCACTCATAGAAAGGGCAAGATGCATGCTGAGTTGGGCAGGTTTAGGGCATGAATTTTGGGCAGAAGCTGTAGCCACGACCAGTTATTTGAAGAATCGGTCACCGACCTCATCAATGAACGATCGTACACCATATGAGGCAGCGTTTGGGAAGAAGCCGAATCTGTCACATGTTCGGGTGTTTGGGTGTGACGCATATGTTCATATACCCAAGGAGAAACGAGGCAAGCATGACAATAAGTCTGAAAAGAACATATTTGTCGGGTACAAGGAATGGGTCAAGGGCTATAAGCTGTGGAATCCAGAATCAAAGACCATTGTATATAGCAGGGATGTTGTCTTTTGTGAATCACAATCTCAGATTGGCACACAGAAAGGTGATGAGCTCGAGAAAGTGGTAGTGCTTGAAGAAAGTCCTAAAGCTGAAACGGTGGAGATGGCTCCACAAAGTACGCCAGTAGAGTCTGATTCAGAATCGGAGCAAGGGGACTTGGTTAATGAAGTCGAGGATGCAGATTCAGATGAAGACTCGGATACAAATAGCATGTCGGCTCTTAGGAGATCGACGCAGGAAAGAAAGGTACCACTTCGATACTCACTTAGTGCATTGAGTACGTTTCATGCTTTGAGCATTACCGAAGATGATCCCAGTTCTGTAAAAGAGGCGAGATCCATGGATGATGCGAATCAGTGGGAGCTCGCAATGATAGATGAGATGTAGTCGCTTGATCATAATGAGACATGGAGTTTGTGTAAGTTGCCTAAGGATAGAAAGGCAATTGGGTGCAAATGGGTGTTCAAGCGAAAACTAAAACCGGATGGGACTATAGAGAAGTATAAGGCTAGGCTTGTAGCCAAGGGGTATTCTCAGATCGAGGGAGTTGACTATGACGAGATCTTCTCTCCCGTGGCGAAATTGACCTCGATACGGTTTGTTCTGTCCGTAGCAGCTGCATACGATCTTGAGGTGGAACAGATGGATGTAAAGACGGCTTTCCTTCATGGGGACTTGGAGGAGGAGATATATATGAGGCAACCAGAAGGCTTTGAAGTAAAGGGAAAGGAGAATCTGGTGTGCAAATTGAAAAAGTCTTTATATGGGCCGAAGCAGTCACCGAGGATGTGGTACCAGAAGTTTGACACGTACATGATCCAGCTTGATTTTGTGCGTTCAAATTCTGATCATTGTGTTTATGTGAAGAGGACGGGCGATCAGTTTGTCATTCTCACGCTATATGTGGATGATATGCTGTTGATCGGGAATATCGTGAAGATGGTGAGATCTGTGAAGAGTTTGTTGGCCAAGAAGTTCGAAATGAAAGACTTGGGGCTTGCAAATTTTATTTTGGGCATGCAGATTAGGAGGGATCGTGAGAAACAGAAGCTGTGGCTAGGGCAGGAGAAATACATCAAAGAAATATTGAAGAAATTCAATATGATAGACTGCAAGCCTGTTGGTAGCCCTATACCTTTAAGGACCAAGCTATCTGCGGAACAATGTCCTAAAACGGGTGAAGAAGCTGAAGAGATGGCCCGAGTTCCATATGCGAGTGCAGTGTGTAGCTTGATGTATGTTATGGTGTGCACACGTCCGGATATAGCCCAAGCAGTGGGAGTCTTGAGCCGATACATGTCTAACCCAGGTAGAGAACACTGGAATGCGATCAAAAGAGTTTTCAGGTATCTTCGTGGAACTTCGAATTTTTCTTTATGTTTTGAAGGTACAGGGAATGGAAACATGCTTGACATCGTAGGCCATGTAGATGCTGATTGGGGAGGAGATATTGATAGTAGACGGTCCACTAGCGGGTATGTTTTCACATTGTTTGGGGCTGCATTGAGTTGGATGAGTAGAAGGCAAAGCGTGGTAGCGCTCTCTTCTACGGAGGCTGAGTACATGGCTCTTACTCATGCTAGAAAAGATGCCGTATGGTTACGACAGTTGTGTTTGGAGCTTGGTTTTGAGCAAGGTGCCGTAGAGGTGAGATGTGATAATCAATGTGCTATTTATTTAGCTAAGAATCCAGCATTTCACTCACGTACAAAGCACATTGATATACAATATCATTTCATCTGAGAAAAAGTGGAGAAGAAAGAGGTTCGGCTTGTAAAGGTCGACACAGTGAAAAATAGTTCAGACTTCCTTACTAAAGCCGTCACAGGTGCGAAGTTTGAATGGTGCTCTACTGCGATTGGATTGAAGAAGAATGATATCGAAAAGGCTCTCATTTGCGCAAAGTATCCACCAAGTGGGAGAATGTTGGAGTTGGCGAATACTTTGGGGACCCTTGTTTCTCACATCGGGTACGCCCACGTGAGCTTAGGGAAACCAAAGTGTAATCCGACGACATGTGACCTATGCGCGCGGGATGTGGGGATTCGGGGGCAGCGCCCCCGACACGGGTATCCCGCTGACCGGTCAGCGGGCGGGGCTTCCGCTGCCCGGTCAGCGGACGGCTGCCCCACTCGCCGGTGAGCGGGCAGGGGTTCGGGGGCAGCGCCCTCGAAACCTCAACGAGTTTGGACTTTTATTTAAGTTAACCCGTATGTTATGGGCTTAATAGAGGTTTCTCTAGGTTTAGGTTTTGGGCCCGTTTAGGGCATATATATTTTGCTCGTTTATGCTGATCATCGTAACGAGTTGAGTGGCTGTAAACCGAATATCATAGTGAAATCTCTTGCAGGACGTAGCCCTATTCTGGGGTGAACTTGGGTAATCTCGTGCGTCATTCAATTTTTCTTGATTTCTGTGTGATCGTTCTGATTCGGTGTGCGATAAATCCCATCAGAAACGTGGTACCATGTTGTCGCGACCCTCCCCCGGGGCGGAGGGGGGCTAATGGGCCGCCCGATCGCTGGCCTGATCGGACGCGGGCCTCTCCCAAGGTCCATTACCCAAATCGCAACTGCTGGATATACGTGGTCGACCTTTTAGTGTGGTCTAGTGACATGTGATGAGTGTACATGCCAAGGAGTCGCCACCAATCGTTTTGTGGAAGGTACGATCGGAAACCCTATCGAATAGTTGGGAGCTGTCTATCCGATTCTGCGGAAACCAGAGAAGTGGGTTCGGGGACTTAGTTACGTCAACTGTCAAAGTTGACGCCCTTTAGGTACCTAAGCTGAATGGTTTATCTGATCCTAGGATTTCATACAGACGAGTGTAGTACAGATCCTAAATCTAGGAGTTCATGCAGATGGGAATTACTACCCTATCAATCACAATCAATGGAAATAAATGCGCAAATCAAGGATCCAGTACATGCGGATAAAACACATGAAATCAGCATGGTATCCCTAATGAGGCCATATTAGCCTAGAGAAATATCAATCAAGGTTTAGGAGTGATTTGGACATGATTCGCCCATGAGGGGCAGAATCGTAATTTTAAATAATTCGGGGAAAATTTACCCTTAAAAGGGTAAATCTGTCATTTTAGACGAATTGGGAAGTCAGAAGACAGGGGAAATAGGATTGGCCATTAATCCAATCCATTTCCTATTTTTCGGGAATTTCCAGGATTTTTCTAGAATTTAAAAGTGATTTTACCCTCGGGAGGGTAAAGTCGTCATTTTGGATAAAGATGAGAACTAAAAATCTCAAATATTAGGGTTGGTCACCCACCTGACCAAAACCCTAATCTTTAAGCAATTTTCAGGGCTCGATTGAGACAAGAAAGACGATTTTCCCATTGAGGGGGCAAAATCGTCATTTTGAGAAAAGAGATGAGACTCGAAAACCCAAGCTTAAGAATTGGTCGCCTACCTGACCCTAATTCTTACCTTGGCATTATCGACCTCATCTAGCATATATAGCAGATGCGACTTACCCCTAAAGGGTAATATCGTCAAGTCTCGGAAGAACGGATAAGAAACCCCAAAAATAGGGTTGACTAGTTGTCTGTGGTCAATCCTCGATTTTTGGGGATTTCTGGAGTGTCTAGGATTTTTCCACAATTTTTCACATTTTTTTTGGAATTTCCTGGAAATTTCTAGCATTTTTTGGATTTTCTAGGATTTTTCTGATTTTTTTATTTTCTTAAAATCATTTATGATTATTTTTTATTTAAAAAATATGATTTGGACCGGGTCGACCCGACCCACTCGGGTCGGAACCCGGCCCAGACCCGGACCCGCGCGACCCACAGCCTTGAAACGACGCCGTTTATTCCTTTTTATTTTTCTGATTATTTAGACTTGATCCGACGGTTCCTATTGAACCGCGCGGCTAATCAACGACCGCCAGATCAGATTACTAAAACCTACGGTTCAGATTAGGCGAAGACCCGATCAGGGCCGTCTGATCGGATTACTTAAACCTACGGCCACGATTAGATCCTAAGACTCGATCTAGACCATCTATTCACATGAACCTAAACGACGCCGTCCACTAACTAACCCATACGGCGCCGTTTCAACCATTTTTTATTTCCGATTTAAAATCATTTTCGAATTATCCTAATTTCTAATCGAACGACCACCATTTGTTGGACTCGATTAACCTGAGCCGTCCGATCTACGCTGACTCACCCTAACAGACTAACGGTCGAGCTGACTCGACAGACACGTAGACCAATGGCCGAATGCCAACTAGGAGTTTGACCGGTTGACCGCGCCATGTCAGCTTCGTCTTCAACCTCGCGCCTGCAACTGAACGAGCGGCTGTGCTTCTCCGACGACGATCGGACGGTAGGATCTTGATGGAATCGTGCGAGACCAACACTAATCGACCCGCCGTCACCTCTAGTCTAACATATCTAAGAATCAAAGCTCATGATCCACAGAATCACGAGCATCATACACAATGCCGAGTACGGCCATGGAAATTCAATAGCTCGATTCGTAACAAATCATGGCAATCCAGTCATAGAATAGCACCAGGGGAAGTTTAGAAGACTTACCTCGGGCTCCGATTGAGCCCGCTCGACCCAGATTTGGCTGGACAAGAATCGGCTGTGGAGGCTAAGTTCAAAGACTCGATTCGGGGGATGTGAGCAAAATCGATGCAAAATCAAGACGCGAACATGGTCAGTGATGTTCAAGGAGTGAAACGCACACAGTGATTGAAAGAATGGGCAGGAAATGCAAGAATCGCCATTGAAGCTCAGTACAAGAATCGAAGCTCAGCCTTACCTGTTCTTGTGATTTCGCAGGGCGCGGCCGGCAGCGATCGCTTCCTGGCGCTCTGGGCGGTCTCCTGAAGGTCTCCCCGAGCTTTGGTCTAGCCTGGAAGGGCCTGACCGATGCTCTGCAATTTCGAGCTTCGCTCTCGACAATGGCAATGGAGAGCGGGCTCTTTCTTTCTCTCTTTCTCCCTCTTCCAACCGTTTTCTTTTTCTTCTAACTGAATCGACCTCTCCCCTCTTCGCGAATGGTCTGTTGGTTTTTATATCATTTTCAGTTTGACGCCGAATCGGGAAGTTGGAGCAGGTGACCTTCGCACGTGAAAACACGTGCGAAATGGTCACTGGCGACTGGCAATCGACGGGTGTTAAGTGGTTATTCCGTTCGAGACCTCAGGCGGTTGCATTTGGCACGAATTCGAACCAATTTCATCCAAGCTTTGTCGTTGTTGACTTTTGCAGGTACCGGGGCTTTGACCGGCCGATTGCTCCCTCCTCCGGCGACGTCGGATGGTGCCGTTGGTGTCAATCGACGGGGGAAGATGAGAGGAACAAAACGCCCACCATTCCCCTTTCAATTAGTCGCGAATTGACCTTCAATTTGGTCTTGGAAACTCGGTCTGTCACTGTTCATTCGCACGAGCGTTTTGAGGAAGACGACGACACTGTTCTGGACCGGTTCGACCGGCGGTCCGACCGGTCAGAACCGGTTCCGACTTATCATTTTCCAATTTAAGCCCAAATTAATGGGAAAATTTTGCAATTGAACCTCAAAATCGAATCTAGAGCATGAATTCTATCAAAAAATGTAATTTTGCCCAAAAGTTTATATCAATTTCAACAAAAACCCCAATTTTCCTTTTAATTGCAAATTGGGGAATTATGC